>OZ005650.1:121906730-122506730 GCA_963930645.1 Salticus scenicus
CCACTTGGTCTAGTGGTTAGAATACCTGCTCTCACCCAGGAGGCCCGGGTTCAATTCCCGGTGTGGGAATTCAATGAACTTTTTGTTCTCGGTATTAAAAAATAGAAATTAAGAAAATTGAGGAAATTCAATATTTATTTCCTAGGGTTGACGGCCCGGTTAGCTCAGTCGGTAGAGCACGAGACTCTTAATCTCGGGGTCGTGGGTTCGAGCCCTACGTTGGGCGACTGTTACTATTTTATCGAACAAAAAAATTCGAAATAATTATGAATTTTTAAATAGTTTGTAAAAAAGATCATGCATGTCATTGAAAATCACTATTTACAAATTCTAGCCTTCCAGTATACCTAAAATTTCCTTCACAGGTATGAGGAAATCAACAGAATCTTAGTACATCCGAAAAGTGAATAGTTTTTAGAATTCCACTTCATTTCGTTAAAACAAAAGAACACGTTATCTGTTTTTTTTTTTTTTTTTTTTTAATTTATTTAAACTCCTTAAAGAATGTAATGAACCAAATTTAAAAAAAAAAAAAAATCGAAGGAAAATTAAAATATTTTTTTAAGTATTCAATAAATAAACGTATAATTTTGATGTTGTGGTACATATCTTCATTATGTGAAAACTGAAGAAATCACGATCTGATTTTTTAAAATTTATTTTAACTCCTGTTAACAGGTAGAAAAAAAATGTCGAAAGAAAATCGAAATAGTTTTTTAATTATTCTAATAACCGGAGTAAAATTTTAAATTTAACCATTGTCTCCCACATGGTCTAGTGGTTAGAATACCTGCTCTCCCCCAGGAGGCCCGGGTTCAATTCCCGGTGTGGGAATTCAATGAATTTTCTGCTCTCGGGATTAAAGATAGAAATTAAGAAAATTGATGAAATTCAAGTTTTATTTCCTTAGGTTAACGGCCCGGCTACCTCAGTCCGTAGAGCACGAGACTCTTAATCTCGGGTTCGTGGGCTCTAGCCCCACGTTGGGCGAGTGTTACTATTTTGTCGAACACAAAAATTCGAAATATTTATGAATTTTTAAATAGTTTGTAAAAAAGATCATGCATGTCATTGAAAATCACTATTTACAAATTCTAGCCTTCCAGTATACCTAAAATTTCCCTCACAGGTATGAGGAAATCAACAGAATCGTAGTACCAAAAATAAATTCAAAAACTGGCGTACAGACAATAACAAGAAATTAAAACTTCTTCACATACCATAAATTTTAAATCAGCACAACCGGTTTCGAAAAGACGTAGCCTTTCTTCATCAAGTGAAAACACGTGCAACTGCCTTGGAGGCAATAGCAACACTGAAAGCAGGACAAAATCCAGAGGGGGAGGAGCAACACAAACAACCAATAGGAAGCAACATGCAGGGCAGGGCCAATCAGAGAGGGACACACGTACACACACACCACAAAATGAGGAGGGAGGAAAGGAGTAAACAATTAATTTTTTTTTTTTTAATTTCAATAATATTAAACTAATAAGTAAATTTAATAAAATTTATCCATTAATTATTATTTTTTATTGTTAAGTACGTATTGTTATAGTACGATTCCTCTTTTAAAACCTCTGTGTACAGGAAACCTTTCTCTGTTTCTAACCCTCCCCATGCTCTCTCTAATCATCCTGCTAAACAAAAAATTGGCACCTTTTACACTTACGTGTATCGTGCCCTTAAAATTTGTTCTGATACTTCTACTCTTAAAGAAGAACTGAATTATTTAAAGTCTGTTGCTATTAAAAGAGGTTTTAGACCCTCTGTAATTGATAAAGCTCAAAAAAGTTCAGTAGGCCAACTTATAATTCTACTCTTTCCATTGATGATAAAATTAAACCTGATAATCTTGTTGTCTTACCTTTTTATCCCCCCTTATGTTTTAAATTAGCCAAAGTTTTGAAGCGTTTCAATTTTCACGTTATTTTTAAACCTGTCAATAAATTCCAATTCCCTTCAACCAAATCCCCTGTTCCTGAGCTTCAAAAATGGGGCATCTATAACGTCCCTTGTGATAACTGTGATTTATCTTATATTGGTCAAACTAAAAGAAATCTTGAATTTCGTTTACGTGAACATTCTCGGTATGTTGTTAATCAAGAAATTTCTAAATCTTCTATTGCGAAGAACAGTTGGGAATTTGATCATAGTTTTAATTTTAAGAGTGCCAAAATTATCTTCCATGCAAAACGCGTTTCCGAGCAGGATTTTTTGGAAAAATTAGCTATTTACGTTAATCGTGATAAAATTGTCAATGAAAAATCTGATTCCACTTTGCTGTCTATAGCCTGGAAAAATTTGTTTGATTTAATTAAATAATTTCCTTCATTATGTTTATAACATCATATTAGTTATAATAAAATAATTATAATTAAAATAAAAATAATAATAATTAATGGATAAATTTTATTAAATTTACTTATTAGTTTAATATTATTGAAATTAAAAAAAAAAATAATAATAATTGTTTACTCCTTTCCTCCCTCCTCATTTTGTGGTGTGTGTGTACGTGTGTTCCTCTCTGATTGGTGGGTCCTCTCTTCTGGATTTTCTCCTGCTTTCAGTCTTGCTTTTACCTCCAAGGCAGTTGCACGTGTTTGCACCTGATGAAGAAAGGCTACGTCCTTTCGAAACCGGTTGTGCTTATTTAAAATTTATGGTGTGTGAAGAAGTTTTAATTTCTTGCCAGAATCTTAGTACATCAGAAAAGTGAATAATTTTTAGAATTCCACTTCATTACGTTAAAACAAAAGAAAACATTATCTGTTTTTTTTTTTTTTTTTTAATTTATTTAAACACCTTAAAGAATGTAATGAACCAAATTAAAAAAAAAAAAATCGAAGGAAAGTTAAAATAGTTTTTGAAGTATTCAATAAATAAGCGTATAATTTTGTTGTTGTGGTGCAAATCTTCATTATGTGAAAACTGAAGAAATCACGATATGATTTTTTTAAATTTATTTTAACTCCTGTTAACAGGTAGAAAAAAAATGTCGAAGGAAAATCGAAATATTTTTTTAATTATTCTATTAACCGGAGTAAAATTTTAAATTTTACCATATGTCTCCCACATGGTCCAGTGGTTAGGATACCTGGCTCTCACCCAGGAGGCCCGGGTTCAATTCCCGGTGTGGGAATTCAATAAACTTTTTGTTCTCGGGATTAAAAAATAGAAATTAAGAAAATTGAGGAAATTCAAGTTTTATTTCCTTAGGGTGACGGCCCGGCTAGCTCAGTCGGTAGAGCACGAGACTCTTAATCTCGGGGTAGTGTGTTCGCGCCCCGCGTTGGCGACTGTTACTATTTTCTCGAACACAAAAATTCGAAATAATTATGAATTTTTAAACAGTTTGTAAAAAAGATCCTGCGTGTCATTGAAAATCACTACTTACAAATTCTAGCCTTCCAGTATACCTAAAATTTCCCTCACAGGTATGAGGAAATCAACAGAATCTTAGTACATCCGAAAAGTGAATAATTTTTAGAATTCCACTTCATTACGTTAAAACAAAAGAAAACATTATCTGATTTTTTAAAATTTATTTAAACTCCTTAAAGAATGTAATAACAACAATTTAAAAAAAAAATCGGAGGAAAATTAAAATAGTTTTTTAATATTCAATAAACAAGCGTAAAATTTTCAAGTTGTGGTGCAAGTCTTCATTATGTGAAAACAGAAGAAATCACGATCTGATTTTTTAAAATTTATTTTAACTCCTGTTGACAGGTAGAAAAAAAAATGTCGAAGGAAAATCGAAATAGTTTTTTAATTATTCTATTAACCAGATTAAAATTTTAAAAATAACCATATGTCTCCCACATGGTCTAGTGCAGGGCCCGAAATTTTAACTTAGATTACACTCGCTGAAAAAAAAAAAAAAAAGGTTACTCGCCACAAAATATGATTAACTTACTCTATTTTTTACGCATGAGGTGACCAGAATTTTTTATTGGAAAAATAGGGGAAATTACACATTGTATTTTATTTTATAAGAAAATAGAAGACATTCAATTTTTAAAAAGAGGTCATTTTAGAGGACACAAAATTGAATGAAAAAAAAAATAGATTCAGAAGCTACTTTATACACGTGGTGGAAACATTTTTATCTCAAATGATGAATTTGGATCAGTACACCATAATTTAAATTAATAATATACAGGTACGAGAGGAAAAATCACTAAATTTTATAGGTGTCACTGGACAATATAGTTTTTTTTTTTTTTTTCTTTTCTTTTTTATGATGATTAGTTTTGCTATAGACTTTTTTTTTTTCCTTTTTTTTTATTGTGGTACTTTCATGCAGTTACATAAAATGTTAATAGACACTTTTTTTTTTTTCTTTTTTTTATTAAAATTATAATCATAGAAGAAAAAATAAAATTGGCAAACGAAAAAATAAAGTTTATATTCGGCTGATAAACGATTTGTTTTAACGAACAATCATTCTTTATCAACATTTTATAAAAGTTCTCACAAGTATAACCTAAATTAGTCTTAGTAGTTAATAAGCTTTTAAAGTAAGTATATAAAGGGGATTTTTTTCACATATCTATATTTTGTTAATTGAACAGTCGCTTTGTGGGAGAGTTTTTGCCAGGAGGACATAAAATGAATTCAACTAACTTTTGCGAGGTGGTGGAACTCTTATCATTAAGGCAAATTGTTTTTACTAGGGCTCTAGGCCTGAGTAATAGAGTCCTCCGTGTGGTCTTTCTAAGAAGTCCTAGCCCATATTTACGCTAGTTTCGGAGACACGGAAAACCACTTTAAGCCAACGAGCGCAACCGGGTATCGAACTCAGCCCCCACCTATACCAGTTTCGAGGACAGAACTTCTAGATCACTAGTGGACCAATTTTTATGAGGAATATTATTTATGCAAAAGTAAGAAAACACGTCAACCCACAGCGTAGCAACCATAGCACCACTTTCTTAATGATTTCAAGAGAATTCAATAGTGATTCCGTGATCTGGATCAAAGAACCACATAAATATAGGGAATACTTTTATTTCTTTGTGATTCGAAGAATCTGAATAGACATAAACCATAATATGTTTTGGCAAGTTTATTAGAAAGTTGTTGTTTTGCTAACCTAACGCAGAAAAAAGTTAGTGTTCACCGTTCTACACAGCCAACAGCCGATTAAGCTCCCCAGTTTTGTGAAATTTTTGAAATTAAGGACTAAAAATCCTTTTCATTTGAAAAAGAGGACAGAGGACGAAAAACATAAAAAAGAGGACTTAATGTTTTTTCCGTTTAAGATGGCAGAGAGCGTTGAAAAAGAAGACTGTCCTCTTAAAAAGAGCATGTCTGGTCACCTTACCTAAAATTAGCATAATTTTACGTTTTTAAATCAATATATATATATATATATATATATATATATATATTTTTTTTTTTTTTTTTTTTTTTTTTTTTTTTCTTGTAGTACCGTATACTATAAGAATTCTATCTACATTTAGACCGAAATTTTACTCGCCAATGGCGAGCTTGCGAGCGGAAATTTCGCGCCCTGATATAACGCAATACTGTATGTATGGCTTTCAGAATATTTCAAATATATTTTGATGGTCTCGCCATAGAATAATAATAAAGGAAGAAGGAGCACGCCAATACTCTTAATGCTTACAAACCCCTTCTAGTGAAATGCCAGCAAAAGCTACTTTTGCTCCTCTCAACCTTGAAGTAGGGCACCCATCCTCAGCGCATTTATCGCTGTTTGTTGTGGCAACACAACAGCTTATGTAGAAACACTTATGCTCCTTCTTCCTTTATTATTATTCTATGGGTCTCGCCTACTTTGTTTCTTTGCTCAAAATAAATTATCACCACAACTATTTAAAAATCACAGAACGAGTAAAAACATTATATAATAGAGAGTTATTACAGCCAGTGATGCTGATAAACGTTTCGTGCAAAAAAATTACTAAACATTATTGAATCAAATTTATGTCATTTGAATTAAAATAAAGGAATTCTAATTACAGCATCATTATTTTGTTTTTTCAAATGTTTATAAAAGCTTCATTGTTGCCTGCATTTGGGGATTCCATTAGTTTTAGCTGTTAAAAAATGCGCGGTGGTTAGCTGATACTCAGGCGAAATTCGTTCAGTCGACAAATGTTAAGTATAGCTTTTCATAATAAATATTTTACATATGTAATTTGGTGTAATTTTAACCAATAAAAACTTAGATGTAGCCATATGGAAAATCACAGAAAATTAATAATAGCAGCACCTGTTAGTCGATATACACCCAATTTAAGACAGCATTCATTCACATAGAGATGCATCAAACATATCATGTTTGATGCAGGGCCCGAAAATTCAACTTAGATTACACTCGCTGAAAAAAAAGTTACTCGCCACAAAGTATGATTAACTTACTCTATTTTCTATGTATAAGGTGATCAGAATTTTTCATTGGAAAAAGAGGAGAAATTACGCAACGTCTTTTATTTTATAAGAAAATAGGAGACATTCAACTTTGAAAAAGAGTGAACAAACTTGAATGAAAACACAAAATTTAACACAAAATTGAATGAAAATAATTACTTGAATGGAAACACAAAATTTAACACAAAATTGAGTGAAAATAATTATAAAAACCGATTCAAAAGCTACTTTATACAAGTTGTGGAAATATTTTTATCTCAAATGATGAATCTGGATCAGTGCACCTTAATTTAAATTAATAATATACGGATACCAGAGGAAAAATCCCTAATTTTTGTAAATGTCACTATGGATATTTTTTTTTTTTTTTTCATTATTAATTATTGCTGTAGACAAAAACTTTTTTGTTCTTAATTTTTATACGCTGGATAATATAGTTTGTTTTTTTAATTGTTAATTATTGCAGTAAACAAAAACTTTTTTGTGGTACTTTCATGTAGTTACATAAAAACTTTTGGTAGACACATTTTTATTAAAATCATAATCGTAGACAAAAAAAATAAAATTATTATTCGGTAGATGAAACGATTTGTTTTAACGAACAGTCATTCTATACCAATATTTTATAAAAGTTCTCAGAAGTATAACCTAAATTAGTGCTAGTAGTTAATAAGATTTAAAGTAGGTATACAAAGGTTTTTTTTTTTTTTCCCACATGTCTACATTTTGTTCATTGAAGAAAACAGTTGCTTTGTAGGAGCGATTTTGCCAGGAGAACATAAAATTAATTCAACCAAATTTTGTATATTTTTGTGGGGTGATGGTAGTGTTATCATTAAGGCCAACTGTCTGAGCCAGGGCTCTAGGAGAGTCTTCCGTGGGGTTTTTCTAAGAGGGTCTTCCCATATTTACGCTACTTTCGGAGAAAACCATGGAAAACTCCTAATGGCTATGCTAACGAGCGCGACCAGATATCGAACGCAGCGCCTCACGTACACCAGCTTCGGGTACAGAACCTCTCGGTCACTGGTGGGCCTATTTTTACGAGGAATAGTATTCATGAATAAGGGAGAACACTCGTCAACCCACCACGTATTACCTTCTTAATGGTTTCATGACAATTTCCGTAGTCATTCTGTGTTCTGGATCAAAGAACCGTACAAATATAGGGAATACTTTACTTCTTTGTCATTCAAAGAATCTGAATAGACATAAACCATATTATGCTTTGGCAAGTTTATTAGAAAGTTGTTCTTTTGCGAATCTAACGCAGAAAAAAGTTAGTGTTAATCGTTCGATACAGCCAACAACTGATTGAACTTTCCAGTTTTGCGAATATTTTGAAATTAAGGACTAAATCCTTTTCATTTGAAAAAAGAGGACAAGGGACGAAAAACATTAAAAAGAAGATTTTTTGGTCCTGTAATGAATTTTTTTTTTTTTTTTTTTCGTTTAAGAGGGCAGAACGCTGAAAAAGAAGATTGTCCTCTTAAAAAGAGGATTTCTGGTCACCTTACCCAAGATTAGCATGATTTTACGTTTTTTAATCGAATTTTTTTTTTTTTTTTTTTTTTTTTTTTTTTTTTTTTTAGCAAAATTTCCACTCGCCAATGGCGAGCTGGCGAGCGGAAATTTCGCGCCCTGTTTGATGCATAACAGTGCCACCTGTCGCCGTTATGAACTCAAATTGAATTAGTATAGTGTTTCATAATTACATCGCGCATATTGAGTACTGTGTATTTAAGCAAAATAGAAGCTGAGATATAGTCTTTCAATGGTCCCGTACATTTTCCGAAAACCAGTACAACTGTCGGTCGAAATGCATCCCGAATTAAATTAGGATGATGTTTCATAATAGCCCTCTCACTTCTCACATAACAAGGTTTGCTCAACTATACACAATAGGAGCTAAAATATGGCTTTCCCATAAATTGCAGAAATCACAAATTAGTGGCGCCACCTGTTGGTCGATTTTCACCGAGAGTTGTAAAGCATCAGTTTATGTTGGAGTACAACTACAGTACCGGCCAAATTATTAGACCATTGGCAAATTATACATTTTTTCCTGTTTACAACCTTATTAATGAAGAATTTTATTTAAAAAAAATTTTTCTTCATTCATATTTCGAAAACATATACATTAAGGAATAGAATGACAAAAAAATTGTTACAATACAATACTTATTGAAGAAAGAAAAAATTGATAAATTAAATTTAACAAAAAAATCAATATTTCGTATGGCCACATTTGGCAACTAAAAGGGCTTTAACAGGACGAGGCATACTTTCTATGCATGCTTGGATGGTTTCCTGAAGATGTTTATTATGATTTCACTGGTATGTTATAGATTCCAGCAACTCTACCTTATTGGTTATATTTTTCTTATACATTTCTTTTTCCAGCAACTCCCAACCATTTTCAATAGGGTTCATATCAGGCGAGTTGCTAGGCTAATCAAGAACATTGATTTTTTTTAATCTCTAAATACTTCGATACACTTTTAGCTTTATGGCATGGAGCACCATCATGCATAAAGACTGGTTCCTCGTCTCCAGGAAACCATTCCTGCATTTGTGGCATGAGCCTGGTTTGTAAGACTTTCAGGTATTGATCTTGTTTCATTGTATTTTTGACCACATAGAGAGGACCAGACCCTTTTCCTGATATGACAGACCACACCATGACTGATGGAGGATGTTTGGTGGTAGGAACAATACAATCTGACTTGTATTCCTCGTTTGGACGCCACCGAACAAATTTGGTTTTTTTCGGTTAAAACATGAAAAACCGATTCATCAGAGAAGCAAACCTGAAAATTAAACAAAATTGCTTTTTATTTAATTTGTTTATATTCATTATAAATGTCAATATATCGTTGATCAAAATAAATAGCTATGTACCTTTATCCAGTCTTCTATTGTCCAGTTTTGTACTTTATTGCCCACTCCAAGCGTTTTTTCATCATTTCTGATGTAAGTCTTGGCTTGCGAGCCGGTTCCATGGCAAGGAGTTTATTTTCTGCCAAACGACGTCTCAAAGTTCTTTCTGATATATTAATGCCTTCACTTTGAACTTCTTTCATTAAGATGCGTAGCGATTTCTTTCTGCTATTTATACAAATGTCTAGTATTTTTCGATCCGTCCTCGGCATCGTAATGCGAGCTCGTCCACTATTATTCTTCCGTGATGAATCCAAACTTATGTTTAAGACCATTTTCTTTTTAATGTTTTTTACTGAGCTTCTGGATACTCCTACCTTTGCTGCAATTTGATTTTGGGTCAGTTTAGTGGCCTTCAGTAGACCATAAACCTGCCCCACTGACTTTGGTGAAAGGTCAGCCTTTCTTCCCATCTAAAATAAAGGAGCAAAAACTTTTTATGATAATAAATGATTAAAAATGTTAAATATCCCACGCGATATTAATAACAATGCAAAACTTACTTTTTGCAGCAAAATATTTGCTTCAATCCAAAATAAACAAGCAGAACAAATTTTACGTTATAATGCAAATTTACACCTATGCCACTGTATCACAGAATAATAACTAACTGTCTTGTGTTGCCAGCTTGAAAATGTTTCTGTAATAAAGTACTGAAATAAGCTTAAGGTAACACTAATTAAATAATAATAATTTTGAGCAGGTCAGGTATAATAAACTTCCAATTTCAAAAAACTTTAAATATTTTCTTTGGTCTAATAATTTGGCCAGGTACTGTAAATGTTAACTTTTTACGAATCCAACTTTCTATTGAATTTTTTTATATCACTGGTCGCCATCAAAATATTCTCTGTAAAAGTAATGATCGTTTGGGACAAATTTAAAAATACCAAGCTCGTTATGACTATTAATTTGTTTCATCACGCATTCCTCTTGAGGGGTGTCGTTAGGGCGGTATAGAGAAATGTGGGGGCCCTGGGGCAAAGCTAATGTGGAGGCCTCTTTAATCTTCATTGCCTGTCAGAGGAAAGATGAGAGGTGAGGGTGCTTCGCTTTGAGACTATAACTGTAGCATTAAAAACACCTTTAATATTTTTTATCAGACATCTTTTATATGTTTTAACTGGCAGTAACTGATAGATCGCCCTGAACGGCAACTAAGGTAAATACTTGAATCTATTTTGGTTAATTAAAAGAAGGTTTACGAGCTTTTTTCATTTCAAAACCATTAAAGATGACTGTAAAATAATTCAGCTCTTGAAGTCAGTCATTCTCAATGCTAAGTAGGGATAAATGAGAAAAGTGGTCTTATTTTGTTATAGTTAATTCTCAATCTGTTTTAACAATTTCTGTTTTCGTAAATGAGTGCACATCTTTGCACTTAGACATCATATGCATTCTCTGGACTGTTTAGAGAAATCCTAGCTTTGAAATTATGATTTTGGAATTATTTGTAGTAGAGCTCAACCGATTGTTTTCTTTATGGCCATTTTTATATAAAGATATCGAGGAAACGAACTTTGCCAGACAGGATTTGCCATCTTTGTAAATTTCTATTTCTACTAATTCTTCATCCGCATCTCATTCCTCAAAGTAAATCTTCAAAGTAGTTCCTTACGCGACTTGGTTCCTTTATCATTAGACTTTAAAGTTACTATTTTAAGTTAGGAGAGACCGGGGTACAATGGACCATGGGGTAAAATGGACATTGATTTTATTTATTTTTATGCTTCGTGTTTTGGTACATAGATAACAGCACTGCAATGATTTACCTAGCAACTTCATGCCTAACTGATAATTTAGCTATTTTATTCTAGAAAATTAATTTGTGGTAGCCAAAAGTAAATATTTTTAGCCAAACACTTTTTCTTTTCTTTATTTAACGATTGTAATCCGGAAGACATTATTAAATACAATAAATATCTAATATCATCTATTATTATGTTTAATCTAACTATAACATTTTTAAAAATTATTTATTTTTTTTAAACATTTGTTGGGATACAATGGACCATGGTCCATTTTACCTACATTCTGTGTTTTATATGCTTTTTTAAGTCGAACATTATATGTGAAATGAGAAATTAATAAACTGATTTACATAGTCTACATTTTTGGAGTCTATATATTATAATACCTAAAAATTCCAGAGTTAACCTTAATAAGATCTATTATGTCTTCACAGATCGAGTGTTTCTAAGAACATGCCTGCTTATAGTTATACAGAATAGAGTGATGAGTATATAATTTCACAGCAATATGCTAATGTTAATACTATAATGCAATAAAAGTGTGTAAATAGATTTTGGGCAAATTTTTGACGAAAAAAACAGTTGTACATTTTGTTGTCTTAATCACAGAAATAAATGATAAAGAATCTGTTTTTCTGAGATTCATGGGAAGAAAACCTAATCAAGATATTTTAATTTTTTTCTGAGAGTGCTTATGAATCTCGTGTAGGTTTTCAAATTCTTCTAATGATGAGACTCCAGGGTAGCTCGATGGTTTGAGCATCCGCGCGTAAAGCGGAAGGCCCGGGTTCGATTCCCGGCTCTGGTATTTTTCACATAGTTGGTATAAAATATCATCCTTCCACTCCAAAATTTTCTGAAATGAATTTTCATGGTTGATGAATAAATTTCTAAATTAAAAAAAATAATAATAAAATTTCGTGGTCTATCGGAGTTGTGCCATGAATATTAATGTCACTTGATACAGCTGTGTTTACAGACTCGGTGACTTTGCCAACGATTGTTATGTGAGAAATGCCTAGCTGGTAATCAGCCAGGGTAGCTCGATGGATTGAGCATCCGCGCGTAAAGCGGAAGGCCCGGGTTCGATTCCCAGCTCTGGCATTTTTCACATAGTTGGTATAAAATATAAGCCTTCCACTCCAAAATTTTCTGAAATGAATTTTCATGGTTGATGAATAAATTTCTCAAAAAAAAAGAAAAAGTTTCGTGGTCTATTGGAGTTGTGCCATGAATATTAATGTCACTTGATACAGCTGTGTTTTACAGACTCGGTGACTTTGCCAACGATTGTTATGTGAGAAATGCCTAGCTGGTAATCAGCCAGGGTAGCTCGATGGTTTGAGCATCCGCGCGTAAAGCGGAAGGCCCGGGTTCGATTCCCGGCTCTGGTATTTTTCACATAGTTGGTATAAAATATCATCCTTCCACTCCAAAATTTTCTGAAATGAATTTTCATGGTTGATGAATAAATTTCTAAATTAAAAAAAATAATAATAAAATTTCGTGGTCTATCGGAGTTGTGCCATGAATATTAATGTCACTTGATACAGCTGTGTTTACAGACTCGGTGACTTTGCCAACGATTGTTATGTGAGAAATGCCTAGCTGGTAATCAGCCAGGGTAGCTCGATGGATTGAGCAACCGCGCGTAAAGCGGAAGGCCCGGGTTCGATTCCCGGCTCTGGCATTTTTCAGTTGTCATGTTCGACGTATTTATTGAAGTACTAGGTGATTTATTTATGTGACGAATTATGATTAATTTGACGAACTGTTAAACTCACTTTGGATAATCAATTTTAATGCTCATCAGCATTCCTGTAAATATTGTAATATATTTTAACTTTCTTTATTAAATTTCAAGTAATTAGTAAATAATAGAATTAGTATTGTTCTTAAAGTTCTTAAACGCCCACAACCCACTGGAAACCACATCTCAGAAGTGGGATTGAACGTTAATTTTTAGTTAACATAAATTATTTTGATCGCTCGTAAATGTTTGGATCAAGAATCTGGGATCAAGAATAAATCGTAAGTTTTAATTTGACTTAAACTTCGGATTGAAAGCAAATTTTAATATAAAGATAAAGATAAAGGATAAATCGATTATTTTAATTTAACTTAAATTTCGGATTGAACGCACTACAAACAGTAATTAAAATAAACTCTTTATGAACTGAACTATTTATTTATTTATTTAAAAAAAACTGTTCTTAAACTATGAACTGAACTTTTAACTGCATAAACTGTTTTTTAAAGCACAGACTGCACTTGTAATAGACTATTTTTGAACTGTTGGAATTTCTTCATATGCTAATTCATACTGGATGAATGGTTTTTAAAGTGTGTAGTAATGCTTTATAATCAACAGAAATGCACGCACCGATGAAATTTGCTTAAACTTCAAGGTTCTCAAGGATTAAAAAACGACGAATCGACCAAATGAAGATTTAAATAAAAATTTAAGAACAACAACTGTTTCTGCTCTACGAAGGTACGTACATTTTATTTTGTTGTTATAATGGTTTCGTTAGGGGATATACCCAAAATTGGCGCTGCACTGAGGACTGAGAACTATAGTAAAATTAAAATTCTGCATCGCTTTTTATTTAATGATGTAGGTGACAGAAAAAACCGATGCAGAATAAGAACATTTATAGGATTTAATTTTGCCGTAGATGATGAAAATTATATAAAAAAGCAAAAATTCATCGACGAAAATTTTTCGTTGAATGAATTAATTATTATAAGTAATCTATTAAGTGTTTCATTTACCGACACGAAAGAAGAAATTCGTGACAGGTTATTATTAAAATTAAATGATATCGAATTACTAAAAGAAGAAAACTCCGAAAATGAATCAGAAGACGATGATTCTGAAAACGAAAGTAGTGATAATAACGTCGAGAAAACTGACTCCTCTGTGCAATGCCATATGAATGATAATAAGTGCTATGAAAATAATTGTGATTATGATGATGGCAAAATTTTAAAAAATGGAAATTGTAATAATGGATCACTTGGTGCAACTGTTTCTTTTAATGATTTTGAAAATTCCATGTCTAAATTTAGCGGTGAACCGCATGAAAATATTATTGAATTTTTTTCCGAATTTGAAGAATTGTCAATAATGTTTAATCTAAGTGAACTACAAAAAATTGTTTTCTGTAAGAGATCGTTGAGTGGAAATGCTCTTCTCTTCATTAAATCCGAAAAAGGATTATTGACTTATAAAAAACTAAAAAATGCTCTAATTAATGAGTTTAAAATCGAGGTAAATTCCGCCTCTTTACATGAAATGTTGAGCAAAAAGAAAATGAAAACTAATGAAACAGTTACGGAATATTATTTTAAAATGTGTGAATTGTCAAAAACGGGCACATTGAAGATGCCGCGTTAATGCATTACGTGATCCAAGGAATAAATGATAAAAGTGAAAATAAACTAATTTTATATGGTGCCAAAAATATTCGTGAATTCAAAGAAAAAATAAAATTGTATGAAATATATAAAAGAGATAATGAAAAAATGAGATATAGATTTGATAAAATTGAGCTTAATACAAAACCGAAGCATATAACCTATAATGTTCATGAAAAATGTAGTCCTAGAAATGATGTGAATAAACTGTGCTATAATTGTGGTGATAAAAACCATGTGTCTAGGGACTGCCCCCACAAAGCTAAAGGTTTTAAGTGCTTTACTTGCAAACAATTCGGGCATAAAAGTTCGGAGTGCCCAGGTTCGAAACAAGAAGTTGAGACATTGTGTATTGGTGTAAATCAAAATATGAGTAAAATTATACAAGTAAATGATATAAATTTCATAGGTATAATAGACACAGGAAGTGAAGCAACATTGTTGCGTAAAAATGCTTTTGAAAAATTGTATGTTAATAGATTAAATACTATGAGTACTACTTTAAAGGGGATCGGGAAAAGTTCAATAAAGCCGTTAGGCTCATTTAAAGTGAATCTTAAAATTGATGAAGTGCAATGTGAAACTGACATTTATGTTGTAGAAAATGACGCAATACCCTATGATGTAATAATCGGTATGAATGTATTAATGCTGGGTGAAACAACAATTAATGAAAAAGGTATCTTAGTAAAAAATAAGTCTAATTCTCTCGAGGTAAATTTAGTAACAGTACTTCCAGTAAATGCATATCAAAGTGAAATTAAATCGAATGTTGTTATTGATACCCCCATTAACTTTGAGAACAAAATTTTTGAAAAATCCCCAGGAATAAATAAAACAGTGAATAGCATTAAAAAGTGTGAAAATGTAACCCCTCAACCAATTATGCTGTCAAAAAAATCATTAGAATCCTCCGAAAAAGCCGTAAGTGAAAATGACGATGAAGACGAAAATGACGAAAGTGATGACGATGAGATGCTTTTAGAGGACGATATTAGAGTAAATGATGACAGTGATGAAGAAGAGGAGCCGCGCCGAAAGGGACGAAGTCAGACGAATGTTTCCCGAATGAAGTCGCTAAAGCAAGAAAACACTTATTTGAAGAAAGACGAGAAACAAGTCCTACTTGAAAAAATTTCACAATTAGCCGAAGAGTTGAAAAAATTAAAAGGAAAAGTTGACGAAAATTCCAAACTCCTTAAAAGAAAGAAATCGAGAAAAAGGCCATCGAGAATAGATTCCACTGAGTGTAAAAGACAGAATTTTCCAAAAGAAGAGACTGCCAGTGTAAATTTGAGAAAGTTGTTCATCCCATCACTTCCATTGACGACTACAATTAGCGAAATAGCCATATTATTTCCCAAAGCTGTACAAATAAAATTAGAAGTTTTCCCTACATATAAGACTGCCATTATAGACTTTTCGACTGAATTGTTTTTGATATGCTAATATTTCTTAAATAAATCATAATGCAATTTTTTTTTCATACAGGTATAAGTTTATCACCTTTCATATGTTTCAATATTTTTATTTTTATCTTGCACATTACAATTTTATTTGTGGTATTGGCACAGAAATTGAATTTCTTCAAGACACATTTTTTTTACATAATAACGAACAATTAATTGTTGTACCAAATGTGATTTTGGTCACATAAAGTTATTTATAAGTTTTATTTTGACACACACAAAGATTAAAATTTACTTATGATGTGTTCACATAAACCTGGCTGGATCATAGAGATCTTGAATTATGTCAGTCGTGAATTAAACACATCATGTTTTAAAATACAATCACACACTTACTCATTTTAAAATACATTATTTATTTCATTTGTCAATTTACCATATTTAATAATTAATGCAGTTAAGTGAAATTTATTTTTTTTAAATGATCAAACATTTTGAATTACACATTTTTTTTATTTTTTTTTTTTATTTTTTTTCTCATTTACCTTAATTGACTATTTTTGTATAAACACATGATGATAGCAGTTGAATGTTTGTTGATGAAGAGAATTGTTTAAGAGAGATAATAAGATAAAAAAAAAAAAAAAAAAGGGGGGGGGGAATTGATTTATGATAAATAAGATCAACTGATTTTTGTCAATGATAATTCATGAAAAAATATGCTAGCAGATTCAATCATATGAATCATATTTTTGTGTACACTTGTTGAAGGCAAATATAATTGCCGGTTAATTTTATTCCAGCTGATGATTTAAATTGTGTTGACGTATTCTGTTGAAAAGATCAACTAATATTTATATATTTTGCATATGCACTGATTTATTTGAGTTGACGTATTCTGTTGAAAAGGTCAACCGTTATTATTATGGCCATGCTTTACATATTATTTGCGCTATTTTAAGAGGATCCTCACACAATAAAATAATAATAATAATAATAATTAAATAAAGAAAAGGCCTATATTTTTTTTATGTGTACACTAATAAACATTTTTTTTTTTTTTACTTTTTCTTTCTGTTTACATTTTAGTGCACGTTAAATTCGTGATTAGAGAGCTTTCACTACAGCTATGGTCATTTGTTTTTGTGGCAATTTATTTTAATTTTAATATATTGTGGAACACTTACAGACATATACTAAATTTTTTTAATAGTTCAAATTATTTCAGTTGATATTCATTTTTTACAATACTGTTTAAATATTTTAACATATCACCCATTTGATTATTTTTTTTAATTACATACTTACACATTTGCCCTTTAAACACAATTGTGTTGCTCTGGTTGTCAGTATAATAATGACTTCTATAATCTTTGGATTTCGACCATTATATTGGTTTCAACACCTGTAATTGTGTAGGGGACTTCTAAATTTTTACAACAATTTTTAAAGTTATAAATTAATAATTAATTCACACAAATAAAAAGAGTTTAAATTTATATATGTTTGTTGCTAGATCTCTATGTGTGTTCCTGTATATGTTTTCTTTTGGGTCGGAATTTCATTGTATTATTAGCTGATTTATCAGTTTGTCAGTCATAATGCAAATATATCCAATAGTATTATTTTATTCTCTTGTACACGCATGTTTTACCATTCTTTTCTGCATTTTTTTTTTTTTTTTTTTTTTTTTATCAGACTTGGCCTCACAACCCAATGTTTGACACACACACACACTTTCACGAAATTTTCTCTGACCCATTTAGTTGATGAGTTATGGTTCACATGTGGTGATATAGTTTTACATTTTTGTTTATTAAATTTTTACAAGCATTTTTACACACACACAAAAAAAAAAAAAAAAAAAAAAAAAAAAAAAAAAACTGGTTATATTAATAAAACACACATACACAAAAGTAAATAAGTAGATAAATAATTTTTATTTCTTTGTCAACTTAAAGTAAATTCTGATATTTTTTTTTAGAGTCTATGTGGTTTTCAAATAAAAATAAAGTCATTGATAAAACATGAAATATCCGTACATATTCTGTACGTGTTAGAAAATTTTTGGTTTAAAAATAATTCCTTCTTTAATAAGTAAAGTCTTTTTTTTTTAATTTTCTTTCAACTTAATTCTAAAACAATATAGAAATTTTGCAGATTTTGACAATTTTTCTGCATGGTTTTGTCTTGTTACATCTATACTAAAATGACTTTAATTTTTATCGCTGCCAATTTTGTTAAAAAATTATATAAATTAATTTTTCAAATACTAATTACTGGTTAAAGTTCTGTTCAGGAAAAGGAAATTATTTCATAAGAGTAAATTTTTAATAATTTTTGACCAACACAATATATTGAAATAAAGTTTGTTCAGAATTTCTGCAGAGAAAATAAATTATAATACAAAAAAAAATAAAAATAATTTGTTTTTCTTTAAAACATTACTAGAACTATTACATGTGCGATCTTATTTCAACATAGGGCTAGATTTTTTTTTTTTCCTACACATTTTTTTACACATAAGACATTTCATTATGTCTCTTTGCAGAATGCTGGTTGTCATCTTTTGCACAACATGAAGCCTCTTCTGCTTCTAATACAGTTCATTATGCTATGTTCGGTATGGCATCACAAAACCATGTTGGTCATAGCTATTGTACTATTCTACACTCTCTAGCTCATTTTGTTAAACATTTAGATTTTCAGATGCAAAATAAATTTTATATACTCTAAAATTATTTGGAATTTTTTTTCATATTAATGCTATATTATTTTATTTAAATTAACAATTAAAAATTTAAATCAGTTGATTTACATATTTTTTGCTACTGATTTCCTTTTCCTTTTCTCAAGCATATATGCCATTTTATGAATGGGAACTTTGATATTGTCAACAAGTTATGTATTGTGTCACACTAGTATACTTCACTAATTAGATAACTATTTCATGTTCAATACACAATGTTATAACAATGATATGTCTTGTGAGTTGTTCTATAACTATGTATAATATTCAGATTTTCAAATTTATTCTTATATGCCACCTTTGTTTTTATTATTGTTTGACAAAAGATTATTTGTATTGTTTTCAGCAATATTACTTGAGATATTCAAATTGTCATTTGATGTTTCTAGGTGAGAGAGAGCAAACCTTTTTTTTTTTTTTTTTTTTTAGGGCATTGGGGAGAAATATGTGAGAACAAGTTCACACATATGTTCTTTTAAATATTTAATTTCTTTCTAAATAATTCAATTTATAATTTTAAATAAAAAAGTCAATTTATTAAGAATAGTTATAAAATTAATTCATTCATTTAACATATAAAATCTAATTTAATTTATTCCAATAAAAAGAACATTTTATTCTGTAATATCCTCTGAATTCAATTCATTCTATTATAAAAGGCAATCTCTATTTAATTTAATTTGTATTTTTACTAGGGGACTTATTCGTTTGTAGATAGATACATTTCACCCTTTTCATCAACGGTATGTTCAATATCTCATTTAATTATAGATAGAAAATAATTTATTTGTCTAAATTACTTTATAATATAAACAGAAGTTGCAATATTTATTTCATTTCCGGTGATTTATGCTTTCATAATAGCTTAGTTCAGTCTTATTGGCGTCAACAGATGTGGATTCGTTTCTTTTAATAATAATAATAAAATAAAAAAAAGAACAAATAAATTCTTAATGATATATTGGTGGCGCCGATAAAAAGTAATTACTTTAGTATAATTTATGTTGCCAAGCTTGGCTTTGTCTTTTGAATAACGGATGAAATTTTTAAATTAACCAATTAGAACATTCTTTTGGCGCTTTATTTGGCATTGGTTTATTAATTTCGGGTTTGAATTGGCGAATGCAATTGAGTACACTTTTTGCTTTCAAACAATCAATATCTCTTGTTTACTGGTTTAAAAAACAACTGCCCTTGTTTGCTCTCCCTCTCTCTCTGCCCTATAGATCATATGAGGACCATTGTAAGTGTTTGCTTGAAAATTCATGTTTTTAACATAAGAATAAAAAACTGTTTCTTTTGCAAGTGACTTCTATTATTTATGTCAAGTGACACTCTTTTTGAAAGACTTGGATTTCCAGCCTGGGTATTTTAGTAAGCAATGTACTTTGTTTTGCTACCACTTGATATCACGGAACTACAAATCATTTATGGACAAAATCAACATCATACCATAGGCAACCAAGTTGCTGTAAACCCAAAATTGACTTTTTCCTGTGACTATGCAACAGTAAAAAATAAAAATGATGATATTGATGAGAAAGTTAGAAATGGATGCCATGAAGGCTCCTATTGCACGCTTACTCGTGCTGAGATCCTCAGACATGGGATCATTTAGCTTACGAGCTAAAATATGAAAATTTATAAAAAAAAAAAAAAACTGTAAATAAGTATGTTATTATTTTGTGTTGCTTTTTATGTTTGTTTGTTTTTTGTATTTTTCAGTGTGACCGCCTGGAGGACCAGCCGGATGCAGGACGGCCGATCTTATAGTAGCAAGATCTTTCTTTTCCCCTAACCTTGCTTCCCGCGGCTGCTGAATCCTAGCTAGCTGATCATGTGACGGAGTATCAGAACATGAGAGGAAATGCGTACTGATGACGTGAGTGATGCTGCTTCCTTAACATGCCACTGCTAAGAGCGCTGAGAGGATAGAGATTCAGTTTTCGACGGAAAGTTTGACGAAGCTGCACACGAGATGGGTGCAAGACTAGTTTATAAACTTCAGTTATCATGTTCGACGTATTTATTGAAGTACTAGGTGATTTATTTATGTGACGAATTATGATTAATTTGACGAACTGTTAAACTCACTTTGGATAATCAATTTTAATGCTCATCAGCATTCCTGTAAATATTGTAATATATTTTAACTTTCTTTATTAAATTTTAAGTAATTAGTAAATAATAGAATTAGTATTGTTCTTAAAGTTCTTAAACGCCCACAACCCACTGGAAACCACATCATTGTCGTATATAATAACTGTGGCTATTTTTCCGGGATACATAAAAGAATTTCGTACTGTTACGGTCTATAGTCAGTATTTATTAAAAGTGTATTTTAACATGGTTACACCCCATTAAATATAATGGAATTTTATTAGAATTTTAAAAGCATGTTTTTCGGCAGAAAAGTGTGGGCATAGAATTGATAATTAGTTTACAGGGTTACATTACATGAAATAATTTCGATATGCTATGTAATCTTTAGGCATGAAATTTGGTACAAATATTTATGAATTGCAGGGAAATAGACAGTCAATTATTAAGAATACATATATATGATATACAGATAGGTATAGAAAGAGAAATACAGCAGGCGGTAACCTCTCTCCCCCCTCAGGAACGTATCTGTTTATGTAGCAAGGCAATCGAATCAATATATATATATATTATATAATAAGGAATAAATAAAAATGACCTATTGAATAATGTGTAAAGCAAATAGGACGTTGAGGCTCCTGATCTGCAGATCCACTAGTATTAAACTACAGATTAAGATATAAATGAGACAAAGTATTTCCAGGGCCAGAAAACATGGTCCAAAATGGGTATGGCCCAGAGTCCCCTTAAATCAGAAAAAAAAAAATAATAATAATTTTTTAAAGTCCAAAAGTTCTATTTTATTTTTTTAAATCTTGATAAGTCATGTCTTATTTTTACATACTGTAAAATCCCCAAAGTAAACCCCCCCCCATCGAATATAACCCCCTCCCCCTTTACTTGCTGAAAGTGAAATGTCTCAGTTATCCTGAAAGTAACCCCCCCCCCCTTTTTTTTTCTCCATCCAACAAAGCTACATCCAGTCTTCGGGCGCACTTACGGTGCGTCGGCATTGCAAGTTAAGTTTGGCATTGAATTAAGTTTTAATTCTTATATACTATTTCTAATTTAACTAATTTTTACTTTCTTCTATATGTAATATAGAGAAAGTATTGGATTCGCGAAAATTTTCGAAGTCCACTTTTTGATGGATTTACATGTTTTGGGATATGAAGAACACGAATTAATAGTTTTTAGAAAATGTCTGTATCATTTTTTTGTGGACGCTGTATCTCACGAACCAATGAATGAAATTTAACCAAACTTGGTATTTAGTTGCACCCTGACATAAACTGGTGCTGATTAGATTTTGGGATCAATCGCTCAATAGGTGGCGTTGTGATCGCATTTTATGCAAATTTTTAACATGGCAGCATAGGACAAAATTCCGTATAAATGGGCATAAAGAGAGTTATTTTACACTTGTGATTGTAAAATTAATATGAATTATTGATAATAGTCGTAGTTAGCTAGGAAAAAAATTTTGTGCATGGGGGGGGGGGGGGGATCGGTTCCCCCCCCCCGGGGGGGGAAATCCCCCCCCGGGGAAGTAAATTTTCAAGATGGGTATCTTTCGAAAGGTCTCGTTGATAATAGTAATAGTTAACTTGGAAAAAATTTTTGTGCATGTGGGGGCATCGGTTGCCCCCCCCACCGGGGGGGCAAAGTTTCAAGATGGGTATCTTTCGAAAGATCTCGTCAATACCTTTAAAACGAATGGTTGAACGATAAATCTGTGATAATTTAAACCAAAGTTATCGATTTTTTTAACTTTTAACAAAAAAAAACTTAGAAAAATATCGCAATTTTTTTTTTTTTTTTTTTTTTTTAACGAAATTTAACCAAACTTGGTATTTAGTTGGTCCCCGACATAAACTGGTGCTGATTATGTTTGGGGATCAATAGCTCAACAGGTGGCGCTGTGATAGCATTTTATCTAAATTTTTAACATGGCAGCATAGGACAAAAATTCGTATAAATGTGCATAATTAGAGTTGTTTTAAACTTGTGATTGTAAAATTAATATGAATTATTGATAATAGTAGTATGTAACTAGGAAAAAATTTTTCTGCATATGGGGGCATCGCTTCCCCCCCTGGGGGGGAAGTACCCCCCCGGGGGGGATAAATTTTCAAGATGGGTATCTTTCGAAAGGTCTCGTCAATACCTTTAAAACGAATGGTTGAACTATAAATCTGTGATAATTTAAAACAAAGTTATCGATTTTTTTCACTTTTAACAAAAAAAAAAAAAAAAAAAAAAATTAGAAAAAAAAATCGTACTTTTTTTTTTTTTTTTTTTTTAAATATTGTTACTGATTGAATATGTATAGGTAAATATAGAAGAAAGTCTTGTGGTGGCCACAACATACTAGTTCATAAAGTGTTGGATGCACGTTATCAATGTAATCCTTACGCAGTTTTTTTTTTACCTTTAATGAAAGAAATGATAGCCTTTAATATTTCCTTTTAAGTAAGTAGTACCGTAAAATCCCGAAAGTACCCCTATCATCGAATATAACCTCCCCTCTTTTTTCTTCATTTTTTTTTTAAGGAATCTTGATTATAACCCCCCCTCCCCCCCCACCTGAAATTTATCCGTTTTGCTTTTCAAAAAGGGGAGGTTACTTTCAGGATTTTACGGTATGTAAGTTAAATAACTAAATTGTATACAATAGTATAAATACAATACTATATTAATATACTTTTTTTAACTTTCATATGAAAAACATTACATGTCTTTTTAAAGATATTCACAGACTCGGTTAATGTTTTTCAGATTATAATTATTTTGTTTATTATATCAGATATTCTTTATCTCAACTGCCAATATATAGAACTAAATATTTTTTGCATATAAGCATAAAAAATTATATATAAATTTTTTATATTCTTCTTTTAAAACTTTCTAGCTTTTAACTACAATTTATTTAATGATCAGTTTAAGTGTTCGCGAACACTAAAATTCATGAATGACGATGAGACATACAGGAATTTAGGCAGGATTATCATGAAAGATTATTTTCACACAGCTTTTAATTTAAAATTTTCAACAAATTTGGGAAGTGTTTATGACTTCAGCTTTTCTGTCTGATCACACTTTAATTTTTCCTAGAAGTATCTGAAATGCCTTCAAATTAATATTATATGTTAATGTTATTGAAGTTCACTATAGCATAGTCCCTACTGAAAATGGTGTGAAGAGCACGACTAGTTTACATACATGGGCTCACAAAAGTATTCTAATATACTACTGTCTATGAGAGAGAATTTTTATAAAGACTTATGCTGCACTGTCGTACTTCTCATAAAACTGAATATACTACAACTGTGCAATCAAAAAGTGTGTATAACTTTCATAAAAAATGTTTTACCATTACCACAGAATATCATTTATTTTTGTGAAGATGGGCACTATTCTAGAAATTTAGGCTGGGTGGCATGTATACCCAGAGACCTTTATAAAGAGTCCTAGCTCATATACACATAAGTTTCAAAGGAAACCACGAAAACTAAACAGACAGACAAGTGCAACGCAGGTTCGAACTTAGCACTTCCCTATCCGGAGTAGGAAAATTTCGCACCAGACTAATTATATAGCTTTTCGCACGATCAACTCCATGGGTAAGTTCTGGACCAAATGTTGGTCCGGAATTTACCTATGTGTGAACGCATTTTAAGGATTACTTTTTACAGGGTGATCCAAAACATTGATTCTTTAATTTTTTACTGGCCCATCTTTTGCTTTCGAGGAAAAACATTCACTGAAATATATGAGGAGCAATATAATCTTTACACTCCTGAAGTTTCAAGATAATTCATCGAGTACATTTTGAGATACAGTAAAGAGTCAAAAATCCACACAGCTCGGGACCACAGGTTGTGCGGATTTTGGAGCCCATAAAAAATTATTTTCAATTTGAATAATAAAAGCAGAATATTAATCAAACTAAACATACACCAGTGAATAATAACACAATTTCACTTGTGTATTAAATTATTAGGTACATAAGAATAACACTGAACATTAAAAAAATATTTATAATGAAAAAAATAAATAAAAATGAAAAAATATTCGTCAAATTTAGACAAAATTTGTTCACATGCAGTTTGTTTTTAGCTACACGTGAACATGCACACATACATCATTGAGATTTTTTTTTTTTTTTTTTGTCTATTGTAAATAGTCATCAATTTTTATTTTATAACACAAATTTATTTTTCGAAAAATTTAACTGAATTCTTCCTTACAACTATGCCTTCATCAGATAGCATTTTTAAAAATTAGTTTATTTTCCTCATTGATATCATCATAATAAACATAATTTTCTTTTGATTAATTTAATATACTGTAGATAATTTCCTTATCAACAACTTGGTTCTTGCAGTTTTTCATATTTTTATTATTGTAATCATAAAATGAGAGCATAAAATCTGCATACAAGATCTTTTACAAAAATTCTGATTTGCAGTTTTGTAACTTTAATTTCATTGTTTGCATCTGAAAAGCTGTGCGGATTTCTGACTCTCTACTGTATTTGATGAAACGTCTAAAATCGAAATTGTCTGGTCATTTATGGAGAAGTATCATCATCAAATTTTCTAATTTAACTAATTTTTCATAAAGTGTCGGATGCACGTTATCAATGTAATCCTTACGCAGTTTTTTTTTACCTTTAATGAAAGAAATGATAGCCTTTAATATTTCCTTTTAAGTAAGTAGTACCATAAAATCCCGAAAGTACCCCTTCCATCGAATATAACCTCCCCTGTTTTTTCATTTTTTTTTTAAAGAATCTTGATTATAACCCCCCCCCCCCCACCTGAAATTTACCCGTTTTGCTTTTCAAAAAGGGGAGGTTACTTTCAGCATTTTACGGTATGTAAGTTAAATAAATAAATTGTATACAATAGTATAAATACAATACTATATTAATATACTTTTTTAAAATTTCATATGAAAAACATTACATGTCTTTTTAAAGATATTCACAGACTCGGTTAATGTTTTTCAGATTATAATTATTTTGTTTATTATATCAGATATTCTTTATCTCAACTGCCAATATATAGAACTAAATATTTTTTGCATATAAGCATAAAAAATTATATATATATATATTTTTTTATTCTTCTTTTAAAACTTTCTAGCTTTTAACTACAATTTATTTAATGATCAGTTTAAGTGTTCGCAAACACTAAAATTCATGAATGACGATGAGACATACAGGAATTTAGGCAGGATTATCATGAAAGATTATTTTCACACAGCTTTTAATTTAAAATTTTCAACAAATTTGGGAAGTGTTTATGACTTCAGCTTTTCTGTCTGATCACACTTTAATTTTTCCTAGCCGTATCTGAAATGCCTTCAAATTAATATTATATGTTAATGCTATTGAAGTTCACTATAGCATAGTCCCTACTGAAAATGGTGTGAAGAGCACGACTAGTTTACATACATGGGCTCACAAAAGTATTCTAATATACTACTGTCTATGAGAGAGAATTTTTATAAAGACTTATGCTGCACTGTGGTACTTCTCATAAAACTGAATATACTACAACTGTGCGATCAAAAAGTGTGTATAACTTTCATAAAAAATGTTTTACCATTACCACAGAATATCATTTATTTTTGTGAAGATGGGCACTATTCTAGAAATTTAGGCTGGGTGGCATGTATACCCAGAGACCTTTATAAAGAGTCCTAGCTCATATACACATAAGTTTCAAAGGAAACCACGAAAACTAAACAGACAGGCAAGTGCAACGCAGGTTCGAACTCAGCACTTCCCTATCCGGAGTAGGAAAATTTCGCACCAGACTAATTATATAGCTTTTCGCACGATCAACTCCATGGGTAAGTTCTGGACCAAATGTTGGTCCGGAATTTACCTATGTGTGAACGCATTTTAAGGATTACTTTTTACAGGGTGATCCAAAACATTGATTCTTTAATTTTTTACTGGCCCATCTTTTGCTTTTGAGGCAAAACATTCGCTGAAATATATGAGGAGCAATATAATCTTTACACTAATGAAGTTTCAAGATAATTCATCGAGTACATTTTGAGATACAGTAAAGAGTCAAAAATCTACACAGCTCGGGACCACAGGTTGTGCGGATTTTGGAGCCCATAAAAAATTATTTTCAATTTGAATAATAAAAGCAGAATATTAATCAAACTAAACATACACCAGTGAATAATAACACAATTTCACTTGTGTATTAAATTATTAGGTACATAAGAATAACACTGAACATTAAAAAAAAATTTATAATGAAAACAATAAATAAAAATGAAAAAATATTCGTCAAATTTAGACAAAATTTGTTCACATGCAGTTTGTTTTTAGCTACACGTGAACATGCACACATACATCATTGAGTTTTTTTTTTTTTTTTGTCTATTGTAAATAGTCATCAATTTTTATTTTATAACACAAATTTATTTTTCGAAAAATTTAACTGAATTCTTCCTTACAACTATGCCTTCATCAGATAGCATTTTTAAAAATTAGTTTATTTTCCTCATTGATATCATCATAATAAACATTTTCTTTTGATTAATTTAACATACTGTAGATAATTTCCTTATCAACAACTTGGTTCTTGCAGTTTTTCATATTTTTATTATTGTAATCATAAAATGAGAGCATAAAATCTGCATACAAGATCTTTTACAAAAATTCTGATTTTCAGTTTTGTAACTTAAATTTCATTGTTTGCATCTGAAAAGCTGTGCGGATTTCTGACTCTCTGCTGTATTTGATGAAACGTCTAAAATCGAAATTGTCTGGTCATTTATGGAGAAGTATTATCAAAAAAAAAAAAAAAAAAAAAAATCAAAGCAGTGTTTGGGGACTGTCGATAGAAGTGAAAACTAAGTAACTTGTGAATTGTATCGTCGAGCTATAAGATTATTATTTTCGAATTATTTTTGGTTTGTAAAGAAGTGTTTATGATCTGTATTATATGATTTGGCACAATATTTGTAGCTACCCAAATTAAATGAACTAAGTCTTACATTAGGTAAAAATATTGATTACTTATGAAATTATTTTAATTAGTAGTTAAGGTACAAAAGAAAACCGATTCATGACACCCCAAAACGTGTAAATCAGGTAAAATCTCGAATTCCACTTTCGATAATATAAAAGAATTTTAAAATATCTTTCGAATGATGTATTAAAAATAATTTAATTATAATTAGAAATTGAAATTTCAAAATATTATAGCGCCATCTGGCGGTAGAAATTTCTGTAATCTACTGTTCGATTCAAATCAACAAAGCTTTCTAATGATGTATTACTTATGAAATTATTTTAATTACTAGCTGAGATACAAAAGAAAACCCATTCAGGAGACCTCAAAACATGTAAATCAGCTGAAATCTCGAATTCCACTTTCGATTCTCATGGAAAGCCTCCGCTGATGATGATGCGAGTTTCATGATTTTTGTTCACCCAAAAGTGCTCAACGCGCCTAAAGAAGTTTTCACTTCAAAAATTTACATAAGATTTTGAGACTGAAATTATTTGCACCCCCTGTTCAGATGCTGGATAGGTCCATGCCCCTGTTGTCCTCCCTTAAGAGCGGACAACACCTAATCTCGCCGGCAGCCTTCGCCCGCCCATGTTATTCTATGGGAAAATTTGTTTACATAATTACTCATTACCTAATGAATATTTTTCAATTCTGTTTTCACATTTAGAAAATTCATAAGCGTTAAATTAGTACTTGTTTTCCAAAAATTGATTTTTTAAATTTTTAGTATTTCATTTTGCGATTAGAAAATGAGAAAAATGCATTTTGTGAAAAATCGCATTTTTGAACTCAAAATTAAAATGTAAAAATTAAAAAAAATGAATTTTTCAAAAATGAGTACTCATTTAACGGTTATGAATTTTCTGACTGCGAAAACAGAATTTAAAAATATTCATTAGGTAATGTGTAATTGTAGCAACAAATTTTCCCATAGAATAACATGGGCGAAGGCTGCCGGCGAGATTAGGTATTGTCCCCTCTTAAATATGGCCCTGGGTGTCATCTTTAAAAATAAGATAGTTTTCTGTTGCTAAAGTATTAGCACATTCCTTATTATTATTATTCTTTTTTTTCTTTCACCTCATTTTCTTCCAATTTTTATCGAAAACTATGCTAATCTATGCTTTTTTGAAAATGTAGTGTATCCTCTTTTGAAGGTCTATGATCTGAATCATAGACCTACATATGTAGCCTCAAAATAACAAGCCGAATGACAATGTCAACAAAATGATTTTTCCTGCTTATTTCTGAAGTAAGATATTGATAATTGTTCAATTTTCATATTTTTTACTGCCTTATAGCATTGTCAATGATGAATGCACTGTTTTTCATTTAATACTATAAATTTGATAAGGACCGAATCTTATTTCTTACGATCGGGGGTGAGGGGGGGGGGGGAGGTCACTTGTTGCAGTAAAACAGTAGACCACTTCACCTAGCTGTTAACTCTTAAGATTTTCTGACAGCACTTTTTAGATTAGTTATACAATTTTTTGTTAATAAAATAAATAAATAAATTGGATTGGCAGTTTTTAGAAATCCTAATTGTTGGCAGCTGAAACCTTGATTTTAAATTACATGAAAGCCTATTACAGAATGTAAGAGTTCACAAATACGTAAAGAGAAATAGCCTATGTCAAAAAGTAGAACTCTGTTCCTAAATTAAAACTAACTAGGAATTTTCTTTTTCTTTTTTTACAGAAATGTTTCTTGTGAAACCAAAATAATTGTATTAGCACAGAAAAACGAAACAATGAATACATCAGTAAGTACAAATTTTGCATAGTTTATTTTTTCTATATTGTCTCTATTAAAAACAGATCATGATGGAGCTATTTTGGTGACACATTTAGAATGTCAAATTCATACACACACCATTGTGCCCCATGACACTTTGCTCATACATGTCCAGGTGAAAAACTTGTCTGCTGGGGCCTGCATCAAATCTTATGATTACTTTTAATTAAACTGTTTCTATTGAATTGAACTTTTTTAATACAATTTAGAATAAAAGTGCATTCCTAAATTTTTTTTTCAATCTATGTGATATTATTTAACACCACTTTAACTGAGCCAGGGCATTTAGCACAACTCTCTCAAAAACTAAGGGACTTCAGAGACCAAAATTTAAAAAAAAAGAGGGGGGGACTTAAGGGATTTATTTTACGTGTTCTGGAATACATATATATTGATTTTTTTTTTTTTTTTTTTTTTAACAATCCCCTACCATGTGTAACCCGATTAATACCTGAAATAAAATAATTTTACATATATACAGTCAGTGTCAAAATATAAAAATATACAGAGTCAGTGTCATACTCTTTTGGTTTTGCTGAATACCTTATAATAAGATATACCATAAGATGGCTTGGGCCTCTCCAGCTCTAATAATTTTAAAGATGCAAAATGAAAAAATTTGAGATTTTACGTTTAAATGAATTTTTATCTGTAAATTAATTAATTGTCCTCAAAATTTGCCATTTTAAGTGTGTTGTGCATGTATGTGTCCCCCCCTCCTCTGTGGAGTATCTTCTTAAAGAATGGTTAGTCTATATTTATGTGAGTTTTTCAGGAAAACACAGAAATTTTTGAACAGCTAGGCCCACAGTGTGACCTGAATATGAATCTGGAATTTCTCCTCCATCATCTTTGAGAAAAGAATCTTTCAACAACTGGTGAGGCTTGCTGCTTTAAAATTCATTTTTGTACAATTGCAACACATGCATCAGTCTGTGTTTTGCATGGAAAGCAATAATTATGCTGCATATAACTGTCATGAACTTCTGCAAATAATTAAAAAGTATATGTCTGCAAAAGTCTGAATGACAAAATAAAACATGTTTTAATTTTATAAGCTTTATTTGAAATTTTACACAGAAGCTTTCTGGCCAGGAGCCCAGCCGCCCTCGGTGCTTATGTGATAGTCTATTTACCAGGAAATCCCCCTCCCTTCAAACAATAGCCTTTTCACCGACAACTTTATAAGAAAATTAAGAGAAATTAAAATTAACCAAAATAACACTATTGTGGATTTTGATGGTATTAAGTTGTTCCCATCAACAGGCATTAACAAAATTATAAATGAAATAATGAAAAAGAAATATAGACAAAACTAAATCAGCACAACATTAATAGCAACAAACAACTTAATTCTCAATGAAAATTACTTTAGATTTAAAAACAAATTTTACAAAAAAAAAAAAAAAAAAAAAAAAAAAGGGGGGTGGGGGGGGGGGAGTTCCAATAGAATCCTACTATTCAGGTTCATCACAGAAGAAATATAATTTTTGAAATTTTAAACATGGAATTAAACGTTGGTCTAAATACGCCAATGATGTTTTTGCTGTCATCGACAAAAACTTAAAAATTGAAAAAACACTAGAAAAATAAAATATGAGAACTAAATAAAATATAAGAAAAGCTGGTTATAAGAAAAATCGAAAATATAAATTATATAAAAAATAGAATTAAACAATTAATCCATATTGAAAATGGACAGAAACCAAAAGAAAAATATACTACAGTGATTTCATTTAATAAAGGTGCACCCAATAAATTTAAAAATGGAGTTTCAAAACTAAATGTAAATATCCTCACTAAACCTAACAGACATTTTCCAGCTTATCAGTTGATGGGAAAAATCAGCCATTTTGTTAAAAGCAAAATAATAAAGATACAAAAAGGCATTATTTAAAAGGAAAAAGAATATAAAAATACAAAAGCTGTTGTACTGAAGAACACAAGCTGTTTTATTACCTTTTAAAAGCCTAAGACAGAAATACAACGTCATATTTATGACCTGCACCTGCACGTGGAACTCTGAAAGGGGACCACCCGCATTTAAGCCCCACTGGCTACCGCCAAAAAAGCCCCGGCGAGGTCGTAAAAAAGGCACCGTAGTAATCTAGAAGCAAGCAGATTGGTCGAAGAAAGGTCCAATCAGAAGATAGACCCAATGAAAAAAATGCAAGGGGAAAATCTCCTCCAAAAATTATAATGAGAGACTAAAAAAATTAAAGGAGAGAAAAGATTCCTTCAAGAGTCAGAATTCTAAAAAATTGCCTTCGTGTGTGCAGACGTAATGTGAGGTCCAGCTATCATCAGTGTGGTGCTTCCTAGCCGAAATGATTCATCAAGGATACTTAAAGATGTGCTCCCTGCTAGCCAAAATATTCCTCTTGCGCCTGGACTGTGACATAGCATCTGATAAATCTGGTGAGAACTTCTTACATTTCTCGGTCAGTAATTTTACCGTGCAATGCTGGTAAAGCGCATTTGTTTTCTAGTACTCATCTTTAGCACATTTGAGGCAAAATCAAAGATCATTGTTATATCATTTTTATTGTATTGTAAAATTATAGAATAATCAATTTAATTAATATTTAAAATTTGGATGTTTAATAAAGAAATTAATTAAAATTATATGAATCTGATATTATTTGAGAGTAAATTTATTTATTATTAAACATACTGTTTTCCAGATTAATGTTTGCTTTTAATTAGGACTAATTTTAGGGCATTTCACAACGCGTGCCCGAATATCGAATTGATATTCCAAAATGTACTACCACGAGGATGTCACCTTAGAGCCACGGAAAGGAGGGTAGTCTGATTTTGGTTAATATCCGCCCAACATCTACCCCCTTCGCGGATTTGGTGCCGTGTATTTGGTGACGAATTTGGCACAGTTAACTTTCAAAATTCTTACGCGTTATTTACTAAAATTTAATACCATTAAATCATTAACGTTAAAGGAAAAATAAATAAAGTAAAAATAAAAGATGAGTACAGAGAAAAAAGATTTAAGGAAATATAATTATTTGTACGTATACTAACACTCCACAAATATGTGTATTTTATAATTGGTGTTTTTTATTTAGTTATACATGTGAAATGTGACATGAAAATCAAAGATTAATGTCAAAAATAATTAAATAACAGAATTAATATAGAAAGAAGATATATAGATTATATAGGCTGGTGTGGATATAACATAATAAAAATATGTATGTATATAAGCGTATAGTATAAAAAAAAAAAAAAAAAAAGAATAATAATAATAATAATATTTTAGTATCTTATTTATCTCATGGTGTTATATATATATAAAAATTTCTTAGGATGTGATAAAGAATAATCACTTCAGAAATACAATTTGAAAGTGGTAGAATAATGTGTTTGCAAAAAATTTTAAGAGATTTATAGCAAAATTAACAGAGTTATTATTATAAATTAAAAAATTTTTTCAAGAAATTGCATCTTAAATAAAAGCCTTATATACAGGAGTAACAAATAAGGTGCAAATAAATAAATTGAGTAATTAAGAAACTTGTGAAAATAAATTAAAATAATATTTGCAAAAACAGAAAGTTATTCCTGTATATATGCTAATGGCATTTTGTGTACATGTATTTTGATTTTATATACATTGTATTTTATTGCATATTTTGGAGGGGTAATCAATTTAATTAAGCAAAAAAAAAAAAAAAAATTCGCGTATGAGATCCTCTATACCGAGATTGGCAAAAAAGAAAATAAATTACGCGGAAAATAAAGAAATAAAATTAAACGAAATTTCTAAAGAGAGGAATAAACCAATTAAAAAAATGGCAGACAAAATTGTAATAAGTTATGATGCTATCCTGAATAGTCTACCCAACTTTGAAGGAAAAAAAAATAATAATATCGTAAACTTTCTAAAAGAATTCGATACGCTAGCTGAGGAAATTAAGTTGCCAGAAAACTTAAGAGTAATATTGTTAAAAGCCAAAATAACGGGCCAGGCAAAAGAAAGCCTAATTAACGACGAAGACACAAATAATATTAACAACTATGCTGACATTAAACAAAGGTTACAAGAATTATTTAAAAGGGAAATCTCTTTTGACATCTCACAAAATGAATTCATGAATTTGAAACAAATACCGACACAATCAATAGAAGAATTCACAAAAATATTCAACAGGGCGGCAAACAACTATTTAAAAGATTCAGGCCATTCAGAAAAAACTGGGGCTAAGCAATTTCTAGACACAATTAAATTGACTAAATTTTTAGAAAGCATAAGGCAAGATATTGCATTAGAAGTTAGAAAAATGGCACCGGACTCGATAGATAAAGCAATTAAATTTGCTAAACAAATCGAAAGCGCTTTTAACGCTTCTAAAATAGAAGAAATTAACACTACTTCCAAAGAGGAAGATAAACTATATGAAATGCTCCTAAACATGACAGTCAGACATAATGAAGAATTAAAAGAAATACAAAAACAATTAAAAGAGAGCAAAGAAATTCAGTTTAAACAGACACAGGTACCAAACACAGAAAGTTGTCATATTTGTAAAAAAAGAAATCACACAACAGAAAACTGCTGGTTTAATGAGACAAATAAAAACGTAACACAAAATAAACGGAAATATCAAAATAAAGATTTAAGGGGAAATAACTCATATCAAAGTAGGTTCCCAATAACAAACCCTCAAAATTATCAAACTTATCCTCCTGTGAACTATTATTATAATTACCCACCGCCTAATAATTTTCCAAATTATGCTGCACAATCCCAAAACAGTCCCTACTTCGAAAATTTTGCTTATCCACAACATTACACAAATCAAAATGGATATAATCAAAACAATAGGGGTGCTAGACCCAAAACAACATACAAAAATCAAGGCTATAAAAACCAGGAAAACTACAAAGGAGGTTTATAAATAAAACAATAGATAACAATAATTCAAGCCCATATAAACCTCCAAATTTCGGGCTTAAAACAAAAACTAATACCTACGGAAATTCATACACACAGAAAAAAAATTACAAAAAACATCACAGTAAACAGTATGACACAATAGCCAGTGTAAGCGACGGATCACAACTACCGCTAATTAACGTAAAAATTAAAGACTTAGAGGTAATAACTTTAATTGATTCCGGAGCTAGTTTATCAGTCCTATCACCAGACATTTTCCAAAAATTAAAAGAAGCAAATGTTAAAATAAAATATCTAGCCAGACAAGTAAGGATTCATACGTTAAACAATGAAAATATACCATTCAAAAAATGCGTAAAAATATCCTTTAAGATACAAAACATATTCGCAACTGGAACATTTTACGTTACAACAAGAAACCTAGATAAAAAATACAAGATCATACTTGGATATGATTTTCTAAAGAACAATCACGCAATATTAGATTGTGAACAAAAGGCCTTATACATAAAAAACAAAGAAATACCCTTAGAAGGCACGGACACAGCACGAAAAAGAAATGAAAATGAAATAAATGTCATTTCAGAAATTGTAAATACGCAGACACAGAACTCACAAAATAATAGTGAAAATACTATGAGCCAACAAAAACCCGCAAAAAATTCAAATAATGACGAAATTCAAAATGATTTCACAGAGAATATAGAGAACAAAAACAATAATACAAATACTCAAAAAATCAAAGAAAAAACAAATAAAAAAAATAAAAAGAGAATTTCGCATAAAAACATGATTATGCCAAAAACGGACAAAAAATATGGCTTAGAACCAGGTGAAACAAAAGTAATTACATTAAAATGTCCACCCAGTTTACAGCCAAACCAAGTAATTTTATTAGAACCCCTAAGGCATAACGTTAGGATTAAATATGACCAATCCTTACATCAAATCAATGAGAAAAATACGATACACTTAATGGTTCAAAATGATAGTGAAGAAAAAATAATGATAAACAAAAAAATGAATATTGGAAAAATATGCACAGAATTTGACATAAAATTAAATGGATCAAAAACAGATAACACTCCCAAAGTATATGAAATGAACAATTTAACAATGAGTGAAATTCAAGAATTAAGAGAAAACGAATTCAATTTACAAGATTTTGATCTAGAACACTTAGATCAATCACAAAAAATTAAATTTCAAAATTTACTAAAAGATAATATACAAGCGTTCTCAAAATCATACAAAACCTTGGGACAGACTTCAATAGTGGAGCCCAATTTTAAATTACTCCACGATTATCCAATTTCTACTCGACCTTACAAAATTCCGCAAAGTGTAAGAAAATTTGCACAACAGGAGATAAACAAATTATTGGACGCAAACATAATAGAAAATACAACGTCAAGCTACGCATTTCCGGTTATATTTGTAAAAAAAAAGGCAAACTCAAAAACTAACGACCCTAATAAAACTTCGTACAGGTGTGCTATAGATTACAGATTGCTAAATAATATTTTACAGGGCGTACCATATCCCATTCCGGATATTAAGTCACTTTTACAAGATATAAGTGGCAAAAAATATTACACAGTGCTGGATTTTCATTCAGCCTTCTTCCAAATAAATTTAAAAAACGAAGACAGACCAAAATTAGCCTTCATTACTGAATTTGGTAAATTCCAACCTACGCGACTAAATTTTGGTAATAAAATAAGCACATCAGTATTTGCGGAACTAATCGATAAAGTGCTAGGAAAATTTGATCAATATAAAGTACGTTATTTCATTGATGATGTTATAATAGCAGCTGATAGCATCAATGAAATGTTAAACTTATTACAACAAGTACTAAGCACATTAATTAAAGAAAACCTAACAATAGAACCTTCAAAAATGCAAATATGCAAACAAGAAATAGAATTTTTGGGATTTAAAATCAATAAAAATGGTTATGCACCGGCCAATAAAAACATTCAAAAAATTCAAAAATTAGAAAGACCCAAAAACAGAAAAGGCGTAAAATCTTTACTGGGTCTAACAAACTATTTCGCATCACTGATAGACAATTACGCTGAAATAGTAGCACCATTAAATGAATTAACAAGTGAGAGAAGGAAATTTGAATGGACGGAAGATGCCGAAAATGCATTAAAACATATCCAAAAAATTATTCTAAACAGTCCAACTCTCAAACCACCAAATTATGACAAAGAATTTTTTTTAATTACTGATTGCTCAAAAATAGCGACGTCCGCGATTTTATCGCAAGAAATAAATGGCATAATGTACCCTATAGAATTCTATGGAAGAAAATTAAAAGATACTGAACAGCGTTACCCAAGTATTAAGCTGGAATTGCTCGCCATATGCGAGAGCATAATCCATTTTAAAAATATTTTAACAGGGAGAAAATTTACGGTAGTGACTGACTCAAAAGCCATCACATATCACTTAAATTTAGAAAAGAATTCAGACATTATAGCCAGATGGTTACTGGAATTGCAATCGTATGATTTCACTGTAGAACATATAGAGGGAAGAATTAACCCTGCCGATTACATATCGCGACATATCAATAACATCACGGAAACAAATTCAACCAACAACTTATTTGAAGTTAATAAAAATTTGACAGACGAAAACATAAAACTTGAACAAATGAAAGATAAAAAAATATCTAAAATAATATCAGACATAAAAAAAGGAAAATCAAATAGAACAACTCGAAAATTTGAATTAACAGAAAAGGAAATATTAATTTTAAAAAGAAGTACAAATGATAATCAAAAAGAATTATTAATTATTCCAGATTCGTTAAAAAACGAAATAATTAAAGAAGCACATAAAACCCATTTTGGAGTTAAAAAAACCTTGCATTTAATAGGAACGCGTACATACTGGTATGGAATGTACCAAGACGTGAAAAATCATATTGCAAATTGCGTTGAATGCATGAGACACAAACAACACACAATCCCCAAAATTGAAATACAAAAAATGAAAAAAAATTACAAGCCAGGGGAAGTATTACACATAGACCTCATAGGTAAGTTACCTATGACTTTTAAAAAAAACATATTTATAATGGTTATAATTGACTCCTTCTCGCGTTACATGGAGGCAGTGCCACTCAGAAATGCGGAGTCACAAACCATATTAAACGCATTAACAGAATATATAGCCAGATTCGGCATGCCAAGAGAAATACATTTAGACAATGCACAGTACTTTAGAGGCAAAACATTCACAGAATACATGAAACAATTAAATATTAAATTACATTTTAGTTCTATTTATCACGCTTGCTCGAACGGAATTGTAGAAATTTCAAATAAAATAATAAAAAATTCACTAGCCGCCATGACAAAAACAACATTCCAATGGGATGAAAAATTAAATTTTGTGAAATTGCATTATAATGCAACAATACATAGAGCAACAGGCTTTTCTCCCGCGATGATTTTTTTTGCTAGAGAAATCAACACACCATTTAATGCGTTCTCAGATGCAACAAAAATTACTACTGACAGCTATACAAATAAGCGTCTGCAACACATTCAGAGTGTAAAAGAAGCCGCACTAACAAATCAACTTCAAATTATGAATGAGTATAACAAAAATTTAAAATATAAGGACAGAGACCTAAAAATTGGACAGACGGTATATATGAAGAGCCTTAGAAGGCCAAATATATTTCAGCCTAAATTTCTTGGCCCTTTCTATGTATTGAAAATACTGCGCAACATGAATATTGTTTTGAAAAACGCTCACGACAATACAGCGAAACCCATTAAGGTGCACATATCTAAACTATATGCACCAAAATATGCAAAATAATACAAAAAAAAAAAAAAAAAAGTGTATATATAGATACAAATTATACATATGAACTATATTACAAAATCAATTATTTTACTATTTACAACCGAGAAAAATAATATGTGTAAATACAATAATTATTCAGTGAAGAATGAGATAGACATGAATTTTCAAAAAAAAAAAAAATTGCAAGACACACACGGAAAATGTAAAGCAATGCTCAATGTAAATAAACAAACAAATAAATGATAAAATATCAGCAGAAAAAACTGGCAGGTAACGCACATTTTTGCGAAACACGTTGATTGTAAATACATAAAATAAATATATATATATAGATTTTTTTGTCATAGGGGCAAGGTTAATAAGAAAACGTAAATATGTGTACATAGAAACAAAAACAGAAAAGGTGTCTGTATTCATAATGGCAAATTAATAAAATAAATATGTATATATATAGAATAAATAAAAGTAAATGTGAACGTGACATAAAAAATACATATATGTATATATTTAGATACTTAAATATCTTTATTCATGCATCTCATAAAAGAAAATAAAACAAATAAAATAAAATAAAATAAAATAAATAAAAATAAAAAACAGACAAACGAAACTAGCACAAAATGAGAAATAGTAAGGCAGGAAAGAAAACTCATGCAAAAGAGAAGGAGCGTGCAGATCAAAATGTAAACAGAGAGGTTACTCGTTTACAAGAGAGTTACCATAACAACGAAAAAAGAGCAGAATGAAAACGACGGGACAGGTTAGGAGAAGAAGGAAAATATCACAAAAAAAAAAAAAAAAAATACTTACTAATCCTAGGACGGACTTCGAGGTAAAGGAGCATGGCAGAAGGGTGACGATAAAACGCTTGAGAATACAGGAAAGTAGTAGCCGCATTTCTGCAAAAGAAACGAATTATGACTCAAGATATCAAGTGAAACGTAAAATATGGAAATTAAAACATTCACAACCATTCACACTTTAGAAAGATTAAATAATATTTTACTTGCAGAACTATATAATGGTTGTAATATTAGTAAAAGGCGCATCATTTCACACTTAAACAAAGATGCATATATTTCCTCTAATAAGTTAACAAAAAAAAAAAAAAAAAAAAAGCAAAAGCGGAGGATTAAGATTCATATAGCTATACACTATATATATAAAAAAAAAAAAAAAAAAAAAAAAAAAGCAAAAAAAGCGGAGGATTAAGATTCATTATAGCTATACAGTATATATATAAATGTATTAAAAAAAAAAAAAAAAAAAAAAAAAAAAACCTTAAAAGCTTAGGATTACAATTCATTAGATTTATATACAAAAAAAAAAAAAGAAAAAACCCGTCACTGTAAAAATATTAATCTCTAACACTCGCACACACATATGCACGTAAATAAAAAGTAATAAAATAATGCAAAATTACCATATTAATACAGAATGGTCTAAAAAAAAAAAAAAAAAAAAAAAGAAGGTAAATTAAATGCAGATTAGGTACAGGTAAACGAATAATTAATAGATAACCTATATTTTATAATAAAAACACTTTTACATAGCCTACCTTAGATCAGGGTTCAGAACACAGCCAAGATGATGAGGTGGCCCTTTGGTCGGGCGCAGGCGTCTTCTGCCAAGGGGGGTCGACCCACACTCGATACTCTGGCGTACCCTGCCAAAACAAAAGTCAAGACTGGACAGAATTTTATCAAAGCAAAACAAAAATAAAATAAAATAAAATAAAATAAAACACAACATTCAATGGGTTAAAAAATCCACAATACAATGGAATCAATATACGCAAATTATGAGCAGATCTGCATTTATTATTCACACATAGTAAAAAAAAAAAAAAAGTAACAGTAATAAATAAACACATGAATATACACAGAAATATACACAAACAATCTTCTACATTATTCTACGCTCACGATTCCTAATCAAATATGCGAGAATTACGCAGCGCTAGGAAGCAAAAAAAAAAAAAAAAAAAAAAAAACGGAGTCCGAAAAATACAGAAAAATCATGCAAAAATCAAGCAGCAGCGGAAGGAACGTAAGATAATAGAAAATAAAGCAAGGCGAACGCAAGTTAGATAAAATAATACCAAAGTATATAAAATAAACAAACAAGAAATAAACCTGCAATGAAAATACATTAATAAGAGCTGAAAGAAAAAGCAGATGCATATTAATAATAACGCTGCAAACAGAATACAAAAAAAAAAAAAAAAAATGCGATATAGCTCACGCTTATCCAAGTCAATGATGGCGTCAGTGTAGATCAGATATATATATTGCGAGGGGCATTCAAAATTCCACGAAGCACACACATGAAACAAAAAAATAACAAAAGGGATTTATTAAAGGATAATGGATAGCACAATCACCTAACTCAAACATAGGTGAAGCAACAAAGCTTAAGCAAAGCAATAAAATATACATATAATAAAATTAAACTCACTTGTAAAAAAGTAAACAAATTTCTAATCCGATAAACGCGTGTGTCTCTGCGCTTCTCTCGAGTAAGTAACAGAAGAATCTTATCTCAGCTCTCCCCCCTAAAGAAAACGATTATAACAGGATGTACTAATCATTAGCGCTGGTTTATTCCCACGACATAGTGACGCAGGCGAAAGAGGGTTTGTCACCCCCCATTACAAAATTGCAAAACAGCTCTCGGAAGTTAAAATTAATATTTCAAATAAAGCGAGGGACTTTTCAAAAAAAAAAAAAAAAAAAAAAAAGAATACTGCCTTACTTAATGGTAATAAAGACATACTACCAAAACGATTAAATACATTCATGATATCATGTAATATACAAAATTTTTTTTTATTATTGCTACTATACACTGAAAGTAATGAATGATATGTATATAGAAGGAATGCATACACTTGTAGAATTTTGCTAACAATTCAGAAAAAGTACTATTATATGTGAATTTATTGTATTGTATATATATTTATAAATGTTAAAAAAAAAAAAAAAAAAAAATGAGTGTTGGTATACGGTATAAATAATTATAAGTATTGAATTAAAATGCAAAGTAATAATAATAATCTTTAGCATATGATATACTGACCGAGTGAAGTAACACTATACAATATGTGTCACAAAAAAATTATAAACTGAATAAAATTTACAAACTGTTGGCACAAGCATCGGCTAAATGCAACGACAGACCATAAAACTGTCTATCACAAATTCATGATCACAAATTGAACTATCTCAAAAAGCAAATATTGAAACATTTACATATTTGGATCAACTATGCATGATAACCAATTAATAAACAGTATTGAACAGTATATTATGAACTATCATCAGTTACTATTGAACTAAACTTCATGAACAATTAATAATCCAGTGTCGAACTGTACGCTCATTAATCATTATGCATATATATACAAGGAGCTTATAGTGCTCAACTACATCACAAGGACTCTAATGTGCACTAAAAAACAGTTTAGCACAAATATGCATAAGAAATTTACTGACCAAATACACCAGATTACTACGACAACTAAAGGACTCATAATGTATTGAGATAAAGAAACTGTCTCAAACTTATTCGACAGGGGGATAGGCTGATGGGAAAAATCAGCCATTTTGTTAAAAGCAAAATAATAAAGATACAAAAAGGCATTATTTAAAAGGAAAAAGAATATAAAAATACAAAAGCTGTTGTACTGAAGAACACAAGCTGTTTTATTACCTTTTAAAAGCCTAAGACAGAAATACAACGTCATATTTATGACCTGCACCTGCACGTGGAACTCTGAAAGGGGACCACCCGCATTTAAGCCCCACTGGCTACCGCCAAAAAAGCCCCGGCGAGGTCGTAAAAAAGGCACCGTAGTAATCTAGAAGCAAGCAGATTGGTCGAAGAAAGGTCCAATCAGAAGATAGACCCAATGAAAAAAATGCAAGGGGAAAATCTCCTCCAAAAATTATAATGAGAGACTAAAAAAATTAAAGGAGAGAAAAGATTCCTTCAAGAGTCAGAATTCTAAAAAATTGCCTTCGTGTGTGCAGACGTAATGTGAGGTCCAGCTATCATCAGTGTGGTGCTTCCTAGCCGAAATGATTCATCAAGGATACTTAAAGATGTGCTCCCTGCTAGCCAAAATATTCCTCTTGCGCCTGGACTGTGACATAGCATCTGATAAATCTGGTGAGAACTTCTTACATTTCTCGGTCAGTAATTTTACCGTGCAATGCTGGTAAAGCGCATTTGTTTTCTAGTACTCATCTTTAGCACATTTGAGGCAAAATCAAAGATCATTGTTATATCATTTTTATTGTATTGTAAAATTATAGAATAATCAATTTAATTAATATTTAAAATTTGGATGTTTAATAAAGAAATTAATTAAAATTATATGAATCTGATATTATTTGAGAGTAAATTTATTTATTATTAAACATACTGTTTTCCAGATTAATGTTTGCTTTTAATTAGGACTAATTTTAGGGCATTTCACAATGCGTGCCCGAATATCGAATTGATATTCCAAAATGTACTACCACGAGGATGTCACCTTAGAGCCACGGAAAGGAGGGTAGTCTGATTTTGGTTAATATCCGCCCAACATCAGTAATGACAAAAACCCCATAAACCCTTTAGAAACTGCAGGCATTTATGAAATAAAATACCAAACAGAGGAAAATATAACCAAGTATTAAATAGCCAAAAATAATAAAGAACAAAACATAAAAATAGATTTTAAAAATGCAAAACTAGCAACTTTAAAAAATCTTACATGGGAAAAAAAAAATCACGAAACAATAGAGATTTTAGCCAAAGTGTAGTTGCAATTGTGTGGAGGCCAACAGGAGTATTGACCAGAGATGGCTATCTGCTCGGCTCAAGAAATCGAACAAGAGAAGAATCAGCCACCGCAATACTTGACCATCACACAAGCAGCAAAGACGATGATGTGAATTGTACATATATGTAATACTTACCAAATGTAATCAAGGGTATTTGAAAAAAGGGTGATACAACAGAATATAGAATATCAGCACTGAGCTATAAAGGTGTCATGAATCAATGGAAATCAACGAAGTCTGAATATCAAATAAAATAGCACCCCATCCATACCACAACTCCCAGTTGTCAGACTATACAGCAGACGACAGTCAAGCACAGTTGGCACATTTTTAATTTATGCCATAACAATGTCAGTACTCGCTTTTTTTATTCACCCCCTTCTCCCCTTTTTTTAAAAACTCATTTTCTTCTTATTTAATTGTAACTACATATTGGAGAAAATTATTTTACAAAAAATGTGGTGTGAAAAAAATAACAGGTACTAATAATGTTATAGAATAAATTTAAATTGTGGCAATTCTGAGTAAAGTGAATATCCAACTACTATCCTGAACATCTATAGATATGTCTTTGGTGGTCATCAGGGTTGAATTTGTAACTGGACTCATTACTGAAAATAATTTGTTTTCCGATCAAATGCATTCAGTACAACTATAATGGTTCTATCACTATGCAACAGTGAAGGACAGTCAGCAAAATGGTCTTTTTAATTTTAGCCCCCTCCCCCCCCCCCAAACCCATTTGCTGAGTTATCTATGAATAATAGTGTTCTTGTTATACATCAGATCATTGGCCGCAAAGGTTAATCATTTTAATATTCTATTCTAAGTTATGTGCCTACATGATTTTATTGCATTTGAATAATATTTTTCCGGCATAACTAAAACTGTTATGACTTTTGGTAGAGGCAGAAAAAAAAGGGACTTAGAAACCATTTTCCTAAAAAAGTGGACTTTTAGGGACCTGAAAAGAGTTAAGGGACTTTTAGGGACCACATTAAATGCCCTGCTGAGCAAAAATTTTCATTTTGTTTGATTAACAAAATAAGTTATAGAAAAAAAAAAAAAAAAAAAATCTATTAAAGATAAGTGGTAACCAAAAGCATAAAAGTTGGTAGCTATGGATCACACATAACTTTGATAAGCAACTGCCTTTTTCTTTACTTTCTTCTATGTAATAAAGTATTGGATTTACATGTTTTGGAATGTCTTGAACATGATCATTTTCAGAAAATGTGTGTGTGTCATAAATTTTGTGGACATTGTATCCCACGAACCAATGAACGAAATTTAACCAAATATTCTATTTAATTGTCCCTTGACCTAAACTGGTGCTAATTGCATTTCGGGATCAACTGCTCAACAGGTGGCACTGTCAACTGATGAACAACTAATAATGGATCTATTTAATAATGGAATCATTTTAGGGGTAGTTCAATGCAATTTACTCTTTCCCTCCCTGTCTAAATTGTATAATTTATATATTGTATTTCCCCTTGCTACATACAAAAATGAATTTTCTTAAAACACTTAACAGTTTTTTTAAATACTATAAATTATATACTTGAAGTATACACTTCACTACCATAAATGACCGGACACTTTCAATTTGAGACATTTTGTCAAATATCTAAAAAAGCACTTGATAAATTAATTGATCTTGAAACTTTAGGAGTTATGGGAGAGAGAGAGAGAGAGAAAGAAAATAAATAAATAAGGGGTTTTAGGTTTTACTAATATTTTAATTTTTATTCAGTCAAAGGTAATATAGTGTTCTCGTTGATTATAAATTAAATAAGTACTAAAAAAACTCCCTATCATTTTTTGTTATTATTATTATTTTCTTCAATTTAATTTATTTTATCAATAATAACCTTCTGAATTTTTCTTAGTATTTGCTTGGGATTTTAATGTAAGTAAATTAATACATTTAACTAATAAATTATGCAAATGAAATTTTTTAGCACTTGCACATTTAAAAATTTAGTAAAAACAATCAATACTTATTTTATTAGATATTTAACATTTCTATATTCTGACTGCCATACATTGTGTCTAATTAATGCAGTATGTCAAATTTTCTAAAAATGGTATTGGATTTGATATAATACTATTAAAACACAAACTTTTCTTTTTTTAAGAAAAATTTCTTTATATTTCTATTAACATAACTATTAGTCTCATACAAATAAATACAGATAGTTAAAAATCTCATAATCACATGATATCGTTACAACACATTACAAACATTACTTTTTACAAGGTGATCCCAAATGTTTTTTCCTTAATTTTTTACCCTTATCAGTTGCAAGGTAAAATTTTCACTGAAATATGGGGTATAAGATATTCTTTAAACTCTTGAAGTTTCAAGATAATTCATCAAGTATTTTTTGAGGTATTTAGCAGAACTCAAATTGAAAATGTCCGGTTATTTATGGTAACATAGTGTATAATAATATATGCATTTGTAGAATTGGATATCCAATAAATGCAATTATGACATCTTAAAACAAATCAGATTTCTCAAAAATCAGCCAATTTCTTTCAGATATTATTTAAATATTATCCATGTAGTTAGAAAAAAGTTTTCCCCATAAAGAGCTGTCAACTTTAAAATTTATTTCAACTTTCCTATAATTCTAAATAACAAATAATAAATTGTACATAAATGATAAAACTAGTAAAACAATGTAAATATTCATTCTTTTATTATGGAGAAAGCTACATCATTTGATTAAAGATAATTTCTAAAGAGCTTGAAACTGCTTCACAAATATTTACACAATTAGTGGTATCTGTAATGTTGATGATAACCTAGAAAAAATAAAAGTCATATGTTAGTCTTACACGAAGTATAAAATTTAGGATCACTTTAATTTTATTACCATTTTTCTTAAATATCCATATCACTGTTCTGAAATTTACCAATTTATTAAAAGAAATTCTAAGTAAAATAAAACTTTTTTTTTAATAAAGAATATTATTCTATAGGTTTTGAAAGCTAGAATATTTATAAAATTCTAGTAAAATGAGGAAAGCACTTTAACAACATATTAAACTAGTAATATTAACTGTTTTCTCCCTGAGTGCCAATGAAGTATTCCTATAAGTACACACTGAAATTCAGAAGAAATAAATTCTACAGCAGATGGTCTGCATTAATTTTAGTAGCATAACTTCTTTTTATTCATACAAATTTTGCAAAAAGTTATATTTCTTTCTCAGCTATTAGATACAAGATTCTTGTGTATACACAAGAATTCAAAAATAAATTTTGCCATACAATTAAAAAAAGAAGAAAAAGGGAGGAGAGTAATAATCAGGGATCAAACCAGCTTTTAATTTTTGAGTCCTTTTTTGTGAAAAATAAAAAATGTGTATAAAACCTTCCATTTTAACAGTCATTCTATATAGTGTTTAATATCAAGTTAATAGTTTTGTTGATCCAATTAATTAAAAATGCTGAAAACATGGAAATATTTTATAAAAGGATCATTTGGGCTTATTTTACAAATTTGAATTTTGTGAAATGTCCACAAAAGGGGCCCAATTTTTATCTGGATTAACCCTTGATAATATTGCTCTAAAATAATCTTTACACAAAATTTCTTTCTTATATATGTACCGCTTGTGGAATTTCATTTCAAAATTGAACAGAAGCTTTTTTATTCCTGCCCTGAGGAATCTTCTAATGGTAAGTTTTTTGAAATGTAATTTAACATCAGAGTTTAATATATGACTGAAATTATAGAAGTTGCACTTTAACAATTAACTCATTTAAGAGTATTGCTAACCTATAAGACATATCTTCATAAATTAGATGAAAATAAAAAATAAGTCAAAAAATTATGTTAATGATGCAAAAACAAAAAAAAATTAATGATAGCAGTGCATACCGTATATGTCCGAATATAAGCCGATCCATAAATAAGCCAAGAATACGTTTTTTCATGCAGAAATTTGTCCAAAATTGCAAATCCGTGTATAAGCCGAACTGAAAAAATATTCCTTTAAAGTTCGAGTATATAGCCAAAACAGCAAAAATATTGCCAATCTATTCAACTTTCAGGATAATCTGTCCAATGAAATTGCACAAAATGCATGCTTATCCAATAGAATTCCTTAGTGGCAGATCCAGAACTTGACTTTTGGGGGGGGGGGGGGGGGGGGGGGCTAAGATTTTTCAAAGTGTTAGTCTAGACAAATAAAAAATTTACAATTGCAAAATTCAATTATGAATGACTGTTTTTTTTTTTTTTTTTTTGGGGGGGGGGCGGCTTCAGCCCCCTAGCCCCCCCCCTAAATCCGCCAGTGGAATTCCTTACCTTGCTTAGCTATGACGTAAAACGATCGCAGTGTGTTCGCCAACGGCGATAGTTTAAACTCTGGCAACCCTATCAGAAGGGAGGCTCGCACAGACACACTCGCAACTAGCAAGTCCTGGCAGCTGAAAATGATGGTTGTCGTAATACAGGGAGGCCTAATCCTAACATTGATGATGCAGACACTGGATGTTTACATAAATAAGCCGTTTACAGACCGATTGCATTGATTTTCTTTAATGACGAATCTAAATTATTTTGTATATTTCTACTTTTGAGTATTTTTATCAGTGCCTCAAGGCAATCTTCAATAACAACAACAACAACAAAATACTTCTATAAAAAACGAAGATTTGCCACTTCTTTTGCTAGTGTAAGCTTAGAAACATTTTAAACAGAGATGATTTGATTGTATAAATTAAAAATATGATCGGGAGTCCTGTTTTTTCAAGTTTCTCTTATACTATTTCTGAATCAGACAGAGAAGTTACTCCATTCGTACAATCTGCCGATGACGTCAGTTACCAGCAGGTCAAAAAAAAAAAAAAAAGAAATGTAAACACACGTGACTACACCGAGCTGCTCTTGAAATAAACTTAAAATTGCTAATTTAAGAGTTTTATATGTGATAATTATTTAAAAATAAGGTTTAATATCACTATTTTACTTTATATATAGTTTTTATGCTTAAAATATATGTATTCAATCATTGTTTCTAATGTACGTTTTTTCCTAAAAATGTGTACTCGTATATGAGCCGACCCCCGACTTCAGCTTCCAAAAAATTTCCAAAAGTTCTTGGCTTATACACGGAAATATAAGGTATGTATTATATTAGAAGAAAGAAAACATACGGGATATATCATGAGCAGATCTAAAAATTAAATGAATTTTAGCAAATTTTATGATGCATAATGTATCTAATTAATGTTAAATAGAAAATAAATTTAAATTTTCACACAGTAACTCATACATAATGTATTTAATTAATGTTAAAAATATAATGAATTCAAATTCTCGCACAGTAACAACTTAAATATTAAAAAAAAAAAAGAGTTTACCAAAGTTCCCAGTTTTTTAAATCATTTTCAAGAAATTATTAGCATTACATTATGTAACTCTTGGTCTGTGGCTCTTGAGATATTTTGCCCACAGATATAGCAATAAAGCATAGACTGATCATCAAGGGAGAAAATGTGATTCCTTTTCACCTGGGGAAAGACAGCCATTTTTACCATCTAATGGCCATCTTTCCTTGGGTGAATACACATGGGAATACATAAGGATAATAGGGCTCCCACTCAATTTTTGTTACAAAAAAGGGAAAAAGGGGACTATTTTTCATGAAAAAGGGACCAATTGGGGACCACATTTTTTGAAAAAACAGGCTAAATGGAACCACTTTTTAAGGAAAAAAAAACAACAAGACCGTTATGGTATTAGCATATTACTTTAGCAAATTGTATTGTCAATAAAATAAACTGAAAAATTTCTACACTCTTTTAGCAACTTCTTCCATACATAAAATAGTAATGTAAAGTAAAAAGTACCTAAATTAAACAAAACTTCAAAATTAAAGAGGCACATTGTAAAACCTTTCGATTTTACCCCCTACTTCAAAGCCAAATATACCAAAATAATCATCTATCATCCATTTCGTCATAAAAATGCGCTGTCCACCCTCAAAAGGCAAAATCAACGGTACACTTTTTTTTTTAAAGAGGGGGGGGGGGGGGGGGGGTTTATTACATTTCAATTCTAGAAAACTGAAATTGAAATTTTTATTTCAATAATTTCTAGGCATTTAAAAAAATTTAATTATACGATGCTCTTGCAAGCGATTGTTGAAACATGAGATCTTTTTTGTCTCTGGCAAAATTTGAGTTTTTATTATTTTAAGCTGAATCCATAAATATGTGATTAGTAATTACATACACAAAGAAAAAACACTTTTTGTGTGTCATTGCCGGAAAGGGAAAAAAAAAAATTTTTTTTCATTAATTGATAAATTATGTGCAAATTCTTTATCAAATTGCTTTTTTTTTCTTTTCTTTTTTTTTTTTTTTTAAAGAGGTCAATAGAATAAATGTATGCTGTAATTTTAATTACAACTAATTAGCAATAATTTCATTGCTTATCTTCAAATTTCATGTTTTTTTTTTTTTTTTTTTCCCCAAAGCTGTTTTTCGATACATGTCCATGTGATCACTTCATTACAAATCCTCAAAATTTCTTTGTGTGTGTGCATAACTCATTGAAAGTGCCATATTCTGGCAGCTGGTTAGTGAGATGTGGGATCATTATGCCACTGATAGGCAAAAGCAAGGTTTTAATTGCTAAAATTCATGGAGAAATTTCGCTGTAAGGGAAAAAAAAAAAAAAAAAAAAAAAAAAAAACTCATTTTGAAGCATTTTGTTGTTTGAAACATTTTGTTGTTTCAGAGCAGATTTCTTAGTTTGGAATATTTGAAAAAAGTTCATTAAATATAAAAACAGTAATTATTTCATAGTAATAACAAAGCAACTGATTATAAAAATTATATTTTTCATAAATTAGTCAAATACAACTTACTGATGAAAATTTATCCCATTTCCTTTCATATATTTATTAGAACAATTAAATACCACGCAACATTTCGGTATTTTCAAACTTCATCAACATTTTATTCTATTACTATAGCCAAGTTTCAATACCTACTAATGGCTGATGCCAAAACTTTTTTTTGGAAGCAAAAATTTTTGGTTGATGACATGGGGATGATAGATCGGTATAAATAAATTACTATATTTATGATTCTGCCTTGTCCCCCCCCCCCCCCTTATAAACGTTTGTTTCTTTTTTTAATACATATTTCACTTTATAAATATTAGAAGATGAAAATGAAAAGATAAGCTGGGGAAAGACAAAAGTTTTATGACTGATCCTATTCAGAAATTAAGTCTCAAATTTAATCGCTGCATACATTCCTTTATAAAACATTTTTATTTTCTATTATTTTCTCTACTAGTATTTTATTGTGCAAGCTTGAAAATTTTACAGATAAACCTTTTATAAATTCACTTATTGTTTCATTAATTTAGAAAAAATATATATATATTCTTTTTGTTAATACAGAATATTTCATAAGCATTTATGTCAATTGAGGTGCAATCACATGTTTTAAATGCATAATCAGCGTGTCCTCATGAGAAATAAATTTCATCAGCATATTTTACACAAAGCAAAATGATGCAAAGTGGAAGAATTAAAAAAAAAAAAAAAGAGGATTGCATAAGTTGAATGTGTTGCTTTGAATGCAATGTGACTTGAAATATGAGAAGTGCTCTTAAAAAAACTGTGAAACAACCCATGTTTGTACCAGTTTTAAATAAAGGTGTATACTTAAATTAGTAGAAATATTTAATCGCATTTCTTGCGACCATGGAAGCCTCTGCACAAGTGCAAACTCAACGAGTCTACTGTTAAAATAGGGAAGACAACTTTTTTGTTGAGACAATATAAGCGACAAGGGAACACCGAATGACTAGATGTTTACTAAATCCCAACCTGTCGGTCAACTTGACACCCCTCCAAGATTTTGGACTCGTCCTCACAACTAGAAGTAGAAAACATGGTTACACTATATTATAAATTAATAATCAAGCCTCTAGTCTCCTTATTGATTGATATTTATAGCAAAATAGATCCAGTCACTAATTCAAATGCATTGTTGATTTTGAGTTGTGGTGAAAGACCTTAAACACAATTAGATGGGTGGTACTTGCTGTCCTTGTCACCACAGAATTGGGCTTATTCCAAGAATAAAATTCTATACTTTGTTTCTTTTTCAAATAAGAATAATTGATGAGATGGTTTAATTTTGTACTTTCTATTATATTTTTTGAAAAAGCATTAAAAATAATACAACAATCATGTTACTGTCAACTGCAGTAGAAATTCTTAAATAAATACATATTTTGCATTATTTAATTTTTTTAATTGAGGTAAACACGAAAAATGTAAATGTGGCGGGGGAAAATGATTTTTTCAGATTTTATAATAAGTTTTTCCAAAAACATAATGATAATATTTCTTTTCTGAGATATTTAGAACTAAATTAAAAATCTCCCCCTCTCTGAGGTGTATGAATTCTGTATAAATATTAAATTAAAAATAAAACAACTTTTAAAATAATATAACATTATTTAAAATACTATATATTAACAAAAGTTTATCATCACTTACGGAGATGTTCATAATTAATAACATAGAATAAAGCCATTGTTCCAAGAACCAAGTGAACAACTGGAGTCAAGCCAGATTTCCTGGGATGGAGATATTTAAATTGCCATCGCCACCAAGCTAAAATATATAAAAAATATTTAATCAAGATCTCTAATACAGAAGAGGGAAAAAGGTAATACAAGTAAAAAAAAAAAAAATCAAATATTAATTAAAGAACTTGTGTACAATAAATATTTAAACTTTAAAATTTCTTCACACACCATAAAATAAATACAAGCACTACCAGTTTCTAAAAAGAGTTCGTCATTCTTTTTTAGATACAAAAAACATGTGAACAAAACTACACAAAACTACCTTCGAGGTAAAAGCAAGACTGAAAGAAGGGTAAAACACAAGGGGACGAGCAATACAACCAGCCAATAGGACAGCAGCATGCTACGATCAATCAGAAGGGGAAAACAACCAAAAAAAAAAATTTTTTTTTTTTTTTTATGAGAAAAAAATTACTATAAAATTCCAATAGTAACACCTCTTTTTCTGATGGAAAATATGTTAAAATTGGGGGAAGGGGTTATAATCAGAAGTTTCACAATCTTTCTTTTTCCAAAATATAAATTTAATAATTAGAAAAGAATTGAGATTGCAAAAAAAACAAGATTAATGAAAAAGACTGCGAATACAGCGGCAGCTTACTGATAGCAGTAACACTTTGGAGTTAGAAGAATGTAAACAAAGTGGTATTTTCGGATTTGGAGTTATTTCACTTTAAAAAAAAAGTGAGTAAAATTAGCACTTGGATATGTTTACATGCAAATCAAAGTTTTTATATAAATATATAAGACCTATAGAGGTTTATAAAAAAAAAAAGGATGTTTGCAACAAAGTTTTTATGTAAACATATAAGACCTATAGAGGTTTATAAAAAAAAAAGGATGTTTGCAACACTGAAGAGAAAAATGAAAAAATACAAACTTAGCCAACAAAGCTGATTGAGGGGTATAAATGGAATTTTCTGAAAAAGCAAAGTATGCTAAATTGACGACTTGACCTTCTGTCGTCATTCGACATCATGGTGAAATTTAACCTATAGGAGTCTTAATTTACCCCACAAATAAAAGGAAACTCCGCCCCGTTCTAGTCGTCCATTCCAGAGGGGGATTTATATTTGGATGAGGAGTTACTATCAGAATTTTACGATATATATATAATAATGATGATCTATTAAGCATAGTAGAAGTCAAGCAACAGATACAAGATCACTGAAACACCAATGACCAATAAGATTTTTTAAAAATTTTATCAGTGGATGGAATACACTAATGTAAAGAAACCAGATTTATTAATTAACGGCTTGCAAAACAAACGAATCAATAAGGTAACACAAAAACCTTAAACTTTATCAAAATTTATGAAAAAATAATCAGAATTGTAATTCACTCAATGAGAATTGAAATAGTGTTATAAATAATAATAATAATACTATATATAACTGAACTAACCAAGCTTTTCAAGCTGTAGATAACCAAGTGGAATCAGATTTTTCATTAAAAATTTTATCACAATTAAGATAGCTAGCTAAATTTTTCAGGAACTATACTCGGTAATATGTTTGGCATTAAAGATAATTCTGGCCTTCTGAAATTAAACCCATGATCAGATTCCCAACTTCGCAATAGAAGATTTAGAGATTTCTTGCTTAGTGACATTACAAGAATAAATGACCCTTGCATAAATGGCATTCATGATTTCTTTTAGTCTGATCTGTGTAAGTAAGACAAATGACAATTATTACAAGCCATATTATAAATACCCCACTTATGAAGCTCAGGAACAGGGTATTTAATTGAAGGGAATTGAAGTTTATTATAACACATTAAATAATACAAAAATTAAAATGTTTTAAAACTTTGGCTAATTTAAATCATAAGGGTAAATAAAAAGGCAAGACAACAAGGCTATTGGGTTTAATTTTAGCATCAGTAGAAAGAGTAGAATTACAAGTAGGTATACTGAACTTTTTAAGCATTTTATCAATAATAGAGATGCTAAAACCTCTTTTAATTGCAACATACTTTAAGTAATTAAGTTCTTTAAGAAAAGGAATGTCAGAACATATTTTAAGGTACAATACAGAATACACATAAGTGTAAAAGATGCTAATTTTCTGTTTAGCCGGGTGATTTGAAAGAGCATGGAAAGGGTTGGAAACAGAGAAGGATTTCCTATACAGAGGTTTTAAAAGAGGTAGTAATTACAACATCAAATAAGAAAAGTTGGTTACAATTCTCTAACTCAAAGGTAAACTGAATATGGGAATTATTAAAATTGAAAAATGACAGAAATATGAGGAGAATTTTCAATAAGAATGAAAGTGTCATTTACATTTTAAGTTATGTGGATGACACTGTTTACGTTTAAATAGGTTTCTAATGGAAGTAATATAGTATTAAATCTTATGAGGAAAATTTGGGACTATAAAAACTAATCCTTAAGGCTGTACATCAATTGGATTCATCCAGCCTTCCTTCCCGTGTTATCGCATGGGATTTTTGTTGCTCCACAAGAGCAGAAATTAAGAAATTTAAGTTACTAATCCACAGATCCAGTAATTTTAAGATTTTACTGGCATGCACATGCTTTCACTAGTCAGTTCACAAATTCTAATATATTTTTAAAGATATTTAAAAATTTATAAAAGAAAATAAATTTACATGACAAATATGACTATTATTTTTTTTTTTTTAATTAGAAAATATTCTTTGTAAATTAATTAAAAGTCTTACATAAATCAAAAATTTATGCTTTAATAAATGATCCAATTGTCACATATTTACCATAAAATATTATATTATGTTTAAAAGTATAAAAAAAAAAAAAAAAAAAAAGTTCACAAAGAAAAATTAAATTAAAAATTACAGCGAATAGGTAATATTGACAATTATAATACACTTATTTTTATAACATATTATTCTGTGGTAAATTTACAGGCAATGTTAGAGAAAAGCAGGGGTGCAGAATATGTTCGAACGTCCGAACGAGGTTCGGGGGAAATTTTGAATATTTTTTTAAGAGAAAATAAAAATGTAAATCAAAAATAACAATTTGCTACTTTGAAGTGCTTATACACTAACAGCGATATTTTTATGTTACACTGTATGTTTATTCTCTTAAAGATTTATTACATAGAACAAATGACTTTGAATAGCAAAGTAGATTTTTGCATTATTGAGGGAAATTTATACTGTGTTTGGGGGAAATTTCCGAGGTTTGAACATTTTCTGCACCCCTGGAGAAAAGTAAAAAAATAATTGAAAAACTTTACTGGTCTAATGGACCACTAGAATTTAAATTTTGCTGGTCCGCTTAATATTTTTGTGGTCCCAGACCAATGGACCATTGTTAGTTTCGAGCCCTGCTTCATATTATAGGGATACATAAGTGCCAACTTGTACGGTTGTTATGTTTTTAACACCACTATTTCTTTGCAAAAAAATTATCAAGTTTAATCACAGAAAACTTCTATAAAACTTATTAAAAATGTCTATAAAAATTTTCCAGTAGCAAAATAACGTACAAGTAGGAAGCTATGAGGATATCTCCTTCAAAAATGAAGTTATTTTAATTCTGCTTTTTGGCAACACATGGCCTTTTAGCTTAAAGAGCAATTTTATACATATATATATATATATACCTATATATTTTTTTTAAAAAAGCTAAAAGGTGGCATTTTCAAGGAGTAACATTCAAAAACCAGAATTAGAAAACTTCATTTTTAAATGCAATATCCTTTTGAACCGAAGCTATAAAAATCCTGTAAAGAAAGGGAGAATCTGACTCACATGCAGCATTAAGGAAGGTGGTTTTCAAATAGAGATCCACTTTCTCAGAGGTTTTACTGTTTGCTAATTGAGAAAAATATTCCTGTTTCCATAAAAATAGGAAATATGTTTATATTATATAATAGGAAATATGTTTATATGTTTTTATTTTGGATTTGAAAATTAAATACAGTTCAGTATTTACTCATTACTATAGCGAAATTTCATAAGTATTATATATCATGTAATAATAATAATAATAATAATAAAAACTTTATAAACTTCAGAGAAGAAGTAAATAAATTTAATATCAAACCTCTACTCATAGCATGTCCAATTGCTACTGGAGATTTATTACGTCTTGAAAACCATGCTCCAAGTTCTCCAATCTTTACTTCACCAAAAGGTGTATCCTCTAAAAAAAAAAAAAAGATATTAAAGCACTAATGAATTAGCCAAACTATAAGATTTGATATTAAAAGATAGCCGTCTAATTACTTATAGTCAATGACTATATAATTGATAAATATTTGATTACATTATGATTATGCTGAAAAATAGAATTGAAACTTAATGCCAATTAATAGAACTACGTCGTAATCTATAGGCATATCTTATATTTTATTTTAATGATAGTACATATTTCATGTAGTATAATAACAATGAAACAATGAACAATAAACATTATCAATTAAGATTAAAATGTTTTAAATTATTGTAAAAATTGTTTTAAATTATTGTACTACGAGATCTGAAAACAAATCATAGTGTACAAGGGTAAAAGCACTTTCTCTTTTTTTTTTTTTTTTTTTTTTTAAACAATCATTTTATTTTACTGTCATCCCAATTTTCAAAAAGAACATTTTCTTGAAGTTTTTTAGTGCCATTATAGCATTGAAAAGAAAATTTTATTTTTGAAATTGTGATGACAGGAAAATAAAACGATTGTAAAAATTAGAAGTGCTGCAACCCCTGTAGTGTATCCGCACCAACATAAAATTCTGAGACATTTCTCTATACGTTAAAACTAGTTGGCCCCATCATGTATTTGTTTCCACACATTTTAATTATTGTTAAAAACTAACAAAGTAAAACTGACATATTGCATCCTGGCAAGAAAAATGACAACTTAAAAATGCTGTATTTGAGAAGAATCAACTTAATGATGGTATAAAGAATGAACATGGCTATAATAAAACTAATATGAATGCCTTCTCAGGTGGATGAATTGAGAGTTATAGATGTGACATTTTCCGTGCTCATTGGGGGTATTTTATAAGCATTTTTCAATAACATAAACCCAAATTTGCCATTTTAGGTTGATTTCTTTGGAGATCGAAATATTCCAATCACTTTGTTTATCTATATATATATCGAATCGAAATCTTGAAACACGATAACTTCTGAAATAATACTCCAAATCGAACCAAATTTGGACAGCGAATTTATCTATAAATATCTTGGATAAGTTAGTTAACCAAGCTGCCCCAGAATTTTATTTTCAATGTATGCATAGACCATATAAGAGTCTCAACCAAGTTTAAACATGAATTTTATTCACTATGATATTTCCAATCGTTTTTTCTCACCAAACAATCTGTACCTCTAAACTTTCATCAAAATTGCTCATGTCCATTAGGGCTGGATTATTTATCAATATATCCCCAAGTATCGATATTTTTTAAATATCCCGATAACAATATTTAAGATTTTGCTCTGACGATATATCCCTTTAACGATATTACCTAGTGCGCACCGCACGATCAATCAATATGCTGATAAGTACCAAAAAAGCCAACCATGGATTAATAGAATTATGCTTCCGCGCTAGCGCGCATCCCGAATGAAACCCGAACAAAAAGAGTGCGCAATATCTTATACTAATACCCATTCTCTTATTTTTCTCCCATCCCTCACTGATAAAATAAAAATATATAACCCCACCCCAAACGATCACTCCCACAATGCATATATTTCCTCTTCCTTTATTCCTGCGAGCGAAACCTCAAATCTAAAATATCACTGTTTTAATAAGTCCACCGCATAATAAAAAAATAAACAGTATTTATTGAAAGCCATCTGCTTTTTCCACAGTATATTGACTTCCCACAGTATATTGATACATTCATGCATTTACTGACCCTAAACGATAATATGAAAGAATTTATACTACCGTTAGTATTTGATAATATTGCACATCACCACTCGTGGATCGTAGGTGTAATACCACAGTAACCACAAAGGCGATATAAAAACAAACGCTTATTATATGAAAACAATATCTTTTGTTTTAGCTCATTTCCTGCTATTGGTTCATTGATATTGGTTTATTTCAAAGTATCGATAACTTCTGGCGAATAAGATGTGACCTTCAATATGTGTTTAACTCGCTTTGGGCTGCACTTCAGTGCTTCAGTCAGATAGCTCCCTTTCTCCTTTCCCATGTTATCCAATGGGATTTTCGTTGCTTCGTTTTATAAAAATATCTCATTCAAAAATGAAGTTTTTCGAATTCTGTTTTTTGAATATTACTCTTTGAACGGGTCGCCTTTTAGCTTGGTGAACAATTTTTCGAAAAAATTAATTTAAATATTTTATTTCAATAAGTAACTTATGGACTCTAAGTGTGGATCTCTAAGTAAAATATTTAAATTTATTTTTTCGAAAAATTGCTCACTAAGCTAAAGACGACCTGTTCAAAGAGTAATATTCAAAAAACAGAATTCGAAAAAGTTCATTTTTTAATAAAATATTTTTATAAAACGACGCGACAAAAAACCCATTGGATAACATGGGAAGGGAGAAAGGGTGCTATCTGACTGATGTAAAATAAAGTTTTATCTTCAGTAATTTTACAGTGACAGTTTCTTTATAGAATTATATAATATTGGATAGTTTATTACTTTTTTTATGTAGCATTTATTTTTTATCTTTTTTTTTTTCCTTCTTTCTTTCTTTTTTTTTACTTTCCGAACACTATAGTGAGGAAAGTATTGTAATCATGTAAAAAATCCGAATTCGAGATTTTGATGTTTCTATACGTTTCGAGGTCCAACGAGTCCGTTTTCACTATTTTTACGATGATATATGTATGTATGTGTGTATGTCTGTGAGTGAACACGCTAGCGTCTAAACGCTTTGTTCGAATAAGCTGAAAGTTGGTACGTATACTGTAAGTCACCATAGTACGAACCCTATACATTTTGGTGAATCTAGCACTTATAGTTTTTTTACAGGGACACAAAGAAAAATTCTTTATCATTATGGCCAAGGGACCAAAATCTTAAAAGTGCGATAGCATCTAAACGCCTTATTCAATTGAGCAAAAACTTTATACACATATTATAGGTCACAGATACTCAATCTGTATAGATTTTGGAGAATCTAGCACTTATAGTTTTTTTACAGGGACACAAAGAAAAATTCTTTGCCAAATTTTTAAAAGTGCGATAGCATCTAAACGCCTTATTCAATTGAGCAAAAACTTTATACACATATTATAGATCACAGATACTCAATCTGTATAGATTTTGGTGAATCTAGCACTTACAGTTTTTTTACAGGGAGACAAAGAAAAATTCTTTATCTTTATGGCCTATGAGACCAGCGATAGCATCTAAACGCCTTATTCAATTGAGCTGAAAATTTGTATGAATATTATAAATCACTGTTACACTAACTATAAGCATTTTGGTGAATCTAGCATTTATAGATTTTTACAGGGACACAACGAAAAATTCTTTATCCTTATGATCTAAGGGCTCAAAGTTCAGTAGCGTTAAATAAAACCTCGTGTGATATATGGAGAAAAATACTCAAACACTCTGTTATGGTTTTCTCTTTTTTGTTTGTTTAGCAACTCCTCTTTCTTTATTTTATCTACAAAACTGTTAGTTACTCAATGTTCGGAAAGTTGAGTGGAGTCACTCCAGATTTTTTTTTTTTTTTAAGCCGTACATGTTAAATAAAATTGGTTTAAATGCAAAATGAGTTACTTTAAGTAACAAAATGAAACTTTAACATAATTTTGTTTAAATAATATAATTTTTATACTGACAATGTATACATATATATAATTTAATTTTCAATTGTTGTGAAACTATTACGAATGTGAATTGAACACATATACATTTAAAAAATATTGTAATGATTTGGTAAGCAGATACAAAAATAAAAATGACAAGTAACTGACATTTAGGATGCATATAAGAGTTTTAAGTAAAAAATATTACTCTCTACGACCAAAAAAGGTGTATCCAATGGCATTTCTTAACTATTTAAAATGATTTTCCTTTTTATTTAATACCTACATCTTAAGACAATTTTTCTTAAACTTTATTTTTAGAATTATGAATTTTGATATACTTGGTAGAAATGACCACATATTAGCTGTGTTAAAATATGATTTTAAAATAATTAAAGCTTAAAATGGGAAGAATAGAGGACAAACTATACAGAGGTGTACTAAAAAGCAATAGTATAAGATATAAGAAACACAAAATATTGAAAATTCACTTTTTATGAATTTTTTTTTTTTTTTTTTTTTTTTTATGATAAAGTTATGGTAGTAATATACCAGAAAATACATGGAAAACACTCTATACTTGTATACTTTAAAATTTGTGTGCATATGTCTTTAAAAAATAACAAATGTCTATTTTTTCCTATCTTGAAAGAAATATCGCAATATATCACTAATATCGATAATAACTTGGTGATATATCGCGATATTTAATTTCTGATATCGTCCAGCACTAATGTCCATTTCCGTGTAAACCATATTTCTGCCATACATTGTAATTTGCCTTTAAAGGTTTAACAGCAAATTCGACATTTTCTGAAGATGAAAATATTTTGAATTGTTTATGCATTCCCAAACTTTCTTCAAAATCCTTTCACCCATTTTCTGCGATATATTGCAACTGGCCGATAAAGGTTTAGCTGCGAATGTGAATTTTTCTGAAGATGAGGATAAGTCCAATCGTTTTAGCACCCTGAAGAGCCTTTAACCTCAAACTTTCATCAAAATTCCTATATCCATTTCTAAGTAAACCCAATTTCTGCCATATGTTGCAATCGGCCGATATAGGATTAACTGTGAACGTGAATTTTTCTGAAGATGAGGATAAGTTCAAACACTTTAACACCCTTAAAAACACTTAACTCGAACCTTTTTTTAAAATTGCTATACCCATTTCGAAGTAAACTTAATTTCTGCCATATGTTGCAATGGGCCAATAAAGGGTTAACAGAGAACGGGATTTTTTTGACGATGAGGTTATTTCAGATCGCTTGTTCTCACCAAAAAAATCTTACTCCAAACTTTCATAAAAGATGCTATGTCCAATTTTGTGTAAACCATATTTATGCTATACATTGCAATTAGCCTTTAAAGGTTTAACAGCGAACGTGAAAGTTTCTGAAGATGAAAATATTTCCAATCATTTATGTACCCCTAAACTTTAATCCAAAATCTCTATATCAATTTCCGAGTAAATCCAATTTCGGCCATATGTTGAAATTGGCCGATAAGGGGTTAACTGAGAACGTGAATTTTTTTGAAGATGAGGGTAAGTCCAATTGTTTTAGTACCTCCCCGAAAACATTTAATCCCAAACTTTCAACAAAATCGCTATATCCATTTCTGAGTGAAGCCGATTTTATCTGAAGATGAGATCCAAACATTTTTTCTCATCAAAAATCTCTAACTCCAAACTTTCATCAAAATCACTTTTTCCATTTCCGTGTAAACCCAATTTCTACCATACATTGCAATTGGCCTTTAAAGGTTTAACTATGAACGCGAATTTTTCTGACAATGAGGACAATTCCAATCGTTTAAGCACCTCCAAAAGCAATTTGATAACCATCAATGTCCTCATATTAAAATAAAACATCTGAATTTATTTATTTTCTTTAAGGAATTATTTAAAGCTTACCTTTTCTACAGTTTATTATATTTGACTGACTTTCTTTTCATATTTAAAATTCATTTTGCTTTTATCTTACAAACATTGTTATTCTGTTTACTATATCGGCGTTGCCATTTCCAGTCTGCAGAATCTTTTCTATTTGTGCAGTTGCCACTCCTTGGAAATTGTCATTTTAAATTATGTTTTGGTTTTCACCACCGGATGTCGTGGCGCGGCAGTCAGTGTCATTATGTAGATTGACTGGTGTTGGATAGTATATAATGCCGCAATGTTTGAAGATACTGCAGTTTTAGCTGAGTTTCAGTTCCAGTTTCAATGAGCTTCAGCTAGTTTTGGCTTGGAGTTCCAGCTCTGTTGAGTAGCTGCTTGGCGGCTGTTCTAGATTATGGATATATCGTGGGCTGCTCATGTCTAATATGCTGAACTCAAAAAAATTTAAATATTAAGTAAATCAATTGTGACTTGTTCTATTAAGTTTGATTTTTTATAATGTTAATAAATGTTTACCCTTGTTAAGTTTAAAATCTTTTTAATATGAAATAATTTCTTCAGAAGTTTAAATGGATAGTTTTTTGTGAGGACTTTATAATGTCAAGTTTTTTTTCGAACTTTGTTATTTATTGAGATCGTTGGTCATGCGGCGACCACAAATTGACTTTAATCTTCCACTAAAAACGTTAAGTTTAACCAAGGTCCTTCCAGCTGTTTTATTCATTGGTCATTCGGCGACCATGAAGTTTGGGATCGAGTTCTTAATTTTTCTTCAATTCAGTGGCATTCGCTGGTCATTGGGCGACCGCGATCTTCAATGAGTTACGTGTTGAGTTTTATCTTCAATTGGTTTCGCTTTTTCTTCAAGGTGCTTTCTACGTTACGTGGTGTGCGATTGATCACTCTTCAATAAATGGTAAAATGTGGGATGTAATGTTTTTTTGTCATCCATTTTTTCTCATTGGTCATGTGGCGACCATGTAAATGAACTTGAGTGACATGCCAAACACTTTTTCTTCTTCATGTACGAACAACTAGCGTAAATGTATTAGTAAAGAGGTAATATAATTTTGAATTGTTATTGAAGATAACTTTGTTATATTGAATTTAAAAGTTTGTTATATACTTATATTAAATCGTTTTCTAGTTATTGTTATAATTGTTTTGAATTTATTATATCTTCATGAATAAATTTGTTTTCGTTTTAAATATTTTTGCATTTACTGAGTCTAACACTTTTTACATACTAGTCAAATTAGTTCAATCAAAATCCTCTAAACTTAAATAATTCTACTGCAGCATTTATCTGCTTAATATAAATTTAAGACAGACCTTAAAGTGTCTAACAATTTGGGTTATGGGCCCAGTTTAAAAGAGGGTTTTTTTTGACTAGCTTTGTTGTAGACTCAGTAAATTTTTTGTGGTATATCTAATTGTTTAATTATGGCTTATAACATAGGCATAAACTAGGGGGGGGCTGCCCCCCCCACTTTTAAATCTTCGGGGGGGCGGCCTCCCCGGGAAGTAAATTTTCAAGATGGGTATCTTTCGAAAGGTCTCGTTGATAATAGTAATAGTTAACTAGGAAAAAAAATTTTGTGCATGTGGGGGCATCGGTTTGCCCCCCCCCCCCCTCCGCAAAGTTTCAAGATGGGTATCTTTCGAAAGGTCTCGTCAATACCTTTAAAACGAATGGTCGAACCATAAATCTGTGATAATTTAAAACAAAGTTATCGATTTTTTTTACTTTTAATGAAAAAAAAAACTTAGAAATTTTTTTTTTTTTTTTTTAAACGAAATTTAACCAAACTTGGTATTTAGTTGGTCCCTGACATAAACTAGTGCTGATTACATTTGGGGATCAATCGCTCAACAGGTTGCGCTGTGATCTCATGTTTTCTAAATTTTTAACATGGCAATATAGGACAAAATTTCGTATAAATGTACATAATGAGAGTTATTTTTAACTTGTGATTGTAAAATTAATATGAGTTATTGATAATAGTAATAGTTAACTAGGAAAAAATTTTTGTGCATGTGGGGGCATCGCTTCCCCCCCGGGGAGGAAGTCCCCCCCCCCGTAAATTTTGAAGATGGGTATCTTTCGAAAGATCTCGTCAATACCTTTAAAATGAATGGTTGAACTATAAATCTGTGATAATTTAAAACAAAGTTATCGATTTGTTTTACTTTTAGCAAAAAAAAAAAAATTTTTTTTTTTTTTAAATATTGTTACTGATTGAAATATGCATTACTTTTAACAAAAAAAAACTTTGAAAAAGAATCGTAATTTTTTTTTTTTTTTTTAATATTGTTACTGATTAAATATGTATATAGGAAAATATAGAAGAAAGGCTTCTGGTGGCCACAACATACTAGTTTCATATGTATGTATGAAAATAAATTAGTCTCTATTTTCATTAATGAACTTATTAGTTCAGTAGCCAGGTTCAATCCAGTCATTTATCACCTTTAGAATTTTTTTAATTTAAAGTTACGGAAATTGTATTTCTTCTTATTACTTTTTGATAAGATTGATATCAGTTCGGATTAAATATTTCTTTTTCTTGCCTACAGATTTGTTTCATTATTTTGTTCATTACTTCACAATTAGATCAGTTTTCCTTTTCCTTGCCTACTGATTTGTTTCATTATTTTGTTCATTGGTTCACAATTAAATCAGTTGTGTTTTTCCCTTTATAGAAAGTTAAAATTTTTATAAAGAATGCATTTTAATAGCCGTATTGTTGTTATCACATGCGATATATATAAATTCTAAAGTTTTTTAAATCTTATTTGAACATAGCTCCACTGAAACTCGCCCCCCCAGATTTTTTAAAAAGTTGACACCTATGGCTTATAATATAGTTCCTCAAATAGTTAAACTTAATTCTCATAATTATTATGGTTGGAAATGTGATATGAAGTTCCTTTTAATGAAAAAAAATGCTTTCGATATCGTAACTGCATACTTGCCAACCAATTTTAATTAAAAAAAGGGAAGATTTTTGTTGAAAAACCAGAAGATTTCATAAAAAAAGGGAAGATTGTTTTTTTACTTGTTTATTACGTCAAATAGAAGAAAAAAATACAGTTTTACAATTTTAATATTTAGAAGCAATCTATAAAAACGTTTTACTATACATTGATTATACTAAATATATAAAAGTTTTAAATAAAGTTATTCCTCTTCAACATATAAATATCTACAAAATATTTATTTAACAATAGACAAAAAACTTAGTTAAGTTAAAGTATAACTAATTTTTTAAATAAATAGAATATGATTTTTGTGTAACATCATACATATAAAAAAAAAAAGCAGTAGCTAATTATCAGTTACAAACATGCATAATACCAACTAAGTATTAATTTTCTTAAATTGATTTGGAAAACATTTTCCTACCTGAAAAAATTATTCTTAATTTTTTTCCCCATGTTTACACATTTGGTATAAATATGACATAAAAATATTTAATTTAATTGAGGAAAAATAAACAGATTCATTAAATTCAGCAATAAGATCTAAAAATAATTACATACGTGAAAAATATTGAGCACTTCCATTGCTTTATTGCTTCTAGAATTGATCATTGATCACAATCCGGGGAAAGGGGGGGAGGGATACAAAAATAATTACAGAGTAAGAAATATTAAACTCTCTTTCAACTCTACTTCTCGAATCTAATGAAAGAAGTTTAAAGTTAATATTATCATTTATGTTGCAGATGGATAAAGATTAGGAAACAAAACAGTTCTGCAGAACATTTGATTGCTGATCACTAGTTGGAAATAAATGAAAGGGGGGGGGGAAATAATTACATCAGCAAGAAATATTTAACAATTCTATTTCTTTACATGTTCCAGAATCTCATAAAGCAAGTTTGAAATGAATATTGACATTTATGTTATGGTTGGAAAAAGATTGGGAATCAGGAGTTTTCGTAGAACATTTGGGTTTTCTTTTTAAAACGAAAGATATCCGCGACTTTTTTAAAAACGGAAGATTTCATCATCTGTCCGGAAGACCGGAAAATATGTTAAAAAACCGGAAGTCTTCCGGGAAAACCAGAAAAGTTGGCAAGTATGCCAAAAGTATACTCTTTTCCTATGAATAGCTAACATATCAGTAGCTTATTTAAAAAAAATAAAAAAGTTTCTAGTGCTCCCCCTTTATGAGAAAAATGGCTACCAAGATGGCCGAAATTGCATGTTTTTGCCCTATGGTTTGTCTTTAAGCTTAAATATTTCCAAGAAGGAGTGAGAAACGCAAGTATTTTATTGTGTAGTAATTTATGGTGAACACCTGTACTCTACCAGAAAGTGAGTAAACCTTTGGTTTTATTTTCCTTTTTTTTGGAATTGATGTCTCAATTTTAGCAAAATCGGGAAAATCAAATTTTTGTGGTTGCAACTTCTAAGAGTACTGTACCTTAATGATTTTCATTATAAACATTGTAGTACTTTTTTTTCTGAATGCCTGGAATAACTAGTTTCCATAGATACCTAACACTTTTATATTACATGAATACAACATTTAAGAAAAAAAAATTAAATAACATCAATTTTTTGGTATTTTGAGGGAACGGACAAACTTTGAGGATCTGCATATCTATAAATAAGTGGAGCAAGTAGTTAAAAATTTGGACTTTTTCATGCCTCTATATCATCAATCTGTGTACCAAATTTAAAGAAAATCCGAGTCGGTCATGCAATCCTCATTAGGTGAGTTGGTATGGAATCCCTCCTAGGATAAAATCCCCCCCCCCCCCCCCCCGACACACACACTCTTTCATATTTTGCATTCACCTACTCTAAGTTGAGAAAACTGTTACAATATTCAACTGCTAAAGAATTTCTGGTTATACTGTGTTGCACTGCAATAAATCAAGTGAGATTTTTGATATTTTGTAGTACAGTAATTAATGCATACTTGTCTCCTTAACAAACTAAATATTAAAAGTTCTATCAGAAAGTAGGAAAGTGATAGATGCTATTTAACTACCTGTTAAAGAATAAAGAATCCTGTTAAAGAATTGTTCAAATAATAAAGCTTTATACTGATTAAATTAAATTGATTTCTTTAATGGATTTTGAGTATTATGATGTGTGATATGATCTAGGCTAAAAATCTCATGTAATTAATAATTAAGCATACATAATAATTAAATTTCTGCAGGTATAATTAAATTTATTTAAAGTTGATAATTTGAAAAATGTGTTCATTGTATTTAACAAGGTTACAACTTATACATAGCAAATTTTAAAGGAAAATAATTTCTTCCAGCCGGTTTTTTCCACCTTGGAAGAAACTTGCCAACCCTGCCCAGCATAAAGGAATCTGAGTTAAACATTTTTCCTTTCCATTCTGTAGCCCTGATGCATTGCATTGCCCATATACATTTATAAGAATGTATAGATATGTGCTATATATTACATTCTCATTGTTCTTAAATAACTAAAGTACACATGTACACTTATATAAATCGCAGTGGAATAATAAATTAATACTAAAGCACCCACATACAAATACATTCATGATAAAATGAACTAACCACAATATTCACTATAAACAAACTATATGAAAATCAATCGATTTAGATGTAAAAGAATTATAATCTTATTAAAGTAAGTACTTCAGTTGCTTTGTACGCTTTTCCTATGAGGAGATTCTTTGAGCGCTTCATACATGTTTCAATTATATTAAATTAATTTTACATTTCAATCATGAGAGAACATATCTGCCATTCGCCCTCGAAAGCTCAGCAATCCAGCTTGATTGTAAATTATAAGTGAAAGAAAGTTAAACCATGTTCTACTGCTTTCAATTGCTTAAATTTTAAAATACATTTAACAAATTTAAACTTTTTTTTTTAAATCTACGAGTTTCACTTTGCATTTTCAGATGCTTCAATGCATCTCCGGCTTTAATAAACTCTTCTCTATTTTTTTCTAAATAACTTACTTTTTCCATAATAAACGGAAGGATCATACGGCCCATGAATTCTCTCATTATATTCAGCAGGTAAACGACCAAAATTTTTCATGAAAGGCAACATTTTAATTAATTAAAACACCCGTATGACCTCAACTTTGAAGAAGTCAACATATGCTCAGTTAACAGATTACAGTTAATTTTTATAGTAAACAGAAGAAAAGTGCTCGATGATGGCCGTGTTCACGATATCTCCTCGATCTGATCGATCTCCTCGTTAACTCCCCAAGCTGTTCACAACTTCTCCCCGATCTCCTCGATCAGAAAAATAAGCTGTTCACGACTTCTGACCGAGGAGATCAGCAACTCCCCAATTTCCCCGATAATTTTCTTCGGGGAGATGATAGAAAGCGTGGCAACCGCATAGCAACAGACGTAAACAAATGCTGAATATCATTACCATCATTACGGTGATGTGTTTTGCTGAAATATTTTAGTAATATCTAAGAAGAATATGAATTTTTATTAATGTACAATTGCATTTTTTTTAATTTTAGAAATATTAGCGACGCTCGATTGAACAAGATAGAAAATACAAAATATATATCAAAACTAAAAAAAAAAAAAAGTTAACGATATTGATTATTTTCTTAATATTTTAATTCTCTTTTACTTGCTTTTTTTTTTTTTTTCTTCTCATATTTACAATTTAAAATAACTTCCAATTTCATGCAAAATAACTTAAATTTAATTAATTATTCAAACCCATTTTCATTCTACATTTTTAAAGACTATTTATTTTAAGCAATCATTTATTCCACTTAAATAAATTTGTATTTTTTTCCCCCTATAACTATTTTATAATACTTTGTAGGATGTACATAGGATATATATTATTTGAGCCTTTTTTGCATGTACAATATAATTTTTAATATATCTTAATTTAATCAAAAACCAATAACTTATATTTAACATAGGGTTAATCATACAATTTACATTCCATGATTAGTTGTGGATCATATATAAATGAAATTTTTTCCCTCAACGAGAAATAATGTTTTGTGAATTTTTATAATGAGAGAAATAATAATAAAGACTTATTATACAGCCTTGCATCTGTAGCTTGAATGTATAACTTTAATTGCTTTTAACTTACAAAGGAGATTTGTAAGTTAATTATTGCAGGAAAACTAAAATATGAAAGAGATACAAAAGTTACTCAGAAAATTAGGTTATGGTAAATGCATCAAGTAAATACATTTATTTCTTTAAGAGTTTTTTTCAGAAGATGCCATTGTAAGAGACAATGTTAAAATCGATTTTATGAGTTTTTCACCTCTTAGAAAAAATCTTGAAAGCCATCATAATTAAGGTAGTAATTTAATAGTATAAGAAGTATTTGTATAAAGATTGTTTAAAATAAAAATTTAAATACCTTTAAACTCCATTATTTTAAACTACTCTTTTAATTAGATAAATTTAATGTTATAACAAATTCAAAAGATAATATGCATTTCACATCATTATTGCACACTGTTTATTCTTCAGTTCGAGTTGCAAACAAACAAGGATAATTCTACTACAAGAATAGAATTGTCCTTGTTTGTTTGTGATTCGGATCAGAAAACAAACAGTATGGGGGGGGGGGGAGAATAGTTTGAATAAAAGGAAAAAGGAATACTTCCCCATTCTCAATTGAATATTCACATTTATATCATTAAATGTTCAATGAGGGCAACTTAAAACTTAAGCATTGAAATAATATTAAAAAGGCATTTAAAATGCATATTAATATTAAAATAGCATTAAATAGTAAAATTATAGCTATTTATTAGGAAATTATCTTTTTTTTCTTTTTTTTTTTAATTATAATATCCTTAATTTTATTTTATGCACTTTTACTGCTTTACAAAATCTTAATAAGCTGTTTATTGTAAAAGTCAGTTTAAATTTTGCAATTTTCAAAGTAATTATTTTTATACTTCAATGTAGAATAAACACCCAATTTATAATCTAACATGATTCAAATTAGAAGATTGCCAGTTTGCAAATTTTGAAACAGCAATACAAGGGATGGAATGCTGGTGCAGAATTTATGCCAGTATTTGTGTATGAAATTTCTCTAGATATACATTCATTGATTTAAGAAGTAGAAAACTTTGTTTCATTAGTAGTGGTATAAGTTCTGCACCAGTGTTCTATTTCTGCAATACAAAGTATCCTGAAAAATTATGTTATAATTATTTTTTTAAAAAATCTATCAAACAAATTTTCCCCAAGCATAACTAAGAGCCGTCCTAATTAAATTCACATTCTAAAAAAAAAAAAAAAAACTAAGCCGATTTTTGATTCTTAAGTAATAGATATAAAATTCTGCACAAAATAGAATTTAATTTAGTATGATAAGACTTATTTTAATCGGTTCTTCCATATAAAGGCATGCAGTAACTCTGTTTCATTCCCTGGCATTGTTACTAAATTCATTTCTTAAAATTTCTTTGTTTTTGCATAGGAACCCCTCGAGTCTTGGCAGGAACTATTTTAAACATCTGAGGGTCTGGGGACCCCTTACCACCCACTTGAATTGTTTTGTTAGTAAACTTAAAGGATATGTTAATAAAAATGCCATTTAAAATAATCTATAAATCCCCCGCCGAGTGCAATCTTTCAGCAAAATTTCACGCAATGCTTCTGCCATCTAATGGCATTGTTTTTTTCATATTTTTTTAGCTGAAAATAAGCAATCCTTCGTACTAGATGGCAGAAGCAACATGCCAAATTTTGTTGGAAAGCTACACCCTGACATTAGACAGTTTTCAAGTTTTTGCATTGAACACAGAGTTAAAGTTAATGGTCAATATACGGCCATTAGACGCTATCATGTTCACTCACATACATACATCATCATAAAAAAAAAAAAAAAAATTGAACTTAGGGAACTTCAAAACTTAGAGATACACAGAGCTGTACCAAGTATAGTCAGTAAATACTCGGCCAAATTTAGGCTAAGTATTCAGTCAATGCCGAGTAGTTGAGGTATTTCACTATTTTTATGCATTATTGAAAGAAATGTGTCATTGATAGATATTTATTTTATAACTAAACAAAATGATTATGAAAATATAAATACAGAGTCATTATAATTAAAATTTTCGCTATAACAGCTTTCTGCAGTTAAAACGGGCTACCACTAAATTTGGTTTAGAGACAATTCATGATATGAGCTTGTCCATTTCAGCTATAAGAATTTAATTATAACTATCTTGTACGTATGTAATATGCAATATTTTATAAAAACTTAGTATATAAAATTGTACCTGTAAATCAGACAAAAATAAAACATTAAAAAAAAAATAACCTTTATTTAATATTAACATAAAAATTTAATTTATACAATTATGTAAGTAAAAGTACCTTCAAATCAGTAAGAAAAAGACTGATTTTGAATCTAAAGAAAAAAAATATACACTGTAAAATAATGTAAAAAACTATCATCTATTTGGATACAGTCTACCGATAGGAATTTATTTGGTATTTTAAGAACAAATAAAATTAATGTAAAAAGAGGGAGAAGGGGGGGGGGGCATTTAACCGAGTAAAGGTGTTTTTGCAGTATATATAAAAGATAAATACACTAAAAGATCATTTAAAATACATTTCAATAATCAAATCTGTAGTTTTGCCAATTAAGGCCTAAAACCACCTATCATTTTACATTTCTACAGTCTGAAGATTAATGAATCGTATCATGTTTGAAATTATAAAATATTTAATGTTCTCATTTCATATGTCTTAATTCTTAATGCATAGGAAGTTTTGTATCTCTAAGAATTATCTGAGGATAATTTTGCATCTAAGAAAGATTTTAAGAATAAAGTTACGAGTTATGCTTTTAATAATCCACTTCACTAAAAGTATCAAAATATAGTAGGTAATGAACCTAATTATGTATATACACTACGAAAGTTCTACAGGAAAGCATGCTGTTTGCCATTTAACTAAAATATTTTGGGATCAAAAGGCTTTTTTCCCCCCCAAGTTGTGCAAATTTCCTCATATATGCATCAATTCTTTCTTACAACTACTTGGTGTTCGGTACTCGGCCAAAGTGCTACTTGGTGCAGCACTAAACACACCTATATATTAAAGTTAAATTTTCGTTATGTTAAGATTACAATACTTACCTTACATAGTATGTATGTTTGAAAGGTAAGAAAAACTGCATGAAAGAAATGTGACCCATTCAATTCTATAGTGCTTAATAACAAATTCTTAAAAGATATTAATGACTATGAGAGAAGAAATGATAATGCAATTGAAAGCAGTAGATGATTAAAATAAAAACTATAAAATATCGCTTTTGAATTCACCAACAGAATAATTCAGATTTATTGTTTATTGTAAATTTTGCTGATTTTCCAGTATTTAAAATGGTTATAAATACACATTAATAAAGAATTGTTTTATGTATATGGAAACAAGAGTAATTTTAAATTTACAACTCGCAAATAATTAATAGTGGACAAAAGTAGATGAAATAGTATTTTGTCTGGGACAGTTTTAACGATGTTCTTTCCACTATGGAAAAAACAGAGCAACTCTAAGCAAACGGATAAAATATGCTTAAAGAAATATCTTTCACAGACCGTGAAATATCCAAATATTTTTATTATAAGTGCTTTTACACAAATATGAATGTAATTTTCAATAAGAAGCATGCTATATAAACCTCCCTGTGGCAGAATATTTTTATGCTTTCTGTGACAAGTATCATTCATGCAAACCTTTTCTGCAAGATGACATTTAATTGCATAGATATTAATATTATTAATACACTGTAGAATTATTAAATGTAACACAAATCTCTGTTTTCTTTTGAAATATGAGAATATCTGTAATTATTATTAGTAAATCCCTCTGCAAGCAAAAATTTCTTTTCTTTTCTGTGACAGTGACACAGTATCGCTAAATTCTGCCTCAGGGAAAAACCCAAATAACATACACCAATTTTAAAGCATTTCAATATATTTATAGAAATAGAAGTGCACATATAGATATTGATAAACTAAAGTGATAAATACTACTACAACTTTGAAAGTGTTTAAACTATTAGTCAATTCAAATTCTCTACTATATTAGCAACATGATTATAATTGTAAACGGTTTATGTACATTTGAATGAATGTTATAGTAAGAAATTAACTATTTAAATACTTTACTTCGTAAGTTAAATGTAGTTAAATATGAAACAATATAAGAAAAATGTTTTATTTAAACAATCACAAATTTTTCTTAAAATATTACCTAATTTAATACAAACATGCTATAAAAAATAACAGAGGGGTGGCATGACCCTGCTCCTTTCTTTGTAATAGTATTTAAGATCTTACATAAAGTTAATACATACCTATGAACTCCAGTTTATCTTTATGAAGAGAAAGGTTGTATCTAAGAGAACTGCTCTACTGCATGGCAATATAAATAAAACCAAACACAGAAGAACAATTCACTTGACATTTCCATCACAACATTAGCAGATATTCTTCTCGAGTATAGAACACAGCACAAGTATAAAATAAGAGTATGAAGCACTCAATATTTATTGATATGCTCATGTAAATCTTACTCAGAAAAAAAAAAAAAAAAACTTTTCACCGCAAAACAATAATCACGATAAATAAAAAATAACAGCACTATTTTCGAAAAATTAAATATTTTCAAAACTCAGTTCATATACTGTAAAAAATCTTTTCAGAAATAACTTTTAAATATGTTCAGTTGTGAAACTTAATTCTACTGAAGTAATTTTGGAGCTGAAAATTTGAGAGTCTAGGAATGATGTTTTCAATATATCCTTCAGTTTCCTTAAAATTTCTTCTCTTTACACTCTTTTACTCTAATTTTAAACTTGAAAGTATATCTCCATTATTTATTATAATATTTAAAAGCGATATAAAAAGTTGTTTATAAAAGAATTTACTTTAGCCGCCATGTTTCTACCCAAAACAGACCGAAAAGGCGTTCAAGAATCATCTCCTCGAGTAGATCAGTTAGGGGATTTGTGACGTCAACTACTCGGGGAGTTGTGGAGATCGAGGAGATACGTGAACACGCCCGATGTCGTATAAACACGGTTTTTATAAATTAGTCATTTGAAAAATATATATAGAGAGACAGATATGAGTTAATTTCTCCTTAACATTTGCTTTAAATAAGGTGATAATGAATAAAATATAAGAAATTCCTTCCCTTGTGAACTCATTGCCTATCTGCGCAGCACTAGTGTGATGTAAAATCCAATCATCATCCATCACTTGTGAACTGTGGAACTCCCTTACACCTGAAACGGAGAGATTTCGGAAATAATTTCTGTTTGTGTGCATGGCATTGATACTGTCAGTTGTTTTGTTTATTTTCGTTCTAAATCCGTGTTGAGAATTGAGAATTTCAGCTGTATCATATCTATTCATAATTAATGTAGATGTTTGATATTGAACAAAAATCTTATATTAATTAATTAAATTTAACTAATTTTGATTTCGTAATTTAAAGGTAGTTTATATTTTATCGTAATGAATAATCCAAGGTAAAATTTATTTTTTATTCTGTTTTAAATTTAGAAGCATTTTACAGATCCTACAAATTATCGAATATTAGTTTTTTTCCATTCATATTTTTATTTGTTTTAAATAATATGCATTTTGAATTTTAGTTTTAAGTGCTCAAATGTTTAATTAATCTTTTTCTTGTGTCCTGTTATATCCTATTAGCAATGTGTGATATTAACTTGCAAATGTGATTTTATTTTATTTTTCATTCTTCTAAAATTTACTGTAAAATTTCGTGTCAAAATATATTTTTATAAGCAATTCTTATATACTAAAAAAGTAGGGGAAGAGGGGGGACATTGGGACACTTTTTATAAAAGTATATTATTTTCCAATTTATAAAAGTTTTAATGCTTTTGTGCATTTTTATTTAAATATTTGCGTTATTGGTCACCTTTTAAATGGGTAATGAGCATTGTTTAATGTGTTTTACAAACAGAAATAATTAAAACATAACTTATGCAAAAGTGTCCCAATGTTCCCCGTGCAGGGGCAGATTGGGACAACACTGATTTAATGATGGGGCACTTTGGGACAACCATCTTTTTATTTATCTAATTACAATATTGCAAAATATTTTGCTAAAGTAAATGAAAGGCTTTCAAAACAATGAATTTGATACAATAACAAATAATAATAAAGTAGGTAATTATGAAAAAATGAAATTGTTATGAAGCATTACTGCATATTCATATTTTAACGCACATCAAAACCTGCAAGTCTACACAAAACTTTAATGTTATGTAGGATCGTGTTGATGGCATTAGTTAAGTTGAGAACATGATATTAAATAATCTTTCAACAAGAGTTCTTGTTCAGCTGTGAATATTTGTTGAGATGTATATTTGGATTGAAACTTATAATTTATATTTGTAGTACACACTCAATCTTATTTTCTCTCATTTTTTTCAATCTATTAAATAATGTAGATTTTGGTATATAATATTTAATTGCAACTTCCCTCACAGAAAGTTTATCTTTGATTATTTCATTTATTGCCTTTTCTATATTTTCTTCTGAAATTTTAGTTCTTTCAGTTTTTGGCTTATAATTTCTAATCATTTTCTATTTATTTAAAGAATACCTAGAAAAAAAATGAATACAATTAGCTTATATGTGCAAAAAATAAGTAAATAAATAAAAATATATTGGTGTTAGAAATGAATGGACCATTGGAGCAGTCCCAATGTGCCCCATGCATTGGTGTCCCAATGTACCCCATCAGGTCATTTTCAAAACAAATGTTTAGGCCTAAATTTCTAGAGCACATGGGCTAATGATCTATAGTGGAAACGAAAGCTTAATGTTTATAAAAACACATAGCACTTTTAAAAATTAAAATACTTATTTCCTATTACTTAAAAAATCAACATTAATTTACTTGAAAAAAATTAATTTTCATATGATAAAATACACTATCCTTGTTCATAGGCAGCACATTTGAATGAATGAGTTGATATCACAAATATGAAGATGTACCACTAGTGCCGTCTAGTGTGATTTTTTACAAATTTTATTTTGCAATAATAAAGGGATAAAAGCCTTTGTCCCAATGTACCCCCTTCTCCCCTATTCAATTTTTTCTAATGGGGGGGGAGTAAATAAATCAATGGCATTTATTTAATTTAATTTTGTTATATTCGTCTATAGTATCTATATAATGGATAAATAGAACCTTTAAAAATCGCCAAATCTAGTTGTGGGGAGATACTATAGTTGTTCCTTTTTCTTTAAATCATGCAAGAAATAATTTTTAAAAATCATGGTTTAAGTTTCAAATGTTTATTGTTGGTTTTACTTATAGTAGTAGAAAAAGACCAAGGAGCTGTGAAGATGAAGCATGTGACTTAATGCCTATTTCAAAGAGGATTAATGATCTTCACATTAGGTATGATACCCAAGCAGTTTATATTTATTTAAATCTTGCAGTTATACTCATATTATAGGTTTGAAAAAAATTTAATTACTAAACCAGGTTTGGGTTTCTTCCAGACAGAACAGATGCTCGAAATTGAAACGCATTAACTATATATAAACTCAAAGCATAATATAGTGTCAAATCAAAACTATAATCCAATTAATATTAAAAATATTACTTTTAAAAAATAAGTTAATATTAGATAACAAATTTTAAATATATACAGGTAATGTGTTCTTACTACTTTATGGGTAGGGTGTTTTATAACAATTTCTACCATTTCTGTAAAAAAAAAAAAAAAAAAAAAAAACTACAAATTTTTATGTATAAAAATGCATAATTTTATATGTAAAGATTACTGTACAACATATTAAATTAAAAAAAAAAAAAAAAAAAGTAATTAAACATTAGCGGATATATATGTATATCAGGGTTGTTCGGGTTTTTTTCCATAGTGGAAAAAACCTGGTTAAAACCGTCCCGGACAAAATACTATTTTGTCCACTATTAATTATTTGTGAGTAGTAAATTTAAAATTATTTTTATTCTTTCCATATATCCAAAACAATTCTTTATTAATATGTGTATGTGCAGGGCTTGTGAAATATGTAGTGCTGACTCTAGGTTAATTTGGCAGGGTGCTCACCCTGCTGCCCTTTCAAACACATTTTAGCACCCTGCCGGCCTGCCGCCCTTTTAAAAACATTTTGGTACCAAGTAGCCATTTCTAACTTTTGAAATGTTCAGAGACCTTTAGATACTTTTCTTTCTGACTTTTCAACTTTCTTGCAATAGTTTTACAGCATTCCTGGAAGAACAAGTGCATATAGCCTATACATATACACGTAAAATTAGTAATTTACTTTTGTCATGTACAAAAGTCACAATATAATAATGCTGCAAATAATGCCCTTTTTGAAAATAGGTTGCCCTTTTCATTGAATTCCCCCCGGCAGCCCTTTTATTCTAGAGTCAGCACTAAATACGGTCGCTTGGTCACCATTGGCAACCAGTATTTTTTACTGATGACAAATGCAGGGGTCGATCCAGGTTTTAATTTTTGGGTCCCTTTTTAGTGAAAAACAAAATATTTTTGTGAAATTTTTATTTATTTTTGTGAAAAAGTAAAATATTGTGTAAAATTTTCCGTTTTTACAATAACTTTATGTAATGTTTAATATCAAGTTAATAGAGTTTCGTTGAGCCAAATTAAGGCAGTAATTAAAAATAATACTAAAACATTTAATAAAAGGATTATTTTTAAAAAACAAAATCTTGTAAAGGGATTCATTTTATAAATCTGAATTTTGTGAAGGGTCCCTTTTTATGGATTTGAATTTTGTGAAGGGTCCCTTTTATGAATTAGAATTTTGTGAAGGGTCCCTTTCTATGAATTTGAATTTTGTGAAGGGGCCGCAAAAGGGACCCAAATTTTGCCTGGATCGATCCCTGAAATGACAATGGACAACTTAGAAACTCAACTTTTTTTTTTTTTTTTTTAATATTTTGGTGAAAGAATTGGTCCCAGAATCAGGCTCTGATTCTACTCTCAATGTAGGCTAACTCTCGCTGTTTTGATTCCCACCTTTTGAGACACTGTGTTGAATCAGTATACCATTATTTACACATCTGCGTGCATGTTTCACAACTCAGTGTTAAATTATCACACCGTTTTAGGCAATTGGTTTACACTGCTCCTGTTTGTGCATGGTTTCGACTTGTTGCTGAATCGCTATGCCAGTGTAACAATGTATCAATGCCAATGGTATATTGGTTTAGTGAGAATAATAAAATTGGTTTCTTGTTAAATTTAAACAGATGTTTGCTGATGTATCATTCTAATCTTATAGTTTTTATGCATAGAATTTTAATTTCTATATTCAAGTAAATTTTAAAATTGAGTCGAAAAAAAAAAAAGGAGAGAGAGAGAAAACAGTAGAGGATATTTTTATGGGCTACCTGAAATTTTTGTTGTTGACCTGTTTTTTATAAATTACTGGAACCGTATCAAACCTTATAAAAAAACTGGGTATGTGTTTATATAATCAATATTTCAAATTAGACATGAATGAAATAGACATGCAAAGTTAACAATATTTAATAAGTAAATATATCTGTATTTTTCTAAGTGTGAATTGGATGCAAAAGCTTTATTTCATAGTTTCAATTTTAATTCCCCTCTCTTTCCCCCACTACTTTCAGCTACATCGTCCTTTCCTCTCTCAAAGTCATAAATACCTTTTAAAAAAATTTTATTAAGCATGATGAAATTGAATGGTTCACATATCTTTCATGGAATTTTTTACTTTCTGAAAATACATAGGTAATGAAAGTATGTGAACCTCATGATCATTACCTCATAAATCATGACAAAAATTTGACTTTGTGATATTAGTGTACCTATATGTTTTGAGGTCCCATGAGTTTATTTTTGCTATTTTTATGATGTATGTATGTCAATGTACATGAGTTAATACAATATTGTCTAAATGCTTTGTTCAAATGAGCTAAAAGTTGGTAAATATGTTATAGATTATTGTAGCACAATCTGTATATATCTTGGAGAATCTAGCACTTACATATATTTTTTTTTTACCGGAACACAAAGATAAATTCTTTCTCATTATAGCCTATGCATTCAAATAATTTAAAGTGGGATAGCATCTGAATTTCTTATTCGATTCAGCTGAAAATTTATATACATGTTATAGGTCACAGTCAAATGGATTGTATGGATTTATTTTAGTGAATCAATGAAAAATTCTGTAACATTATGGTCTATAGTCTGAAATTATTTAAAGTGTGATAGCGTCTAAATGCCTCATTTGATTGAGCTTTAAATTTATGATGATGTATGTCATGCAAACTATATACATTTTGGTGAATATCGCACTATTACTTTTTTTACAGAGGTACACAAAAGAATTTGGATGCATTCCGTTCCGTTAAACAATATACCATTTGGGAGAAAATAATCAAATTCTTATTATAATTTTTTTGCTTGTTTATTTAATGACTTCTCTTACTTTATTTTAATGTAAACAACAGTGAATTACTTAATGTTTTGAGTTTCTGCATGTTTTCCAAATTGATTATAAATACACACACACATATATATATAGATATATATAGTCATATGTACATATATGTGCACATTCATATTATTATAGACATTACTTTTGTGAAAAAATAAAAAATAATTTTTTAATTTAGAAATTTATTCATCAAGCCTCAGAGTTCATTTCAGAAAATTATGCAGTGGAAGGCTCATTTTTTATACCAACTATGTGAAAAATACTAGAGCCAGGAATCGAACCCGGGCCTTCTGCTTTGCATGCGGGTGCTCAAACCATCGAGTTACCGTGGCTGATTACCAGCTAGGCATTTCTCACATAACATTTGTTGGCAAAGTCACCGAGTCTGCAAACACAACTGTATCAAGTGACATTATTAATCATGGCACAGCTCCAATACACCATGAAATTTTCAATTTAATTTAGAAATTTATTCATCAAGCCTGAAAGTTCATTTCAGAAAATTATGGAGGGGAAGGCTGATTTTTTATATCATTATTTATTTATGGTATGAAAAATCAGCTGTAATTATGCATTTGTACATGAGCATTGAATTGAGGTAAATCAGTATTTCCCAAAAAGGGAATTTTTAGGAATGAGAAAAATTGGCCCTTATAGAAGGTAGCCCTTAAATAGAGGTGGACTTTTAGAGAGGTTTTTGATTGTTTATGTTTATTGAACTATGACAGATAATTACATAAAAATATTGTACTGAAAATGTTATTTAATTGTTAGAATATGAATTTAAGTTGTTTTCTTTTGATTTTAAGTTATGTAAATGTCTTTTGGGGGGAGGGCTTCAGCCCCTAAGAGTAATTAAGAAATAGATTATACTTAAATAAAAACAGTTGTTTTATCTTGTTTCAAGTAACATTAAAGAAAATTAATTATATTAGTTACATTAACCATAACAATAATATCTAACAAAAGCTGTCTTTATCACTATCAGTAACTGTATAACAATGTTTGTTTCTAAAGTTGAGTTAAAAAAGAGCATACATAATTCACATGACGTTGCCATCTAGGAAACTTCAAGATTTCAAACAAAGATCACATCCAAATCTAGCAAGAAAAATGGCACAAGTGATAAAATAGCAATTTTGAGTTTGTCATTGAAAAATGCATATGAAGTGCCTACACATGCACAAAAAGAAATCTCATCTATCCCACAATTTATCCACATGAGAGTGAGAGGCATTTGCATTAGTCTTAATATAGGTTAGCCAATACGTTGTTACTTTTAAATTGATTTTTCTCAAATGCTGCATTTCTGCGTTGTGCTATTTATTTATTACTAGCCGCCTTCGGCGACCAGCTGGTTCGCGATCCCTGAAAAATCTGACTTTACGAAACTCCCGCTCGGTGGCGCCTGCGGCGCCTTTTTCCCGTTTCAGGTCTAATAACAGCTTATCGATATATTGTGACAATAGCTTATTGAAAGCGCAGTAAATTCCCGTGCGGTAGCGCCTTCGGCGCCCTCTTCGCTTTTCAATATCTGAAACAGCCTATTCGCTCACCATGTTATGATCTTTCAAATTTCTGACTTTAGCTAAGTCCCGCTCGGTGGCGCCTGCGGCGCCGTATAAAATTTTTTAAAAAGATTTGTGTCTGACTTATCTGTGGTTTTCTCCAAAACTTGCTTAATTCCGGGCTATACACTGTTAAAAATTATTAGTACGAAATGTGAGCGAAAATCTGAATTTGAAACTCTGTAAAATATAAAAGAATAAAAATTTTCTGGTTTTTCCGTAGTTTTCGCCAAAAGTTTCGTACAGAATTTGAACGGCTTATATCATTTTAATAGCCTGCAATACAAATACTTTAAAATATCTTTTGAATGATGCATTATGTATTACAATAATGAATAGCTATGTTATATTTTAGACTCAAAATGGCTGATCTATCAAGGGCGATTAACGATTTCTATTGAAATCCATCTAAAATTTAAGAATTCCAAAACTGCTTTTTTACAACCGAATTCATAAAAAAAAAATCAATCTTATTCTGTTAAAAGTAACTCATTAACAGATGAAATTGGTAAATGGTGTCATCAACAGGTGAAATAAAAATGAATTTAAATAAATATAATATGTCTATTTATTTTATTTTTAAAGCTATACTTTAGATTTTTTAACTGCATACAATATGTACTCCTTAATTTCAGTTTAAAAGGCTTAAAATGATATTTTACCTATGAAATTATGTTAATTAGATGCTGAGATACAAAGGTAATATAAACATTGTTATAACAAAATTTGTGTCTGATTTTTTCGTTTTTTTTTTTTTTTTTCTTTGAAACTCGCGTGTTAAAAATCCTTAATACGAAATGTGAACGGAGTATCGGAATTCAAAAGCCTGCATCATAATTAGAATTGGAGATATATTAATAAAGGTGTTCTGGCTATTCTGTGGTTTTCTCTGAAACTCCCGTACGGAATTTAATGGCTTACATCAGTTTAAAAGTCCGTAATATTTCAAATGATGTGTTATAAGTAGAATTCTAGATATTGAATTATTAAAATATCAAAGTGCCCTCTGGCGACAGAGATTTGCAACACATACTCGTCAATTGTAATTCAAATAGCTTTTTAAATGATGTATTACTTATGAAATTATGTTAATTAGAAGCTGAAATACAAAGCTAATATAGACATTTTTATAAAAAGATTTGTGTCCGACTTATCCATGGTTTTCTCCGAAACTTGCATAATTCCGGGCTATATAACGTTAAATATCCTTAGTACGATATGTGAGCAGAAATTGGAATTCAAAACTCTGCAAAATATTAAAGAATAAAGGTGTTCTGGATGTACCGTGGTTTTCTCCGAAACTCACGTTCCTTTTCTACATCTTTGCCTCTTCGCTCTCCCCCCCCCCCCCCCTTCTTTCCGTCGATAACAATAATTTTACACTCGAAAATATCCGCAATCGATTTACCTTGCCCTAAAATCTATATATACCAACCAATTTCAAACGCTGTAACTCTTTTTTTTTTTTTTTTTTTTTTTTTTTATGCCCCTTTTCCCCCTCCCTCAAGCCCTCCCTAATAATCGTACTCTTTCAAAAATATTCACAATCGAATTATCGGGCCATAAAACCAAATACTACGAATTTTCAACGGAAAAGAAAATTTAATCTTTTTACAATAAATATGTCATTTTTTTATTTATACATATTTTTTCATGCAAATTGAACAGTAGCTTTATAAAATGCTGTCTAAGCCGAATATTCATTCAAATGTAAAGTAAATGAAAATTTGAAAAAGTTTGAAAATTGCAATTTTTGCCCCCAGTATAAAACACATGATATCTTAATTGATTACAACCATTTCCGTTTTCATCACAGACAGATGTCTTGCATGTGTTTTGTTTCAAATCGAGACAGCTTAGAAAACTGTCTGCCGGTGAATTCCCAGTGATTGAGATCGCGTTTTGATTTGACATAGGTCTATATTTTAATTAATATCTCCGCAACTAATTAAAATTTTTAAATTCTGTTTTCACTATCCCCTCGGGAAGGCTTCTAGGTACCCGTATGTCAAATTTTATACTTCTGCGTTCAGTAGGGGCTGGACGTATAGATGCTCAGACAGACATTTTTTAATATTATAGACTAGCCGCCTTCGGCGACCAGCTGGTTCGCGATCCCTAAAAAATCCGACTTTACGAAACTCCCGCTCAGGCGCCTTTTTCCCATTTCAGGTCTAATAACAGCTTATTGATATATCGTGAAAATAGCTTATTGAAATCGCAGTAAATTCCCGCTCGGTAGCGCCTTCGGCACCCTCTTCCCTTTTCAATATCTGAAACAGACTATTTGCTCACCATGTTATGATCTTTCAAATTTCTGACTTTAGCTAAGTCCCGCTCGGTGGCGCCTGCAGCGCCTTATCCCCGTTTTAGAACTTACAACACCTTCCTCGCTCATTAGAATTTGAAATATTGAAATTTTAAAATATTACAGCGCCATCTGGCGGTAGAAATTTCTGTAATATATTGTTCAATTCCAAATCAACAAAGCTTTCAAATGATGTATTACTTATGAAATTATTTTAATTAGTAGCTGAAAAGAAAGACCTAATAAGGACAAAAGAAAACCTAATCAGGAAACCTTAAAACGTGTAAATCAGGTGAAATCTCGAATTCCACTTTCGATTTGATAATATAAAAGTATTTCAAAATGTCTTTCGAATGAAGTATTAAAAATAATTTAATCATAATTAGAATTTGAAATACACGTATTAGAATATTAGAATAAAAATTTTATTTGCAATTAAATGTAAATTATTTTTTTTTTTTTATTCTGCGAAATTTCTTTCAGTAATCCCCGAAACTTGCATAATTCCGGGCTATATAACGTTAAAATCCTTAGTACGGTATGTGAGCAGAAATTCGAATTCGAAACTCTGCAAAATATTAAAGAATAAAGGTGTTCTGGGTATTCCGTTGTTTTCTCCGAAACTGCCGTTCCTTTTCTACACCTTTGCCCCTTCGCTCTCCCCCCCCCCCCCCTTTCTGCCGATAATAATAATTTTTCACTCGAAAATATTCGCATTCGATTTACCTTGCCTTAAAATCTAAATATACCAACCAATTTCAAATTTTTGCCCCTTTTTCCCCTTCCTCAAGCCCTCCCTAATAATCGTACTCTTTCAAAAATATTCACAATTGAATTATCGGGCATTAAAACCAAATACTAAGAAATTTCAACAGCATATCTCAATTTTAAATACTGCAAAGTATAAAAGAAAACTTAATCTTTTTCCAATAAATACGTCATTTTTTTATTTATTCATATATTTTCATGAAAATTGAACAGTAGCTTTATAATATGCTGTCTAGGCCAAATATTAATTCAAATGTAACGTGAATGAAAATTTGAAAAAGGTTGAAAATTGAAATTTTTATCCCCACTATGAAGCACGGGATATCTTAATTGGTTACATTCATTTCCTTTTTTATCGCAGACCGTTGTCTCCATGTGTTTTGTTTTCGATCGAGACAGCTTAGAAAATCGTCTGCTGATAGAAAGTTTCTTTTTCTCGGTCATTTTTCCATCGACATGGGTCGACATTTTAATTAATATCTCCGCAACTAATTAAAATTTTTAAATTCTGTTTTCACTATCAACTCGGGAAGGCTTCTGAGCACACGTATGTCAAATTTTATACTTCTGCGTTCAGTAGGGGCTGAACGTACAGATGCTCAGACAGACAGACATCTTCTTTTATTATTATAGATTATTATTGAGTGGGCACAACAAAATATTGTTAAGAAACTTTATGTGTTTATTAAGAAGCTTAACAGTTAATAATTTTCTTTCACTGTGAATTCAGCATTACACCACTACTTATGTATAGGAATATTTCCTAATATTTTTCTACATTTATATAAATCACTGTAGAATAGTAGTTTTTTTATAATATTTTTTCATAATTAAAAGAATAAAATATTACTAAATGTAAATGGTATTACTGAAAAAGTTCACAAAAAATTAGGTGATTGACATCTGAATGCAAGAGTAAATCAGCCAGCCGAATATTCGATATTTGGTCAAATAGTTACTGATCGGTTTGAAGACTATTCGGTATTCAACCGAATAGTTAGTATTCAGTTGGCCAAATATTCAATATTCGACCAAAACTGCTATTCGGTGCATCCCTAACTTATATGTTCCCTAATGACAGTAAATTCAATTATTTAAGATCAGTCTATAAATCTTAATAGATTAATTTAACATTTTCTCTTACCTGTAGATACATGATATTTCTGTTGCTTTCAGTCATATTTGCATGTTCATTCTTGTTACTGAATTATTTGTTTTTAAAATAATAACTTAATAAACTTTCCTACAAAAAAAAAAAAAAAAAAAACATGTTAAAGGCTTTTTTTTTTTTTTTTGTATAGATCTGGGCTCCCTGAAGCAGATTCATCAGTTCCTAGTTGTGTAAGTATCTTGAATTAAAAATATATTGCAAACCTTCTATATTGTGAATTTTGTAGACATTTGAATAACAAAATTTATCTTATTTTAGAATAAAATGACTTTAACTAATTACTGTATTTACAAACTGAATTTTACTAAATATATTGAACTACTTATATGAATGCTAAGTAGAGGTCAAGACTCACGGTCGCCACTCGCCACGTGGCAACTTAATTTGAAAAAGTGGCGACCAAAAAAAATTGGTATGATCGCCATTTTTTCCGCGAATTCGCGAAAATATTTCTTCCGTTTTTTAAAAAAAATCGCGGATATCGTTCGTTAAAAAAAAAAAAAAAAAATCCATTAACGATCGGCAATTGCTAATGGGATTTCGATGATGATCGCGCATTCCGATTTCCAATCTTTCTCCATCCACAACATAAATGTCAATATTCATTTAAAACTTGCTTTATGAGATTCTAGAACCTAGACAGAACTAGAATTGTTAAATATTTCTTGTTCATGTATATTTTTTGCCTCTCTCCCCCTTTTCTTATTTCCAACTAGAAATCATCAATCAAATGTTCTGCAATTGTTTCTCAGTCTTTCTTCATCCATAATATAAATGGTAATATTCATTTTAAACATGCTTTATTAGATTCTAGAAGTAAAATTGAGAATTCAATATTTTTTTATACATGTAGTTATTTTTTTAATCCCCCCCCCCCGCTCTTTCCCCATTTCTAGATAGCGATAAATGATCAATTCTAGAAACAATAAAGAGATAGAAGTGCTTAATATTTTTCACATATGTAAATATTTTTAGACTTAACTTGATGAATATATTTATTTTTTCTCAATTAAATTATATATTTATATTTCATGTCTATACCAAATGTGTAAACAGGGGGGTGGGGGATGAAAAATATATTTTTAGGTACGAAATTTTTTCTAAATTAGTTTAAGAAAATTAATGCTCAGTTGATTTCAAGCATGTTTAAAACCGATAATTAAATACTATACATATATTAATGTACATGAGTAATGTACATACATAAAAATTATATTATACATATATGTTTGAAAATTTTGTTTTTCTAATGGTATGAAATTTTTATAAGGTTTTATATGGATATAAAAGTAACTGCAGTTATATTAAAGAATTTTTTTGTGTTAATAAAATAAAGAATTTTTTTTGTGTAAATAATCCTGAAGATATTTAAAGTAGTTAAAAGCTATTTATAACTGTTTAGGTAATAAATTTATTGAAAGTGATGCTAATAATGTCTAACTATCATGTTTACAGAAAATTTTCAGCAAATTTCTAATTTTAGCAATCACATGCCAGTTAATAAAAATGAACCTCTGATAATAGGCTAGTTCAGATTCTTTGCCTCCCCACCCCCTTCCTCAGACTCAAAATAATTTCATTTTCCTCTAATTCTGATCATAATTATTTTCCATTTGCAGATGAAAGTGCCAGACTAGACAAAATTTATTAAATGAATCAAATTTCTGTATTTCTTTTGTAATGGGACATAAAATAAATATTCTTGTAAAACACAAATTGTGTATGAGAAATCACATTGTCAGATCATATCATTATAGCCTGCTGTTTTCCCGTAGCAAAATGCATGTATTAATATTTATCTATGAAAGTCCATATATTTTCCCTCATTGCTAAAACTTTGAATTTTAATGTCTTCTTTCTAAGTACTATAGTTATTAATAGCATTTAAGAAAAGCTGGATTACATGCTGTTATAACTACATATTTATAGAACTCACGAGGTCATATCTTCCCTCAAAAACCAAATCACTTTTCAATGATTCAGTTACTCAATCTATTTTGTCTTCTTCCTACCTCATTTCATTTCAGATATTGAAAAATTTAAACTAGAGAAGTGTAAGTTAATTTTTTTTTTTTTTTCAAATTATACCTTTTTTTTTTAATTATTATTATTATTGGCAGAAATACACACATATATTATATATACATGTTTATTGTATTATTAAATGACTAATAATACAATAGTCATTTAATAATAGTGACTATTGTATTATTATTAAAATACAATAAAGAGCACTATTTCTTAATTTAATTTTCCGACCATACCATTTGTGCTTTTATGCACACACACACATATATATATAATTTTTATATATTATGTGTATGAATCCGATATATAACGACGATGACTCATGAGTGGCCACTTCTAAAAATTTTAAGTCTTGACCTCTAACGCTAAGCTAATATCGTGAAAATTCAAAAAGTTGTTATTGATAGAATGAACTGAATTTTAGTTCCTCTCAAAAAAAGAAAGAAAAAAATCACAAACAATTTTATCAGTATTTATTTACAATCAACACACTATTTTTATTCTGGTTAAATCAAAATGAATATTATGGTAAAATCCCTTTTTTTTTTTTTTTTTTTTTTTTTCTAATGAGATAGAGAAACTGAAAATCAGTTCATTCTATCCACAACTTTTTGAATTTTCATGATATTTACTTGAGGTTTTCATATATGTATCTCAACACATTTGGCTATTAAATTATGCAAATGAAATTGCGCTAAAGCTTGCTCATGCACAGTTAGAAATTATTTAGTAAAAATTTTCATATTTCATTGGATATTTAATATTTTTACATTCTGATGCAATATACTCTGTCGTATGTTATGTTTATAAATACCTTTGCACTGGGTTTGATACCCTGCAAGTTATAATAAAAAAAGGCCTTTTTTTGCTTAAAATTATTTTAAAGAAACTTTTATATCTCCATGAATATATGTACTATTCTTATACAAATGAATATAGATAATTAGAAGAAACCTCATAATGACAGGCTGTAGCCAAAATTTCCCCAGGTTTAAAAAAAGGACATGGTACTACTACAGATGAAAAAGGCATTTTCTAGATTCTTGAGGGCAGTTTTGGATTCTTAGGAGCCGAAAATCCAAACACTCATTTTAAGGTTCAGTTAGAAGCTTGCATACATTTAAATATTTTTTAATTTGTTTTACTTTTGCTTGTTATGAATGTATAAACAAATGTTGATGGTCATACACTATTTAATTTATATGTATATCTTTATTTGTCATTTTGAAGGTTGTTTTCTCCTAAACGTATGTAAATATTAATTAGGCTCCCTTGGAAAAATTTCATATAGAGAAATATTTTGTTTGACCCCTAATAACTAACAGGGTGTCTACTGGGTCATGAAAATCATGAAAAGGTCATGATGAAATTGAGCAATATGACATGAAAGTCAAGAAAAGGTCATGAAATTTGGCCATCGGTTAGAGTCATGCCCGAGAGATTTTACCCTGATCGGAGCAGGTCGAATATTTTTTTTCTCTTGCAGTTCATGTTGGGTTGACTGATTTTTTTTTTTTTTTTTTTACCTGCGGGGTTGAGTTTAGTTTTCAAAGAGTCGAGTCAGCATCTTACAAAAATATTTTTTGCTAGCTACAATAAACAGAAATTTGTTTGATATAATTATAACTGTGTAACTATGTTATTAAAGTTATAAAATTCTCGAGAATAATCTTTCTGAGAATATTCTCCTCGAAGGAAATAATCGAGAATTTTCTTATACAAGCTATAATAATTTTTAATTTAGAAATTTGTGCTCCTTATAAGTATTAATTTATGTAAAAGTTTAGGAAATTATGAAATTTTGCTTTGAATGAAATAATGAGATTAATTAAATAAATTTATTTAGTTGTAGGTATTTAAAAAAAAACTCTTTGAAGCATAAGATATAAAATCTTATAAATTATTGAACATAAAATCTAGTAATAACCCAAGTAATAAAGTGACAAAGCACTAAATGAGTTTTATGTATATTTATATGTGTGTATATATATATATATATATATATATATAATTTCATTAAAGACACTTTTTTTAAAAGGTGACATTTAAAGAAAAATATTTTTGATTATTTTTATCTGTATAAGGTGAAAATGAATTTATAAAACACCTACTTAAGGAGTAAACATATGGGGCTGTTCACAGTTCAAAAAGAAATCGTAAATGAAAACATAAATATAAATGCATATGCACTTGAATCATAAATGTTTAGTCAGTGTAAAGATGTAAAGAAGCATTAAATTGACATATATAGATCAAAACATTAAATTTGTAAAAGCCAAAGAAAAAACAAAAACAGTTTAGCTTAAACAAAGTAATGTTGATGATAAAGAACTGGATGAGTTGTCTGTAATTGAGCTTAAATAATTTTTCATGTAGCTGACTGTTAGTTTTGATTCTAAATTTTGTGTAACAAGTAATTAATTACAAAAGGAATTTTTCATTTTTAAGCTACTTGTTACTAGGGATGTGGGTTTTACAGAAAATTTTCAATCTCTAAATTACAAAGGTTTTGTAAAATAAAACTAAATATACTAAAAGCTACAAATAAACAAAACTATTCAAAGAAAAGTATAAATAATTATTATATTCAAAAAGAAATTAATAAACAAAACACAGAAATTATGATTTAATGGTTTATAAAACATGTATAAAGCTAAAAAGTTATACTTTTTAATGACTGTTTTGCATTTATTAATGGTCGAATAATCTGTATAAAAAAAGTGTCTGTGAACGTTCTGTAGCTGTCAGAGACCCTCACATATCGCTGCTAACAGCTGAACCCCATTTTATTATATAGGGAAATTTTTTATAAAAATTAAGCTTTTTTTTTTTTTTTTTTTTTTTTAATTCTGTTTTTATTATCAAAAAAAATCTAGAAAAATTAAATTTGTCTTGTTTTTCCCAAAATTTATTTATTTAATTTATAATACTTCATACTGAAGTTACAAAGTGGAAAAAGATGATCAAAGTTCTTCTTTGCACTTTATAATTTCAAAATAAAACATAAAAAAAAAAAGTACAGAATCTAGTACAGAACCCAGTACAAATCTACATATGGGACAGCTTAAAAAAGGTTTTATATATATATATATATATATATAGAAATACTGAGCTGCATTTATTAGACTTACATGCAGAATCTAACACATCTAGTTTTGAATTTCAAGTTTCACAAAAGGTTATGTCAAATATCTTATTTTAATGTTTTTGATTATTCCAATATCATCTTAGAACCTTAATATCCTATCATTTCCATCTCCTTAACTCAAATTTTGAGTTAAGGAGCAAATGTTTTCTTAACACTTTCTTCCAAGTTATGTGTATGCAGCCACAAATGCCAGGAAATAACTTATTTAATCTGCTATTTTTAATGACACATAAATTTCTAAGTCATAGTTAATAAATATAGTATTGATTTCTTAATTATAAAAGTTTGAAGAACTACAGATGAAATGTGCAAGAAATTTATATAAATTAAACACTTTTTGTACAATATCCCTTTAAAGTGGTATAACTTCGCTAAACAGGGTATGCAAGAAACTGATGCCTTAATTTAAAAAAAAAAAAAAAAAAAAAAAAAAAGTGTGTTTATCTAAAATGGCATTCTGTTTTACTTGTACCGTGAGGTTAAAATTGTGGAAAATAGGACTTAATATTTAATTTAATAAACATAAAATTTATATATCCTAGCAGGCTTTACTAGACAATATATTTAAATGGATTTAAAAAAGAAAAAGAATCACTACTATTTATATCACTTTTAAATAAAAGATTAAAAAAATCAGTTGCAGTTGCTCAAAACCTTGTTTTAGGTGATTATATATAATTTTGGATTTCAAGTTTTCTCCAACCTATCCCATAGCCACTGGTTGTACTTCCAGTGGTCTGGCCAGAAAAAAACCTGGGTCCATTAAATTAAAAGACCCTTCAGAAAATTGAATGTCTTAAAAAAGGACCCTTCACAAAATTTTGTATCCTAAAAAAGGACTCTTCATAAAATTTCCCCCCTTAAAAAACAGAGCTTTGATAAACTTGTTTCATTTCAAAAACTAATCTTTTGTAGAACGAACCGGCCTCCTGAATAATGGGACGTTCATTGCTGTTGCTGTATTTCCCATAAAAGCTGAATTTTTAATTTATAAAAGGTTTCTATGCATATGTGTGAGTTTAGCTCTATAAAAGTGAGCCGTCATTGTCTAAAATGAAACCTTAGTTATAATTTTATTTTGCAAAATTATATTTTTCACAATTTCACAAAAAGAGAACCCTAGCCGAAAAGTTCCGAAGAAGTTTATTTTCACATTAAATTTAAATTTACAAAATTATGTGTAGAATTTTTCACAACTTCACAAAAACAGGGCCCTGTCTGAAAAGTCTGCAGACAGACCCCTGACTTTGCTGCCCAACTGCTTCAGGCAGCATTTTTTTTTTTTTTTTTTTTTTAAGTAATTCTAATAATTTGATTTAAATGCTTAACTCTGAATCCTTAAGTTATTTGGCATATTTTGGTGTCTTCCGCAATTTCTGCTTTCAACAATTTGTGAAGAGATAGGATAAAATGTCATATTTGTATCTTTGTGTATTTAATGTTATTGCTCTTTTATTTTTCTTTGTGTATGTTGGATTTTTAATTTTCAAATTTGTTTTTCTTCTATCCTTAAAAATACTATTTGTTTAAACAATATTCTTCTAAATGCTTGTTTTTTACTGCAATATTAAATTTTTTTGTGATTTTAAGCTTTTTAAAATAAATAATTTGGGTTAGATCCTTATGAATGAAGATTACTTATTATCATTATTTAGTGCTCATGTTTTATTTATTAAATAGGAATCTGATGTTGTTCCACAAATTCAGACTAAAAACTGCATGGCGAACTTGACTAATGAATCATATGAGAAAAACTCTTTCCATGACAGATATCAACCAGAACTTGGTGTAGTTGAAAATCCTTATTATTACCATGTGAATGAAGTACTGTTTCAAGCTCATGTTCAAAGACTTCAGCGGTTGGAAAGAGTCATGTCATAAGATTGCTGTAAAGAACTATTATATAATCAAGAAACTATCTTCTGTATATTACATTATTGCACGCGATTATTAAAAAAATTGTATTATAGTATACTTTATCTTATCTATATTCATGTTTCAGTGTGAAACAAATTATCTTATCCTAAATTGTTTACTGCATGTTCGAATAAATTAAATGTATAAATTTTAACTGTATTGATAAATATTTCTTTTACTAATTTGCTCTGTGTTCTGCTTACTACTATCTGTCTCATAAGTCAAGTCATTAACTTGAAAATTCAAAAATACATTTGAAAAGCCGAAATATTCTATTTATTAGGAATTAAAAATTAAATAAAGTTAAGAAAGTTAAAAAAGAAATTAAGAAAGAAAATAAATAGTTAAGAAAATAAATATAAATAATTAGGAAAATAAAAGAATGCTGTTCTTTTTTTACTTGAAAGTAGTACTTTTCCTGTTACAATATTTTTATTTTAAGAAAGGAGCATCCTTCCTAATCACGGGCACTATTTTTAAAGTGGCTGGAAACTGATATTTATTTGGGTTCACTGTAGCATGTTTCTAATTAAAAATGGTGTAAATAATATTACTGGTTTATATGTTATTTGTACCATACATTAAACTAGTAATGTTATTTATACCATTACATGAATTGCAAAGTAATTGAGATACATTGCAGTCTGTGAGAAGTATTTCTTTAAAGCACACTTTAATTTACAGCAGGGCTTGCAAAATCTAAAAAATTGTACATACCCTATTGATTATGTTAGTCTGGAGAATCTATGCACAAATTAAACTTTTATATGTCGATGTGAGCTTAGTGAAGAATGGAACTACAGAAGAACTCTGTACTTGAGTGAACTGAAAATTAAAAAACTGCAAAATATTTGGCACTTTGTTGGTACCAGAACTGAAATTTATTTATTTTCAGTATCAAGAATTAGTGACTGTGCTTATGCTATGACTTTAAAAAACAATAATGCCATTATTAAGAACACTGAGAACAATTTTGTGTTTATAGCGAATTGCAAGAATGATCTATATCATTTATGTAGTTCAGATTATGCAAATGGGGCACATTTTTTCAGGGAATCTATCAATATTTCTAAAAATAAATTTGTTGATATTCAAAAGTGGCATTATAGGATGAGTCATCTTAATTTGAAATATTTAATAGAATTGAGTAAAAAGGAAAATATAAAGGGGATTAAATATTAGAAAATTATCAGAAAAGTTTAATTATTAAGTGTCTGCATTAAATAAGTTAATCCATGCACCTTTCCCTAAAAGATCAGTTCGTGGTTTAAATTGGTTACAGGTAGAACATCTGGATATTTGCAGACCAATTATTAGGATACCTTCAATAGGTAAGTCTCTTTATTTCATTACTTTTATTGGTGGATATTCTTGTTATGCTGTAAAATTTCTTAAATCTAAAGATGAAGTTCTTAATACTTTTAAAGAAATTAAAAATCTCTAAAAAATAAAAATTTATTAAAAGTTCTTTTTTTTTTTTTTTTTTTTTGGGGGGGGGGGGGAGGGTCTGATGATGAGGGTGAATTTATTAATACTGAATTTGAGAATTTCTTAAAAGAAAATGGGATCCCAGCACATAAATTAACTACTCCTTATTGCCCATAACAATCAGCCATTGCAAAATGGAAAAGCTGATTGCTGTAGAAATAGCTTGTTGTCTCTTAATCTATGAGCAGAAGCTATAAACGCAAATTATGTGAGAAACAGGTGCCCAATAAAATCCCTTAATGGAAAATTTCCATGTGAATTTTGGAGCAAAGAACTCCAAAAGTTGTTGACTGTAAAGATTATTGTTTAGACAATAGACCTTAATACAAATTTCCCCCTTATTCAAAAAAGTGTGATTTTTTTTTTCTTCTTTTTAATCAAACTACAATAATTGCTCTAAAGTTGGTCAATTATATGAGGATTTATATACCTTGTGAAATTGAAATAAATCAATTTTATGATTCACAGATTGAGAACGAAAAATAATTCCCCAAATGCAAATAGAAAAAAAAAATCACCTGTCATATAACTCAATTCAAACTAATTTAAATAAGAGAAACTTTTTTATCATTGGGAAGTAGACTTAATTAAAAGTTGTCTGGCATCAGAGAAATAAAAAAGTTGATTTTGTTTATTGTAGCAACTCTGAAGTGCCAATAAAAAATGCATTGATAACCAGATATATGTAAATGGTATAAAGCAATAATGGATGAATTAAAATATATAATAAAAAATGAGACTTTTGAAATTGTTGACAGACTTAATTCAAAGAAAGTATGTAGGTTCATTCTTACAAATAAATTTAACCAATATAAATCTCTTTCATAATACAGTACGAAGCCGAAAAACCAGACTCCAAAAATTCGGATATTTTTAGCTGCAAAAATTTATCTTCATTTTTTTTTTTTTTTTTTTTTTTTTTTTAATGTAGAAATATTAGATCAAGATTACTAAAAATAATATTTGTCTTTCATTTCAACTAAGTTTGTTTTCCCTTTTCAGCATTTCTAATTCATTATTTTTAGAATTATTCTGTCTTTTTTTTTTTATATAAAATTATGTTAGCTATAATTTTATTAACGATTACTGCACTGCAGTCATCTATTGACAGAATAAAAAAAAAACAAAAAAGTTGTCAGTAAATAGCTTTTATGCATTCTATATTTTTATATGCATGTTATTTTTATTTCTTTTAGAAATTTTATATACAGAAAAATAAAATTGTAAACTAGAAAATTTCACAAAATAAATCGTAAAAATAAGCTGAAGATAAATTAGATAAGAAAAAGTTGAATAGGAATCACTCATGTAAAAAAAAAAAAAATAAGTATGGGTTTTCCAAAAGAATTTGTTTATTCATTGATATATCAATACAAATTAATCATCAGTCAAACACACACACACGCACACACACACGAAAAAATACACTCTAATGTGTAAAACAAAAAAAACTTAAAAAATGATAAAAAACAATAAAAAGTTAGGAGGATGGGTGGGCAGATGTTTGATTAAGGAGGTTGGGTGGTGGTGGTGGTGTTTGTAGGGTTGGGTTGAATGATGAATTAAACTTTAAAAAAATGTATATATGAAGGAAGGATTGTTGCATTTATTATTATTCCAAAATTTAATGCTTGTATTAGAAAAGTTAAAATTATGGAACAATTAAAACTAAAATATAAATATTGCATTGATTACAAGCAAAATGCCTGTATGAATTAAGTAAATAGGATTCTCAAAATAATAATAATAATAATAATAAAATCAAATAAATCAAAATTCACCATCATATTAAGTCTAAACTCTTGGAATTAGAATTATTTTATTTTTTATTGTGTTTTTTCAGCTGATTATGACTTCCTTAAAAATTTAAAGTTAACTTTTCAGCTTTTTTTGCATATTTGCATTTCAGACACTGGGTCCAATACTTTGGTAAAATGGATTATGTCATTAATACTCTGTATTTAATTTCGATGTCTTCTGTTATGAGTAATGTCTCAACTTTTTTTGTGTTCAGGCTATACTTATCTCTGAAACTCACTTTGAGTTTTGATTTCATAGCAAAACATTACGCAAATTTTCTTCACTATCAAAGATAAAAAGGATGGCTTCGTAAACATATTGTGACGTAAAATAAGCCACTTAAAAATTAAATATTGTGAGATAGATGGCAACACCAAACAGAAAGAACATGAGAAATGAATTATGACTAATGAATGGTGACTATAATGTTTAAATATGAAATCCAGATGGCAGCACTAGCAATAACCATAATCATAGTTTCACCTTTAAAATTAAACTAAATGGTCAAATTTCTGAAATAGTGTAAATCTTTTTAAAAAAAATAATAATAATAATTAATAATAAAAATAATACTAACACTTAGGGTTAAAATTAAAACTTAAGGGTAGGTTAAAATTTAATTGGTTGGAAATTGGTTATTAATTAAGTCAGCATGCAAAGATACAACTCAACTTCCTGTAAAAAAGCCATTTTCTTCTATTAAGTTGTTTGCTCGTGTTATGAATTCAGTATTTATGGCTCGTGTATTGGTTTTAGTTTTTATAGTTTGAGTTTCACTATCAGGCTAAATAAAGCCTAAATCATATCTCTTTCAATTCAAGGTAATTTTTTCTTGAAGGTTCAGTTTATAATTTCATTATTAATTCATGGTTATTGATGTGTTTTTAGTTCTCTGGAAAGTAATCAATTTTTATTTCATTGAAAAATATTTTGTCATTATTTCATATAATTCATTTCAGGTTAATTTTTCTTGTAGGTTCGTGCTATCAATTGATATTTTGCTAAAATGCATATCAATTACAGAAAACCTATAATTCTTCGCTCAATGCTATGAGGATAGCACTTGAAAACGTCTTATAGCATTATGAGCTTTTAAGCACAAATTCAGTTTTGTTCTGTTTTGGTCCTATCTTCTTTTCCTCATCTCAAAATTAATAGGTTCATTTCATAACATTGTTCTCTTTTTTCCCCTTAAAAAAATATCCTAGTGTCAACTTTCTTTTCTTTAGAATATTGTTACACGGTCTTATTTAATTTTCACTAGTGCTGGACGATATCAGAAATTAAATATCGCGATATATCACCAAGTTAATATCGATATTAGTGATATATTGCGATATTTCTTTCAAGATAGGAAAAAATAGACATTTGTTATTTTTTAAAGACATATGCACACGAATTTTAAAGTATACAAGTATAGAGTGTTTTCCATGAATTTTCTGGTATATTACTACCATAAGTTTATCATAAAAAAAAAAAAAAAAAAAAAAAAAAAAAGCATAAAAAGTGAATCAATATTTTGTGTTTCTTATAACTTATACTATTGCTTTTTAGTATACCTCTGTATAGTTTATCATCTATTCTTCCCGTTTTAAGCTTTAATTATTTTAAAATCATATTTTAACACAGCTAATATGTGTTCTGTGTTTTATTTGTACCAAGTATATCAAAATTCATAATTCTACTAAAAACAAAGCTTAAGAAAAATTGTCTTAAGATGTAGGTATTAAATAAAAAGGAAAATCATTTTAAATAGTTAAGAAATGCCATTGGATACACCTTTTTTGGTCGTAGAGAGTAATATTTTTTACTTAAAACTCTTATATGCATCCTAAATGTCAGTTACTTGTCATTTTTATTTTTGTATCTGCATACCAAATCATTGCAATATTTTAAAAATGTATATGTGTTCAATTCACATTCGTAATAGTTTCACAACAATTGAAATTTGAATTATATATATATTATATATTATTAAATTCATTGTTGGTATTTTCATCTTTCTCTCATTTGCTGAGTATTGTAAAGGAATTAAATAATTATATATATATATATATATGTATACATTGTCAGTATAAAAATTATATTATTTAAACAAAATTATGTTAAAGTTTCATTTTGTTACTTAAAGTAACTCATTTTGCATTTAAACCAATTTTATTTAACATGTACGGCTTAAAAAAAAAAAGAAAGAAAGAAAGAAGGAAAAGGAAAGAGAAAAAATAAATGCTACATATAAAAAAGTAATAAACTATCCAATATTATATAATTCTATAAAGCAACTGTCACTGTAAAATTACTGAAGATAAAACTTTATTTTACATCAGTCAGATAGCACCCTTTCTCCCTTCCCATGTTATCCAATGGGATTTTTGTCGCGTCGTTCTATAAAAATATTTTATTAAAAAATGAACTTTTTCGAATTCTGTTTTTTGAATATTACTCTTTGAACAGGTCATCTTTTAGCTTAAATTCTGTTTTTTGAATATTACTCTTTGAACAGGCCGTCTTTTAGCTTAGTGAGCAATTTTTCGAAAAAATAAATTTAAATATTTTACTTAGAGGTCCACACTTAGAGTCCATAATTTACTTATTGAAATAAAATATTTAAATTAATTTTTTCGAAAAATTGTTCATCAAGCTAAAAGGCGACCCGTTCAAAGAGTAATATTCAAAAAACAGAATTCGAAAAACTTCATTTTTGAATGAGATATTTTTATAAAACGAAGCAACGAAAATCCCATTGGATAACATGGGAAAGGAGAAAGGGAGAGCTATCTGACTGAAGTACAGTCCAAAGCAGTGATGCCAGATGGTCGAAAATTATTTCCCCAAACAGGTCTTCAAATTTCCCCAAATCAGGGTTATTTTTCGAAAAAATCCCCAACTTGATTTCTACTAAAAAGGGAAAATAATTTTTCAAAAGAAAACATCAAACAGATTTAAGTGGATTCAAGCTCAGATTTTTCCCCAAATGAAGGTAATTTTTGAAAAAAATCCCCAAATAACAATAAAGCTATTGAAAATCCCTGGTCGTAGGGATAAATCATTACGTTGCCAACATTGACAGAAAGTTGAAGAACTACCCAGATTTGTCCTCAAAAATTTTAGAATTCCCCCAAAAAGTCCCCAGAAGCCTCAAAAATCCCCAAAATGGGGACAAAATCCCCAATCTGGCATCACTGACTCTAAACACATGTTGAAGGTCGCATCTTATTAGCCAGAAGTTATCGATACTTTGAAATAAACCAATATCAATGAACCAATAGCAGGAAATGAGCTAAAACAAAAGATATTGTTTTCATTCGTCATAATAAGCCTTTGTTTTTATATTGCCTTGTCTGTGGTTTGGTTACTGTGGTATTACACCTATGATCCACGAAAAGTGATGTGCAATATTATCAAATACTAACGGTAGTATAAATTCTTTCATATTATCGTTTAGCGTCAGTAAATGCATGAATGTATCAATATACTGTGGTAAGTCAATATACTCAAGGTATGGAATATACTGTGGTAAAAGCAGATGGCTTTCAATAAATACTGTTTATTTTTTTTATGCGGTGGACTTATTAAAGCAGTGATATTTTAGATTTGAGGTTTTGCACGCAGGAAGGAAGAGGAAGTACATGCATTGTGGGAGGGGAGTGATCGTTTGGGGTGGAGTTATATATATATATTTTTTATCAGTGAGGGATGGGAGAAAAATAAGAGAATGGGTATTAGTATAAGATATAAGATTGCGCGCTCTTTTTGTTCGGGATCGTTCGCTGATCGTGGTTCCTTCGCTCGGGTTTCATTCGGGTTCCATTCGTGATGCGCGCTAGCGCGGAAGCATTATTCTATTAATCCGTGGTTTGCGTTTAACGGTACTTATCGGTATATTATATCGTTGATCGCGCGGTAGGTGCGCATTTGGTAATATCGTTAAAGGGATATATTGGCTGAGCAAAATCTTAAATATTATTATCGGGATATTTAAAAAATATCGATACTTGGGGATATATTGATAAATAATCCAGCCCTAATTTTCACCACGTTTTGTAGTCTTAAAAATTAAAGTAAGTACTAATAATAAAAATTAAATCAATTTAAGATATCTAGTTATTTTGTTTGGCTTGTGTATGTTTCTTTGGTGAATTATTTGACTTACTATTCTTCGTTCTCATTCTTTCATTTTACTATAAAAGGATTATATATATATTTAAGATTGATTAGTGCTGCCCTCTATTGGCAGAACATATAATCAAAACGATCCCTTTTTTTTTTTTTTTTTTTTTTTTTTTTTTTAAAGAATGACTTAGTCATTCTTTAAAAGATTATTTTGCAGAGGCAATCAAAAATTCGTAGTTTATGCCTCCGAGATGGCAACATCTACGGTGGAGATGAGAAGGGGTGAGGGACCAAGGGACATTTCAGCAGGAAAAAATTGAAGTATATAAAAAACATCATTTTGCTTTTTACTTTCAATTGTTTTTGCGCTCTCCTGCATGCCTTATGTTCCCCTAGTTTCAACTTCATCAACTATTCTTTTTTTTTTTTTTTTTTCTTTAACATTTAAACTATAGTTATAAAATAAAATGTTTTTTCAACTTCACTGGATTAAACAACATTCCAGGATCATCCGGTGAGTAACTGAATAATTTATTACTTTTTTATGAATTAAAGTAGATTGTTTCTCAGTTTTCCTTTTTGAATCTGTACTTGAACTTATGAAATTTTATTTTATGTTGTGTTAGACTATAATGTTAGTTAACAGTGCTCCTTTCCCTCTATATATATATAGGTACATTGGCGAAAACAACAACAATATATATATATTGTATAAATTATTTTATGTAGTCCTTAAAAAATCTTTTGGGAGTCCTTAAAAAGTCCTTACTTTTCTTTATCATAAATGTGTACGAACCATGGACTAAAAATCCGGAATTGCTCCAGTTCCGGATTTTTCGGCGTCCTACTGTATATTTCGCATATGAACGTTTTAAAGGATTAGACACCATTTATAGGTTTTAAACTTTAACACAGTGTTCCCAGATGGTCGACAGTCAATTTCCCCAAACAGGCTTTCAATTTTTTCCAATTCGGAGTTTCCCCCCCCCCCCTAAAAATTCCCCAACTTAATTTCAACAAAAAAGTAAGTTTCTCTATATATTAAAAAAAAGTTTGTTGCTGGCGTCTTTTTTTCTTTTTGTTGTTGTTGTTGTTTGCGACAGCAACTTCTCGTGGAGGGCAGGGTTCTTCGCGTCATGAGGTATATCAGTGTATTTCGATTACTTCAAGGAAGGCATTTCAGCTGCTTAAAAATTTCTGTCATTTTAATTAACGAAGTTATTAACTAAAAACATCGGGTTTATAAGGTACTCTATTTGCCAACATAGAAAAAGTTTCTCTTGTGACGTAATTTTTCTGTCATGACATCATTTTCCACGGGAAAATTAAAATGTGATCCTGGTGTAAAAAATAATAAAATCAATGTCAATGTTGCTGTTAAGAAAAATATTTCTATTACTGGAAATTTCCTATGTTGTTTACAACGAGATATATAAATTAGAGTGCTGATTCAATGGATGAAGGATTAACTTTCCGTGGTTCAAGATGAATCACGTGATATGCTCGAATAGGTTGCTGTGTTTGGCCCTTTATCGCTATTTTGGCATTTAAAATATCAGTTCGACAAGTTATCATTATTATTAGGTAACATGACAGTCCTATGACCGAAATAAATTGCTTTTAAAATAATTTTACACATATTTCACATTTTAATAAATAATAAAATACCTTTCTTTTCATCGTTTCTCAACAAACTTTAAAAGTGTTTATAAAACAAAATTTAAACTTTTAAAGAGCTAAATTTAACAACAAATAATAATTTTTCAACTATTTTTAAGCATTTTGTCGGTTAAAGTTCAACTACACGAAATAAAAAAGAAGTAAAATCAAAATCAAAATGGTTTAGAACAAAAGAATATTAAACTACGTAAAGTAAACAAAAACATTGAAACCGTTGCCATAGAAATGTACTGAAAATGAGCTGTTACCAAGGAAACCACCGAATACGCATGTGCAAGGAAAGCATGTCACATGACTCATCTTGGACCTTCTCAAGGGTTACCATTTATCACTCTACTTTATATATCTCGTTGGTTGTTTATCAATTTCTTATACGTTCTTTCGCAAATAATGATCGTGATTTTTCATTATCCATTATAGGTCAGCATTTAATTTAGTGATAATTTTGATACCTAAATCTGTATTATAATATAACAAGTTTTTTAAAAAGTTACTGAATTTAGGTTTGAAAATTTCATTTCCAAAATAGCATTTTTTATGAATCTGATCATTTATTCTTTTCTTGAATTATCAACCTTGTGAGCACCATTTCTTTTTATCTTTAATGTATATTTATCTTTTTTTATTAATAATAAAATAAAAAGGACATTTAATATTCATTATTCTATTCTATTTTCGCCACTTTATTTAACAAAACGTAGGCCTATTTTCGGAAAAGAAGGTGAATGTATTAGAATTTTTTTTTTTTAAATCAGTTGTTTAGAGAGAGAGAAATGTTTTTGGAATTTTTGAAAAAATGTGCGGTACAAGTATAGTCAGTGTTAGTTCACAACTGGATTAAGCGATTTTTCTTTGACGCCGTTTTGAATGATAACGCCAAATAATAATTGCTTCTCAAGTCGACCCGATTCGTTGAAAACTAAACCCGACCTGCATTTTAAAAAATCCAGTCAACCCGACCCGCACGAAAACTAATTCAGTCAACCCGACCCGAACCCGGTAAAATCAGATTACCCGACCCGATGCAGGAATCTAATCCCAACACCACACCACAAATGAGGTCCAAAATTTATTCTTTCAAACAGTTTACATACAGTAAAATTGCATTCCATCTTAAATTTAAAATATTTATGCTCCTGATTATAAATGTTCCATTTATTGTTTGCTTTCGCAATACTATGAAAGATATTCATTTCTATATTTGGCCTTCGGAACTCTACTGTATAAATACTTATAACGAGTAGAGTGGTGTAAAATCCGTGCAATTAATACTTTTTCAAATAATCGTAAATAAAACAAAATCGGTACAAATTAAATTCAAATAGTGTCGATTTTTATTTAATCTTTTAAAAATTGTTTTAGATGTTATATCTAATTAAAATGAACAGTAAATTTGTTTTCAGTAACGAATATCACAAATAAAAAAACAGAGAATCATATTTTTATTTAGTCTAAAAATAGATCTCCCCAGTATTTTACTATGTTTTTATTGACTTCGATTCTTGTTTGTTTGTGTGTTTGTCAGGGACAAATCTTGCAATCGATTTTTAACTAACTTCCCGACTAGCTAGATATTTGAAATTTTCAGGACAGCTCACAACACCGTGACAATACATTTTTCTAATAATTTTAGTCAACTATTTCAAGTCCCGCTGCCTTCGAGAGCGCTTATATGATTCGACAGAAAATTTATTTAACTAACTTCCCGACTAGCTAAACATTTGAAACTTTCAGAATAGTTCAGAACATGGTGAAAATGCATTTTCTTAATACCTTTAGCCAACTCTTTCGGGATTCTGCTGCCTTCGGCAGCGTTACCAGTACAAAGCTTGAAATCGATTTTTCACTAACTTCCCAACGAGCTAGACATTTGAAACTTTCAGAATAGTTCAGAACACGGTGAAAATACATTTTTTTAAAACCTTTAGCCAACTGTTTCGGGTTCCTGCTGCCTTCGGCAGCGTTATCAGTACAAAGCTTGCAATCGATTTTTCACTAACTTTCCGACTAGCTAGACATTTAAAACTTTCAGGCTAGCTCATAACACGGTGACAATACTTTTTTAAAAACTTTTAGTCAACTACTGCCTTCGGCAGCCTTTATATGATTCAACAGAAATTTTATTTAACTAACTTCCTGACTAGCTAGACATTTGAAACTTTCACAGTAGTTCAGAACACGGTGAAAATGCATTTTTTAAATACTTTTAGCCAACTGTTTCGGGTTCCTGCTGCCTTCGGCAGCGTTACCAGTACAAAGCTTGCAATCGATTTTTCACTAACTTCCCGACTAGCTAGATATTTGAAACTTTCAGGATAGCTCAGAACACGGGGGCAATACATTTTTTTAAATACTTTTAGTTAACTGTTTCAGGTCCCTACTGTATTCGGCAGCGTTCATATGATTCAACAGATAATTAATTAACTAACTTCCCGTGCAGCTAGACATTTGAAACTTTCGGAATAGTCCAGAATACAGTAAAAATGCTTTTTAAAAATATTTTTATCCAATTGCTTTGGGACCCTGCTGCCTTCGGCAGCGTTTCCAGTACAAAGCTTGCAATCAACTTTTAACTAACTTCCCGGCTAGAAAATGGGAAAGAAAAATGAGTATCTGGAGTTTTTTCATTCATCTTTAGTACATAAATTATTCATAAATTTTATTTGCTAAATTATCTGTGTGTATTCCCGTGTATATTCAGTCGGGGAAAGACATCCACAAGAGAGTAAAATGGTCGTCTTTTCCCGAAAAAAAAAGGCATCACTTTTTCGGCCTCGCTGATCAATGTATGTCTTATTACTATATCTATATATTGCACATTATTTTCGAAAAAAAGCAGGTGTTTTAATTAAAATGTTAGGGTGTCTTATAATTTTGTCCATGGTACTTTTAATTTTTTTCATTAAACTCCATAAAATTATCATTTCTGTAAAACAATTACGTGTGATAACAGAATAAATTTATGTTTTTGACATATTTGATAAAACATTTTTAAGCTCTGAATTTTTTCTTTCACTATTTGTCAAATTAGATAGGTGTCTTATAATTATGTTCACCTCTGTATATATATAATAATGAAAATTTTGTCATAATGATAACTCCCGAAATAATACTCCAAATCGAACCAAATTTGGACAGTGAACTGATCTTATAAATATCTTAGATGAGTTCGTTAACCAAGTTGCTCCGACTTTTTGTTTTCAAGTGGTAGCCACTTGAAAATTTCAAACCCACAATGTAAAAAGCAGATTTAAAGCAAGATTTGCTTGAATTTTGATGTAAATACAGGCCACATAAAGGTCTCAATGAAGTTTATCCGCCATTTTTAATAAAGTGGCAGATATTTTAAGTTAAGCGGGACCACTTGTTATCAGGCTACCACTTGAAAATTTAAAACCGTGATAACTTCCGAAATAATACTCCAAATGGAGCCAAATTTGAACAGTGTCTTAACTTATCTTATAAATATCTTAGATGAGTTTGTTAACCAAGTTGCTCCTCCATTTTCTTTTCAAGTGGAGACCACTTGAAAATTTAAATTGTAAAAAGCGTATTCCGAATTTGTTTGAATTTTGATGTAAATACAGACCACATGAGGATTTCAATAAAGTTTATTAATGAACTATATCCACCATTTGTAATAAAGTGGCAGATATTTTAAGTTAAGCGGCGCCACTTGAAATCAGGCTACCACTTGAAAAATTAAAATCATAATAACTTTTGAAATAATACTCCAAATCGAACCAAATGTGGACAGTGAACTGATCTTATAAATATCTTAGATGAGTTCGTTAACCAAGTTGCTCCGACTTTTTGTTTTCAAGTGGTAGCCACTTGAAAATTTCAAACCCACAATGTAAAAAGCAGATTTAAAGCAAGATTTGCTTGAATTTTGATGTAAATACAGGCCACATAAAGGTCTCAATGAAGTTTATCCGCCATTTTTAATAAAGTGGCAGATATTTTAAGTTAAGCGGGACCACTTGTTATCAGGCTACCACTTGAAAATTTAAAACCATGATAACTTCCGAAATAATACTCCAAATGGAGCCAAATTTGAACAGTGTCTTAACTTATCTTATAAATATCTTAGATGAGTTTGTTAACCAAGTTCCTCCTCCATTTTCATTTCAAGTGGAGACCACTTGAAAATTTAAATTGTAAAAAGCGTATTCCGAATTTGTTTGAATTTTGATGTAAATACAGACCACATGAGGATTTCAATAAAGTTTATTAATGAACTATATCCACCATTTGTAATAAAGTGGCAGATATCTTAAGTTAAGCGGCGCCACTTGAAATCAGGCTACCACTTGAAAAATTAAAATCATAATAACTTTTGAAATAATACTCCAAATCGAGCCAAATTTGGACAGTATCTTAACTTATCTTATAAATATCTTAGATGAGTTTTTTAACTAAGTTGCTTCGCCATTTTGATTTCAAGTGGAGACCACTTGAAAATTTCAAATTCAAATTGTAAAAAGCGTATTCCGAATTCGTTTGAATTTTGATGTATACATAGATTACTTAAGTGTCTCAATGAACTTTATCCGCCATTTTTAATAAAGTGGCGGATATTTTAAGTTAAGCGGGGCCACTTGAAATCAGGCTACCACTTGAAAATTTAAAATCATAATAATTTCTGAAATAATACTCCAAATCGAACCAAATTTGGACAGTGAACTTATAAATATTTTGGATGAGTTTGCCAATCACGTTACTCCGCCATTATGTTTTCAAGTAGAGATCACTTGAAAATTTCAAATTCACATTGTAAAAAGCGTATTCCGAATTTGAATTTTTATGTATACATAGACCATATAAGGGTCTCAACCAAGTTTATTTTAACAGCCATTTTTTGGAAAGTACCGTATATCTTATACTAAGCGGGCCACTTGAAATCAGGTTAATTATCTTGAATGTGTTCACTGGGCAACTTGTCCCGACATCTTGTTTGAAATCACACTGCCACTTGAAAATAAGCCATCATTTTAACTTTTAAAATACTAAACTGATTCAAATAAAAATTGGATAGTGAACTTATGGTTCAAATATCTAGGATAAGTTCACTTGGTGACTTGATCCGCAATTTTATTTCCAAGTGGCGGCCACTTAAAAAATTTGTTATTATGGTAACTTTAGTAATGCTGAATCAATTCGCATCAAATTTGGGTAATGGATTTATTATTCAAATATCTCAGATAAGTTCTCTGGGCATCTCACTATGCTTTTTTTTTTCCCCAGTGGAGCCACCTGAAAATTTCTTATGACGATAATTTTTGAAATATTGATTTAACTTAAACTAGAACTGGACAATGAACTTATCATACAAATATATTGGATGATTTCGCTTGGATTGTTTCGCCATTTTGTTTCCAAGTAGCAGCCACTTATACTGCCACTTGAAAATTTGCCATAATGATAACTTTTGAAACACGGCACTGATTTGAACCACAGATGGACAGTGAACCTATGCTTCAAATATCTTGGATGTGTTTGTTGGGCAACTTCTTCCACTGTATTGTTTCCAAGTGGCGGCCACTTGGAAATTTGTTATCACGGTAACTTTTGAAATACTTAATCAATTCAAATCAAAGTTGAAAAATGGATTTATCATTCAAACAACAAAAATTTAGAAATTTCACGTAACTCGTGAGCCAATCTAGTTATTGCGTCCATATTTGGTATATCGATAATAGGTATTTTCTCCGCAAAAGTCGGCATGGGGGAAAAGTCGCCAAATCCATTACCTGCCTTATTGGATCTTTTTAATGCGTTTTTAAGGAAAGCTTATGCTGTTTTAATGCTAAAACAAACTAGAAATGCAGAAAACTAACATTTTATCAACTTACTCTTTGAAATACTCTTTGAAAGAATTTCTAAAAAAAAAAAAAAAATTTCAAATTTGCAACGATATTTTAAATGAGCAACTTTCTCTGCCGTTTTGATCCAAATGACAGCCACTTAATTTTTTAACACGATGACTTTTGAGATTTTGAATTAATTTGAACTATATGTGTACAGTAGACTTATCGCACAATTGCATTTAATATATTTGTCAACTTAACCCACCCTTTTGTTTCCAAGCGCCGGCCACTTGAAAATTTAATATTCTCATAAAAAGGTATTTATGACCGATTTGCTTAAAACTCCATATGTGCATAACCTACATCAATATTTCTACCAAGTCCATTAATAATTTGTAGCCGCTATTTTGAAACAAAATGACTGCTACTTGATAAGAAAAAAGAAATCAACCTACCCTTCTGAATAAGCCGGAAGGACTTGATTGTATTTCACTCAACTTCAACCATATACATATTAAGACAATTTTTTTTTTTTTTTTTTTTGCGTGCACGCCATTAGCCGAAAGATTCTGTTCTCGAAGTCAATAAACGGAAAATACCGGGCTCGATACTGGGTCGCATTCGTCGACGTAACCATTCACAGTTTTCTCTGAAATATGATAGTAATTGCTAAGAAATGTTATTTATTATGGATATTCTTTTTTTTTTTTTTTTTTTTTAAGATTTTGACATTTTTAAACAACAACAACAACAAAAAAAAAAGGCCAATAATAATAATAATAAATTTGTCCTAAACTGAATTTAATTTACAGCCCGATACTATTTGTGATTCAGACTTTTCATTTTTCATATTTTTAATTTCTTAGGTTCCATAAATTGCCCTAACACTAACACACAGAAACTTCTAAACATATATTTTTTAAGAACTTTATTTTTTGCCTGCTCTACTATTGGTCAAATGTCTCTGTTCTCAAAGTTAGTTGACGGGAAGTGTTGGGTTCGATCCTAAGTCGCGTTCGTCAACCTAGCCGTACAGTGTCTTCTGTAGAATTTCTCCGAAGTTCGCGTGAATACAATGTAATTGTGCTTAAAAATGTTACTACAGAAGGCATGGTATTCCACCCAGGTCTAGGACTCATGTGTAGTGAATGTGCTCTTACACCTCAACATACACCCTTTTTTCTACCCCTTTATCCTATTTCTTAATAAGTACGACACTTTAATAAATGTATATACTTTTTTAATTCTCCTGCACCAACCGGTCTTAACTAAAATAAATGTGTTTTTACGTAGACTTTTTTTTTTTTTTTTTTTAATGGAATGTATTTCATATTTCATTGGGATAACAAAAATTAATTATATAAATTAATAAATATTATGAAATATATCTAAAAAAATATTAATTATAAATCTTTTGAAATTAAATATCTCTTTAAATGTAAAAAATATACTATGTTGTTAAGAAAACGCTGTGTAATAAAATTCATTTTTCGTTCAAAAATCATTCTTTTCGTTATTTATGCATTTTATATATATATATATATATATATGTAATGATTGTTACTGGTAGAGAGTTGGCAGTCGTTGCACACAAGGATTACTAGGATTTCTTTCATGAAACATCTTTATTTCTTTATTATTGCTAAGTCGCGACAGAATAAGGCGAATGGAGTCTTAAGGCTGGTTTCCACTAGGGTTGAAGCTTCGAGGTTCAAAAAGCCATTAATCACGCTTCCGACACAAAGATCCAAATGTCTTGTCATCAGTTGTAACCTTTTTTTTTTTTTTTTTTTTATCAGATTGCGCAGTTACTTCAAAGGAAAGCATGCAAAATTGACAAAGATATCTGCCTCTGGCCCCTCAATTATCTCAGCAGAGGTTTAGGGTCAGGGACTTCTCCCTGACAACCAACCACGTCCAACAGCTTGACCACATCAAAGGATTCTGAATAGCGCCGCTCGAACCAACCGCAGTGGAAACTACGCTTTAATCCGATGCTTTGCCGATCCACGGGCGGACAAGCGGCGCCCCGGGCGATATCTCCGAAGTGTTGGCGCGTACAGAACAGATTGACAAATTTTCGCCAAACAGTGCGATTTTCGCCAAATGTGGACGTTCAAAGAGAAAAAAACTACGCAGCAATAAACATTGCCGCTTTTGTTTTTTATTGTTGAATCATGTTATATTTAAAGCTTTAAATCGCAAAATGGAATCTGACACTATTATTTCAAAATTAAAAGGCAGTTTTCCGCATATAATAATACATTCTAATAATGACAATGTATTAACTTTAAGATCTAATTTAACATGTGAGAAGGTAGCAGAAAAATTTGTCAAAGTGTTTGGTCGAATAACCAATACTCATTGGATTGTATACAGAGTTCTCCACCGTTCAAATCGGTAAGTTAAAAATGTTATATTATTTTTTAACTAGGGTAGGTGCTCCAGTGATTGGCATGCTCCAGTAGCAGTAATTGACATCTATCCGGAAATAATTCAAAAATTATAAAATCATATAGTATTTTACACATAAGAATTTTAACATTTTATGTCTAACACTGGAGCATAGGTAAAATAAAACTGGTAAAATAAAAAACTGGCAGTGTCAATTACTGGAACACTACTGGAACACTAAATTTTATTTGACACCCACGCGTGGGTGTCAAATAAAATTTAAAAATATATATAATTGTTATCAAATGTATATATTTTAACATATATGTGGTTCTGAATGTCTTTCATGCCATATGTACTAACTTAAGATTTCTAAACATATTTTCCGATTACTAGAACATTAAAAACACCAGAGATTGCTCTAAAAGTGTCAATCACTGGTGCACTTACCCTATTTCTGTTTAACTATTATTTTGTATTATTATTATTATTTTAAATGTATGACTTAACTTTATAAAATATTTATCTTATGATGCAGAGCTTGAATTTTCACTATATATTTAACTATTATGTATTTTTCTAAGAATATCTTAATCATAATAAATATCGACATTTTGTTTTAAATTACACAGTTAGAGTTCATAAAACCTTCTGCATATAATTTTCTTCTTAGACATCTCAATCTTTACACCTTCCAACGTACATAGTTAAAAAGTGAAACGTTCAAGATTTTGTTAGTGTTATTCTATTTGTTCCTTCTCAGTAGTCATAAAAAATCTAATCGTAATGTGTTACAAAAACAAGGTAATAAGGATATGCATAATCTATCTACAACCTTTTCCTAAAAGAAACATGTCGGTATAGATGGATTCTGCTCAATTTCTCATCATATATTTGTTCTGATGAAATGCTATTAAGAGCGAACATAATAACATTCTGTTAAGCTTCATGTTAAAAAGTAATGAATATGATAGGAAACTAACATAGTCGCAGACTGAAATGCCCCTCTAACTAGGCTAATCTCAATCCGATCCAATACATTTAACATATTCTAATTTGCTGATTAATTTTATTAGGCGTGCTTTCGTTCTTTAATTTCAAATGCGATATGATATTACTATTTCCAATGCACTAAGACAAAACATAAGTTTAAGTAAAATGTTTTCCGATTTTGTCATATTAAAGAATTTTTTAATTTTAAATTACTTGCGAAATTTTCAAATTAAAATGTTTATACTTTATGAGATGTAAAATAAATGATATTTTTAAAGTGATGTGATATCCTAAAGATAAAATATTTCTCTTAATGGATTTTTAAAGGAAATGTTGCCCTATTTTGCCATATTGAAAAAAAAAAAAAGATTTTTTTTCGAAGTTTTTTTTCGTTAAAAGTAAAAAAAATCTATAACTTTGTTTTAAATTATCACAGATTTGTCGTTCAACCATTCGTTTTAAAGGTATTGGCGAGTTCTTTTGAATGATACCCATCATGAAAATTTACTCCCCTCGAGGGGAGACTTCCCCCCAGGGGGGGGGGAGGCGAGGCTGCTACATACACAAACATTTTTTTCCCAGTTAACTATCTCTATTACAAAAAATATATATTCGTTTCATTTGGTTTAGTGCAGTCTATAGACGTTAAACTCTACTTACCTGCAATTTCCCCCATAGACGTAATGTATTAGAATTCTCTTGATTGTCCCTGTACGCGAACCATTTGCTTGATCTTAACGAAAATCTTACTGTAGCATCCCTATATGATACACATTTAGAATACCAAGTTTGAACTTTCTGCCATAATTTGTTTTTGAGATATGCTGATAACAGGCAGACACACTCACAGACACACACACAGACCATTTGCTAAAAACATGATTTTCGTATTCAGGGAACCTCAAAACGTGTAAATATAACAAAATCTCGCGTTCGGAAATTTCACCCAAAAACAATACTTCCTCTACCTTATGGGTAAGAGAAAGTAAAAATAGTAAAAGTAATTTTTTTTTTTACTTCTTTTTTGGATTAAGAAAAAAGTAAAAATTAAATAATTGGACAAAAAATAGTTTTTTTTTTTTTTTTTTCTAAAATTTGACCTAAGAACAATATTTTCTCTACTCTTTTTATGGATCAGAAAAAGTAAAAATTAAATAAATAATTAGGAAAAAAAAAAAAAAAAGGTGAAGGTTTCCTACTAAATTTAGACATTAAGTATATTATTTAAAAATAGCGACGCTAAAACTCATTAACACACAGTTTCAGCAGTTTATTCTTCTGAGAGGGAGAAAAAAAAAAACTAGTTGGCATAGGTGGACTCTGCTCAGTTCCCCATCATATTTATGTTCTCATAAATTTCTAGTGCGAGATATATTACAATCATGTTAAAAGAAATGAATTTGACCAAAGCTTGACACAGTGACAGAATGAAATCCCCGCCTAATAGGCTATCCACCGTTCACTTTGATATATTTATCATATTCTAATCTATTAATTTATTTTATCAGGGTCAATTCCGTTGTTTATATTTCATGCTACTATTTCCAATGCAATAGTCCTCAAAATTGATATATATATATATGACAAATTTACAATTTCGCTACGTTGATGAAATCGTAAATTCCGAATAATTTATGAAATTTTCCTATTAGAATATTTGTATTCAATCATGTTCAAACAAATATCCTAAACGTAATTTTGAAGTTGTCTAATGTATTTATGATCCTCAAAATGGAAGTTTATGCTCAATTTTCCTTATTCTGACATGTTAAGTAAATCGTAAATTCCAAATAACTTACGAATTTTTTAAATTGGAAAAACCATAGTCTATGATATTCATGCCAGTATCTTAAATAATATTTCGAAAGTGGTTTGACATTTTTACGAGGAAAATATCCCTCAAGATTGGCGTTTATGTGAAATTTTGATCTATTCTGCCAAGTTAAGAAATTCGTAAATTTCCAATAACTTACGAAAGTTTTTTATTGGAAAATTCATAGTCATTAATGTTCATGCCAGTGTCCTAAATAATATTTCAAAAGTTGTCTGACATCTTTACGAGGAAAATATCTCTCAAAATTGACGTTTATGTGAAATTTTGCCGTATACTGCCATGTTAAGAAATTTGTAAATTTACAATAACTTGCGAAAATTTCAAAGTAGCATATTTATAGTTACTGATGTTCCTTCCGGCATCAAAACTGATATTATAAAACTGGTCTGACATTTTTACAGTAAAAAGTTTCCATTTAATGCACGTCTAAGAGAATTTTTGTCCTATTCTCCCATGTTAAGAAAATCGTAGATTTCTAATAACTTACGAAGTTTTTTAATTCCAATTTTGCAAATGTATAGGGTTTTTGCCAGTATCGAAAGTAATATTTTAAAACTGATCTGACCTCTCTGCGATCATTTGTTCGTGAGATATCGTGTAAACAGACTAACAAACTAACGCACTAACACACTAACGGACTGACACACTAACAGACACCCTACAGACAGACACCATACAAATTTTGTCATCTACGGATTCCTCACACGTGAAAACGTAAAAAAGAAAAATAACCGAAGTCGAAATTTTTCACGATTACCTAAGTTCCCCATACCTATAGTATGATGGGGAACTAAAAAAAAAAGATTGAAGTTTTCACGAATGCGGAATGAAGTAGAATCAAGGGTTGCTTTGCGGTAGAGAGATTTTGGCGTTAGCTACGAAAATGCGCCAATCTGTTCCGTACGCGCCAACATTTCGGAGATACGCGCCCCGGGCCGCGGGATCTGTTGGGGAATCCTGTAGCACCTGCGTAATTTCGGAGGAGCGCGCCGCGTTAAGTTGATTAGCAATGAAAAACCGTGACAAAAGTCGTCCGTTTGTTTAATGTTTGGGCTTATATACGGAATTTCTGAGCTGCTGACTGGTTCTTTAGATCGTCTGGGCTTTAAAAGAATTTCTGGGATTAATTAATATGCATGATCGATGCCACGCAAGGTGCAAATTACGTTAACGTCAGTGAATTTTGACATAATTTCGTTCCTTTTCTGATTTCTGAGTGATAATGTCTTCTGCCAGAAAACAATTTTTAAAGGGGCAATTACGAATTATTCGCGATTATAATTTCGACTAGCAATTTTTACATTTTTAAATTGAATTTTTTAATAATTTAAAATTTAAATATATTTATTTTTATCCCTTTCATATATTAAAGAACGTTTTTACAGAAATGAGATAACAGGGCATCTACCCACGAGTTGCGCCATCTTAAGAATTGGATGACAAAAATTTTAACACTAGTTTCCTCTCCAGTTAAATTTTACTCCGTGAATCTTTCACACATAGCTTTAGTTATGATTAAATTATAATAGTTCATTTTAAATAAATGAAACTTTAATTTCATAGGACGACTAGAACAAGGCGGAGCTTCCATTTTTTGTGGAAAAAAGCAGCGATATGACGTAAAAAAGTATTCGATCGAATTCAATAGATGGCACTGCGGCACTGATAGGTGCTACATAATGTATGTATATGTATCAAATGACGAATCAGGCGGGGATCACACAAGACGTTAGATCGCGCCCATCACAAATGCTCGATGTCCTCAAGTGCTAAGCAAGAAGGAAGAAGACCTCAGAAATTGAGGCGCAGTCGTGCTTCCTTCCTTCTATTAACGTTTAATTTAAACAAACATTTTCAGAGAATTTTTTTTCCCTTTTAAAAATATTTTTTTTAATAATAAAAATCTCAGAGTCGGAGTAATTTTATTTTATTTTAAAATCAGCTGCCATCTGTTAAAAAATGTAGGATTTAGAAACAGATTCAAATAAATATTTAAAAGTGTAGGAGGTCTTCATTAATAAAAATATTTATAAACTATCTTTATTTTTTTTTTTTTTTTTTTTCAAGAAATTTACTATAACAATATTTTTAAATTACTTAATTTGTATATTATTTTATTTGTATAATATTTTTCTACAAACATTTTTATCATTATTTCAAGATACATTTTTAAAATAACAAAAATGTATGAGATATAATAATTCCAAAACCATATTTATTAGAGTTTTTTGATTTCTTTTATATTCATTTTTCACATCGAATACATTGTATGAAAGCTTCAAACTGAGGCTAATTAAGTAGAAAATTAGTTTTAAATTAAACTATGTATATTTTCCTATTCTTCATAAAATATTGTTTATTACTATTTCCAATTAATTTATTAGAAGCAAACATATAGAGGTCAAACTATATTTTATTAGGGATCTTGTTACCAAAAATATTTTTGAATTGGTTTTCATTCGTAGCAAATTAAATTTGGCTGACGTATTTGCTAAGCCACAAACTAAATTTGAATTACAAAAATTTGTGAAAAATCTTTTCTTTGACAATGTTTCAAAAGCGAATCTTAAATTCTCAACTTCATATTTTTCTATGAATTTCTAAAGTTTTTTTTTATAAGATATAAAAATCCTTAAATATAAAATTTAAAAATGTAAATTTTCTAAAAAAAATTTTATGAATTCAAATCCTTAATGAATTCAAAATTTATGAATTCAAAAATTTAAACTTTTCTATGAATTCAAATGTTTCCTTGAATTCGAGAGAGAAAAAAAAAATTTCAAATTTTGCAAGTTAAGCAAAATCTTTCCAGGTTTAGGCTGGAAGTTTTTTTTTTTTTTGAGAATTTCAATTCTCATACTCTTTTGACAGTAAGTCAATTTTTTTTTTTATTCAATTGCTCACAGCATTTTTTGTTAATCTCTCTCTCCTCTCCATTCCCGAAATAATCCATTCTGTATTTTTTTGTTAAATATTTGCTTCTCTCTTTTTTTTATTAACTTGTTTTAAGCATAAAAGTGCAAACGATAAGAGAGGGGGGGGGGGGGCGTGTTAATAGTAAATCTATAGTTTGCCGTTTTTTTCTTATCGTTATGCTAACTAAATATATTAAAAATTAATCACTCTTAAAATAAAGCTTAAAGAAAAAAAAACGTTAGTTGAAAAAAAAATTAAACACTTATAAAAATCCTAATTTTCTTTTAATATATATATAATACATACCAGGAAAATAAATATGTCGTTCAATGAAACTCTATATTAAGTAGCTTTTAAATTTAAATCATCCATCTTAATTTTTCAAATGCGAACGTAAACAATAGCTAACCTTCCGGTAATTCCGACTGAGCCGAGTTTCAAAAATTTGCATAAAACATCTAAGAACGATAGCCGAAAGCTACGCACGCGCGGCGTCGGCACGCGCCCCGACGTACGTCCGGAAGATCACTTCGTTTTCTCCCGCGAAGCTATAAATAGCGAACGGCGATGGTAGTCAGTGTTGCCCTTGCCTCTGTTCATTTTCGCCGGTCTCGGCTCCATTTTCATTTTTATCGTTAGTTATAATTCACGTTAATCTTTTGTGAGTTCGATACGGAAATTAAATGAAATTTATAAGTTTAATAAAGTTTATATTTATGTTGATGTCGCGACAGTGACAAGCAAAAAAACGACACGTCTTCTATCAAGTATCATCAACCTCTAAAAGAAACTTAGTTATTTTTTCTGCAATTAACGTTTGGAATACCATTGTGTCAAATATAGCCAAGAATCTTGTCTTACTTTTTTGTCATCCAGCATCTGCTTTGATATGTTTGTTATGTTAATTTCCTATATATATTCATAAAAATATTTGTCTACTTAAATTATCTTATTGTTATCAATTTATATTTATATAAACTTATGTTGAATTTATTGTTTCAAATAAAATACAAATTAAATTGAAACTTTTATGGTCATCATTTATTCATTTATACATATTTATCTTTCAGCATATTTACTTAACTCTAGCTTCCATTTTTCTAATTCATTTAATTAACTTTAAATGTTGTTTAGCTGGTGTTTATGTCTCGAGTGGCTCCTCTGCTAATTTATTTAGCCTTGGATCTACTTCACACCAGCTAACACGTGCGTATTCCTTCCCTGACCCCTCGTGCCCCCTAAAAAAAACTCATTTCTGATCGGGTGAAAACTCACATCGGGTCCCCACTGCCTTCAGAAGCGCAGGCCGATGCGCGCTGCGCGCGCACGCAAGAAGGTATAAGCGCGCTGCGCACACGTATTCCATCTCAAATCAAATTTTTATTCATAAGAAGAGAAAATTTAAAAAATCATTTCTCATCGGGTAGAAAGTCGGACCGGGTCCCCACTGCCTTCGGCAGCGCAGTCCCGTGCGCGCACAAGTTAAGGGATACTTCCTTCCCTTACCCTTCGTGCCCCCTAAAAAAACCTTTCTGATCGTGTCAAAACTCACACTGGGTCCCCCCTGCCTTCTGCAGCGCAGACACGTGCATGCTGCGCACGCACGTGTGAAGGTATACGCGCGCTGCGCGCACATATTCCTTCTCAAATCAAATTTTTATTCTTGAGAAAAGAAAATTAAAAAAAATCATTTCTCATCGGTTAAAAAGTCGGACCGGGTTCCAACTGCCTTCGGCATCGAAGTCCCATGCGCGCTGCGCGCGCACAAGTTACGGGATACGCTCTTGGTGCACCATTATTTCTTCCTACCATTTCAGCCCTTCCTAATGAACCTACATATGCCAATTTTGAACGGTCTAGCTCAATTAGCTGAGATGCAAAAGAAAACCTAATCAGGACACCTCAAAACGTGTAAATCAGGTGAAATCTTTCGATAATATAAAATAACTTTAAAATATCTTTCGAATGATGTATTAAAAGTAATTTAATCATACTTAGAATTTGAAATAATGAAAAATTAAAATATTACAGCGCCATCTGGCGGTAGAAATTTCTGTAATCTACTGTTCCATTCCAAATCATCAAAGCTTTCAAATGATGTATTACTTATGAAATTATTTTAATTAGTAGCTGAGATACAAAAGAAAACCTAATCAGGAAATCAGGATCCCTCAAAACGTGTAAATCGGGTGAAATGTTGAATCCACATTCGATAATATAAAAGTACTTTAAAATATCTTTTGAATGATGTATTAAAAATAATTTAATGATAAATAGAATTTGAATTACGCGTATTAGAATAAAATTTAATTTGCAATTAAAATGTAAATTTTGTCCAAAATCGATGAAATTTGAACTGCAACTATCCCTTGTGATGTTAACGGTGCATAGTAAGTTTGAAAGAATTTTGAAGAAAATTGAAGCATTTTGAAATTTGCAATTTTTATTCCCAGTCTGAAAACCAGGTGAACTCAGTTGGTAAAAGATTTCTTTCTTTCGGCCAGATATCGTATTCTCTGTCAGTGTCGGTTGCCATGGTAACCCACCACATGAAGTCGAATGGATCAAGATAGCAGTATTCAATCGTTTTATGCCTAAAATTAAAAAAATTATTTATAGTAAATTTTTGAAACAAGATATTGTTTGAATTTAAATTAAAAGTTGTTTAATGTTAATAAATGAAAATCTTGAATGTTTTGTTTAACTTAAGTAATGATGACCATTATTTTATTTATTTTTTTTTTTTTGCATTTTGTTGAGGGAATATTGTAAAATTTTTTCAGTAAAGTAGAAAAAAAAACTTTTGAAATTATATATATATATATATATATATATATATATATATTTGAATAAATTTTTCAAGTAATAAATGAATTTACCGAATGTTTAATTCGGGTGGGGGGGGGCAAAAGTTTTTATAAGAAAATTGTGATATTTTTGATATATTATATTTTTAAATTGTTTGAACCATAATTGTACAATTTTTTTTTTACTCAAAAATGGCTGTCAACAATTTACATTCTATTACCAAACTGAATGCGATTAATTTCGAGGAATGGAAGACTGATATTAAATTTGTTCTTCTTGACCGGGGACTCTGGGACATTGTTGTTGGTACTGAAACAGCCCCAGTTTTGGCTGATGACAGAAGCAATGCTTCTGCTGTTACTAAATTTAAGTCTAGAGCTAATGCTGCTTTGGCTGTCTTATACTTAAATATAGAAACTGAGTATAGGAAAATTGTAGAAAACGAGGATGACCCCGTAAAGGCATGGAATTTAATTAAAAGTTTTGTTCCAGATACTCGTGCACAGCACATGAGTTTATTTTCTGAGCTGTGTGATTGCAAAATATTGCCTGGTGAGGGTGTAAATGTCTTTGCGTCCCGGGTCATGAGGATATTTAAACAAATAGAAAATTCTAAGGGGGGACTGAGAGAAATTTTTGCATCTTACCAATTGTTACGTTATCTCCCATCCTATTTCGATGGTATTGTTCAAAACATACTAAGATGGGAAGATGATAAATTTACATTCAATGAAATTGTAACTTGCTTGATAGCCGAGGAAACTAGGCTAAATTTAAGAAATAAAGATAATGAATTAAGTAAAGCTAGAATTTCTGCTTAGTTTTCTCATCTAAATGATACAGTTAAAAATAAGCCTTTAAAACAAAAATTAATTTGTACATTTTGTCATAAGAACGGCCATGCTAGACAAAATTGTTTTTCTCTTAATAGAAGCAAAAATGTTGACTTTAAACCCCCTTTTCAAAACCAAAACTTACCTTCTCAGAATTTCAGTCCTAAGAAATCCTTCCAATCAGGTAGGCAGAGTCGAAAAAAATTTTCATATCAATCTAGATCAAATTCTAAGACCCGTAGTAGTAGTAGGGATTCAAATTCATCTTACTACATTACTGAGGCCAGTTTAGCTCAGCAAACAAATGAATCAGATTGGATATTCGATTCTGCTGCGTCTGATCATTTTAGTAAAGACCGTGAACTTTTCACATCATTTAAACCTCCACAAAATGAAGAAATGTCTGTAGCCATGGAAGGCATCACTTTGCCAATTGAAGGAAAAGGTGACATTAAATTGCGTTTTGGCCAAAGAAATTTTACTTTAAAAGGAGTGATGTATTCATCAAAGCTTAGGAGAAACCTTATATCAGGGCGGCCACAACTTGACAAAGAAGGTCTGCAGTTTATTGGGGGAAGAGGCGAAGTCAAAATCACTTCTAATGATAATATAATGTTCAGAGCAAAATTAAAAAGTGGTGTTTATCGTGTCCAAGCAAAAATCCCAAAATCTATAAAACAACATGTAACTTTCGAAGCCTCCACAACCTCTTCAAAAGAACAGGAAATTCTAAACCTGTGGCATAAGAGATGCGCTCATGTAAATCCTCAAACTTTGACGCATACGAGTAATAAGAGGGTGCAAAGGGATTACCATTGTTAAAGGGACATACAGAATTTTTTTGTGAAGATTGCAGGTTGAATAAATTTAAACGCACTTCATTTAAATACAGAAACTTCGTTCGATCCAAGAGGCCCTTACAACTGTTATATACAGATGTTTGGGGAACATGTCAAGTAAGAGGCAAACATGGAGAACGTTACTTTCTATCAATCATGGACGATTATTCCCGTAAATTATTCATTTATCCTGTAGTCCAAAAATCTGAAGTAGCTGAAACCTTAATTAATCACATCAAAAGGGCAGAAAGATTTATAGGTCAACCTTTATTAGCTATCCGCTCAGATAATGGAAGAGAGTTTGTTAACAAAGAATTTTCAACATTTTGTCAGGAAAAAGGTATCAAACATGAACTAACAAACACGTTCACTCCAGAACAAAATGGTGCTATTGAGCGTTATAACCAAACTGTCATTAATGGAGCCCATAAATCATTATATGAAAGTGGTTTAGACTTTTGTTTTTGGCCAGAAGCCGTTTTGCATTTCCATTATGCCTGGAACAAACTATGCCATAAAAATTTTGAAAAATCACCATTCGAATTGTACGGTGGAAGAAAACCATCAATCAGACACCTTAAACCATTTGGATGTGTAGCTTATGTGGGACTGACAAAACAAAGAAGACAGAAATTAGATCCAAAAGCTGTGAAAGGTTATCTAGTTGGGTATGCACACCATACAAGGGGATACCGTATTTGGATCCCAGAGCAAAATAAAATAGTAGAGTCTTTAAATGTAACCTATAAAGAAGACCGTTTGTTCAAAACAGAAGTAAGTGGAGCAGTGCTGGGCACCATCAACCAGCATTACACAATTCAAGATGTATTTCCAAAGGATAGTGACGATGATTCTGATGAAGAGGCTGTTGACGAAACTCCTGAAAGAGAGTCCAGCGTACCGTCTGAATTATCTGACACTGAGGAATCCTCAGATGATGAAAAACCTGCTCAATCATCTCAATTAAAGAACATAAAGTTTGAAAGAAAACAAGTTTTAAGAAGTGATAAATCTAGAAAAGACGTATACTACTGTCCAGAAAATAAAAGAACAAGATTAAGATCCCATAGAGACGTGAGAAAATATTGCCAAGAAAACAAAATTAAGTATGACCCCACTAAATTTTCATTCACTCCAATAGAAGAATCTGATTCAGACACAAGTGCCAATTTTTGTCATAATTCCTCCTGACTAGAATCAATCATACCAAGAACTTTCAAACAAGCCCAAAAATCAGACCAGTTTCAAGAATGGCTAGAAGCAATGAAAACCGAAATAAAAACCATCCAAGAACGAAAGGTTTGGCATCTTGTAAAACCTCCGCAAAACAAGCAAATAATTGGAAGTCGCTGGGTGTATGCAATAAAACGAGATGAAGAAGGACGAATTGCTAAATTCAAGGCAAGGCTTGTAGCTCAAGGTTACGCTCAAGTAAAAGGCGAGAGTTATGAAGAAACTTTTAGTCCTGTTATAAACTTCGATCTAATTCGTTTTTTCTTTTCACTTTTGGTAGTGCAGCACAAGTGGAATCACGTACAATGTGATGTCACTGGCGCATACCTATATGCTCCGCTAGAAGATGAAGTATACATGCAGCAACCACCTGGTTTTATTAAACAAGGAGAAGAGAATTTAGTTTGCAGGCTCGACAAAGCTCTCTATTGCCTTCACCAAAGTGGACGAGCATGGTTTTACGAAATTGACAGTTTTATCAAATATCGGTTTTATTAAATTTACTTCTTGCAACTGTGTTTATACATTTCAATTTCAAGTTATCCTATTATTATATGTTGATGACATGGTTTTATTCGGTAAAAGTAAAATGTTTTTAGAGGAAGCCATTAATGTTTTAAAACAAAATTAAAAATTAAAAATTTTGGGAAGGACAAAGAAACTACTTGGAGTAGAATCTGTTGAAACTGACTCAAAGCTATTCATTCATCAAGAAAGCTATATTCAAGAAATATGCAGTCGTTTTAATAGTTTTAATCCTCCAATTTCATCCTTACCAATCAGCAAAGGCTGTATTTACTCAAAATCAAGCTGTCCTCAAACCGAAGAAGAAACCAAAGAAATGGCCAAGTATCCATATCGCAATATTTTAGGGTGTTTATCATATTTATCTAACAGAACAAGACCTGATATAGCATATGCCGTCAATATCTATAGCCAATTCCAATCGAATCCAGGAATTCATCACTGGAATGGGTTGATCAAACTACTGGGATATGTAAAGAAAACAAGCCAATTAAAATTGAAACTTTCATGTGCTGATTCACAGATCGTAGCCTACACCGACGCCGACTTTGCTTCAAATCGTGATGATCGGACATCCATAGGTGGACAAATAGTATTTCTAGACAGTAGCCCCATCAGTTGGAGGACCTTTAAAGAGAAGGCTGTTAGTTTGTCCACAATGGAATCAGAATTCATTGCCGCTACAGAAGCAGCAAAAGAAATTGTCTGGCTAGATCGAATTCTAGAAGAATGCCAAAGCATGAAGATTATAAAAAATAAGAAAATCTCAAAATTACTAATTGACAATATGGCTGTTATAGACTTTATTAAATCTCCTATAGAAAATAATAGAAGCAAACATATAAAGGACAAACTATATTTTATTAGGGATCTTGTTATCAAAAATATTTTTGAATTGGTTTTCATTCGTAGCAAATTAAGTTTGGCTGACGTATTTGCTAAGCCACAAACTAAATTTGAATTACAAAAATTTGTGAAAAATCTTTTCTTTGACAATGTTTCAAAAGCGAATCTTAAATTCTCAACTTCAAATTTTTCTATGAATTTATAAAGTTTTTTTATAAGATATAAAAATCTTTAAATATAAAATTTAAAAATGTAAATTTTCTAAACATTTTTTTATGAATTCAAATCCTTAATGAATTCAAAATTTATGAATTCAAAAATTTAAACTTTTCTATGAATTCAAATGTTTCCTTGAATTCGAGAGAAAAAAAAAATTTCAAATTTTGCAAGTTAAGCAAAATCTTTCCAGGTTTAGGCTGGAAGTTTTTTTTTTGAGAATTTCAATTCTCATACTCTTTTGACAGTAATAAGTCAATTTTTTTTTATTCAATTGCTGACAGCAATTTTTGTTAATCTCTCTCTCCTCTCCATTCCCGAAATAATCCATTTTGTATTTTTTTGTTAAATATTTGCATGTAATTTATACTTTTATATTGTAAGAAAGAATTGTGTTTATACATATATTTATAATATTGAATGTGATTATACTCTTGTTATATTTTGTTGTTAAACTTATTATACAAATAATCCATTTTATGAATTTCTTTTCTACAGTTTTTTAAAAAAGCATGTCAAAATTTTTCAAAAATGGAGGAGAGGTTTGATGAAAAAGGTATATGTTGATTTCTGTTGCTGTGCAGCTGAAGATCACACCTAATTGTTTTTTTAGTTTTGAAGAAACTGTTAAGTTAATCACAGTCATATGATCATATAATTTGTGCAAAGTTTTGCTGGATGTTTCTCTCTTTTTTTACTTCCTTATACAAAGTATAAGGAAGTATAGTAATCCCGATTTACGAAATGGATTTTGCATTTCACATTGCTCGAAAACGAATGAGCGCTGAATGTTGCCAATTTATAAGTGTGACTGTCATGATGTCCAGTTGTACACCTGCAAGTGTCGTCGTAACACGAGCTCTCGTTTTAGAGATATAAGGGACTTTACACGATTTTTCGTGACGTCTGTATGTATGTGTGTCTGTGTGTGTGTGTGTATGTCGCATAACTCAAAAACGGTTGGACGTAGAAAATTGCGAATTGGTACATAGGTTTGTTATAACATCTAATTGTGCACCTCCCTTTTTGGACTTTGTATGATTTTCCGTTTTGGAGATATTTAGGAAAATTAGGTTCATAATGGCCAAAATGTATCAAAAAACGGTAATAACTCAAAAACGGTTTGGACAAATCTTGCAATTTAACTGACTTCCTCCCGACTAGCTAGACATTTGAAACTTTCAGAAAAGTTCAGAACACGTTGACAATGCATTTTTAAAAATATTTTTAGCCAACTGTTTCTAATACCTGCTGCCTTCAGCAGCGTTTATGTGATTCAACAGAAAATTTATTTAACTAACTTCTCGACTAGCTAGACATTTGAAACTTTCAGACTAGATCAGAACACAGTGAAAATGCATTTTTTTAATACTTTTAGCCAACTGTTTAGGAGCCCTGCTGTCTTCGGAAGCGTTACCAGTACAAATCTTGCAATCGATTTTTAACTAACTTTTCGACTAACTAGACATTTAAAACTTCCGGAAAAACTCAGAACACAGGGACAAAGCATTTTTTAAATATTTTTAGCCAATTGTTTCAGGTCAATGCTGCCTTCGATAGCGTTTATATGGTTCAACAGAAAATTTATTTAACTAACTTCCCGACTAGCTAGACATTTGAAACTTTCAGAATAGTTCAGAACGCGGTGAAAATGCATTTTTTAAATACTTTTAGCCAATTTTTTCGGGTCCCTGCTGCCTTCGTCAGCGTTACCAGTTTGGTGATTAAACATCTAGGTTGCGTGAGGTTAATTGAATAATGAAGAATCATCCAACATCATAAGTTAATACGACTCATTTAGAAAAATATAATTTTATTTACAACAACATAACGAAAGCATCCACGGCAAGCGCCGATACATAAACACCGCTCTCTGGCGAAGAGAGAGAGAGAGCTCTAAGATGCGCACAGCCGATGCGCGTGCACACATCCGATGGGACGGAGAGAGAAGCGCGCTGTTTACAAAACGAAAGCTCTCCGCCACAGAGTATCCCCCCAGTGACATAGTCACGATAGGAATATTCGGTTACATAAGTATGCAGAGTATAATATAAAAACATAATTTGATACATAAGTACAGAAATTTAAAGATCTTGAAAAAAACAAACACAATGCAATACCAAATGTAAAATATTGTATATAAAGTACTAGATATGAATGAATGATACAGTAATATAATATAAATGAGATTAAATGATACATTCTTTTACAAGATTTTTAGGAAAATGTACACGCCGACCTGATCTGGTAATAGTTTCTTTTTGAACGTTTACCGGCAGTTCATCCGTCGTAACCTTTAATGGTACAGACTGATCTGATTGTGATGGAAGTTGAAATGCGGGTTTAACTCTGTCGATGGAAACGGTAGTGCGTTTACCATTGAGTTCTATGACGAATGTCTTGTCGGTACGTTCTATTACCATGTGAGGTCCGGTGTATGGAGGTGTCAGTGGTGGTTTCACACTGTCGGTGCGTAAATAAACGTGGCTACAATCTTGCAATGAGTGGTGCACAAAAATGGGATGTTTGCCATGATGGACAGGTAAAACGGGACTTAAAGTATTCATTGTAAGTTTAAGTTGTGAAACATAATCCTCCGTGGGTTGTGAAGGTGTGCTAGAAGAGTTTAGGATGTCTGAAGGCAGTCTCAATGTTGTGCCATATACAAGTTCTGCAGGTGAAGCATTTATGTCGCTCTTAATGGCTGAGCGTATGCCGAGCAATACAACTGGTAAATTTTCTGACCATTTGCTTGAGTTGTGGGCCATTAAAGCGCTTTTCAAATGACGGTGGAATCTTTCTATAATTCCATTTGAAATAGGATGATAACTTGTGCTATGTATTTTTTTTATTCCTAAAATTTTAGTGAGTTCTCTAAATAAATTTGATTCAAAGTTTCGTCCTTGGTCACTCGTTATTGTTACAGGACATCCAAACCGAGATATCCAATTGTTAATGAGAGCTTTACAGGTAGTCATAGCTGTCATGTCTGTAGTTGGTATGACTTCTGGCCATCTAGTGAATCGATCAATTATGGTCATGCAATACTGGTAACCATTCGATACAGGGAGAGGTCCAATGAAGTCTATGTGTATATGAGCAAATCTAGAGTCAGGTGATGAAAAAGTGCCTATTTGGGATTTAGTGTGTCTATGAATTTTGGCACGTTGACAATTTTGGCAAGATTTTACTGCATTTTTAATGAATTTGTGCATATTAGGCCAAACAAATCTTTTTGATATCATTTTAGATGTTGCAGAAATACCTGGGTGTGAAAGATTATGAATGTGATTGAATATAAGTGTGCGATAAGATTTAGGAATGAAAGGACGAGGCGTACTTGTGCTAAAATCACAATAGAGAGTAACATTTTCTAATGGGAAATAATGCTTTTGTAATTTAAGAGATTGTGAAGACTGGGATAGGAAGTTTGGAAGTTCTGGATCATTAAGTTGTTCTTGTGATAATTTTTGAAAATCAAGTAAGGGGAGTGCAATTTCATCAATCTCGACCCGTGATAAAGCATCAGCTACAGTGTTGTCGCGTCCTCTAATATGCTGTATGTCTGTAGAAAATTGTCCTATGAAATCCAGATGGCGAAGTTGTCTGGGAGAGCATTTGTCGGGCTTTTGCTTGAAGGCGTATATTAGGGGCTTCTGGTCTGTGTAGATTGTGAAGTTCCTTCCTTCTAGCATGTGCCGGAATTTTTTGATAGATAAATATATGGCCAAAAGTTCTCGGTCGTAAGTGGAATAATTTTTTTGACTTTTAGAGAGTTTTATGGACAAAAATGCTATGGGTTCCCATTTTTCATTACGTAACTGCATCAAAGAACTACCTACGGCTACGTCTGATGCGTCCTAGCACCTGGGATTGCATGGTTAAGAAGGGTGGCTTCTGCTATTGCTTTTTTTGCATCTAAAAAGGCTTTATTAGATTCCTCATCCCAATTGAGAGGTTGTTCTGACTTTTTAGATAGATTTTTTGTTTTCTTTTTGTTAGTCTGACCTTCTAGTAATTTATTTAATGGAGCTAAAATGTGTGAAGCTCTAGGAACAAATCTTCTATAAAAATTAAAAATACCTAGAAATTTTCTTAATTGAGTTAAAGAAGTGGGTTGTGGAAATTTTTGAATAGCTTCAACCCTATGAGGTAATGGTTTTAGACCTTGTTCTGATACTTGAAAACCGAGAAATTCTATACATGGTACTCCAAAAATGCATTTGGAAACATTTATACATAGACCATAATCACTTAATCTAGAAAAAAGAGATTTCAAGTGCAAGAAATGTTCATCTTCATTTTTAGAGGCAATTAAAATATCATCAACAAATGAAAATACCCCTGGAAGATCGCGAGTGACTTCATCTATGAATCTTTGAAATGTTGCGGCAGCCCCACAGAGGCCGAATTGCATAACAGTGGTTTCAAAAAGGCCAAATGGTGTGGCTATGGCTGTTTTATGAACATCAGATGGGTTAATTGGGATTTGATGATAAGCTTTAATCAAATCTACATGTGAAAAAATTTTAGAACCATTTAATTCAGAGGTGAAGTCACAAATATTTGGCACAGGATATTTATCCTTCACTGTCTGAGAATTTAACATACGATAATCTCCGACTGGTCTCCATTCATTCGTGCCTTTTTTGGGCACCATATGGAGAGGGGAGGAATAATTACTTTTAGATGGTCTCATATGGCCTAAATTTATCATGTTTTGAATTTCTAATTTAGCAATTTTTAATCTATCAGGAGCTAGTCTCCTAGGCTTACATGAAACAGGAGGACCTACAGTTTCAATAAAATGAACTGTATTATGTTTTACACTATGATTAAGATCAGGTAATTTTGACAGTGAAGGATAATTAGATAATAATTTATGATAAACAGTATCATCAGTAATAGTTTTAACAGAATGTAAATCAACAGCACTTACCATACAAGAAATTTTTAAATTCGTTTTTAGATCAATTAGCTTTTTTCTTCTTAAATCAGGAGTTAAATTAAAGTTATGTAAAAAATCAGACCCAATGATATTTGTTTTAACATTACACACATAAAAAGAAAAATTAAATGTTCTGCGTAGTCCGAAATCGAGATTTAATGTCTTACGACCGTAAACAAAAATGGGTGTTCCATTCGCCGCAGTAAATACCATTATGTGTTTATTACGTAGTTCTTGTTTCGATGCAGCTATCAAACATACATCTGAACCAGTGTCACACAAAAATTGCAAGTTTCTGCGGTCTCTGATAAACAGGCGACGGGATTCGGAAGGGATCGCGCACGTCGCCACTACGCTTTCCCGGCCTCGTTTTCCTTGTATGAGCAAGGTGGAACACATTTTTGGGCATTCTCTTTAAATTTTCGGTGATACCAACAAAAAATATTCTTATTCGAAGCATCGGAGGATGATGAACTCCGAGTTCGTGTTTGGTTTCGATTTCGCGAGAAACTACGTCCTCGACGCAGCTGAGAAACTTCTTTTCGAAGTTTTCGAACTTCTTGAAAAAGCATATCTACGCTATTTGTGTCAGATGAAGCACTGGAGTTTAAAGAAGAGACATCGCTTACCTGCGGGGATGTTACTTCCATTATGCGATCGGCAATACTAGCTGCCTTTTGCGAGTCGAGTGGTTGTACGGAGGCTAGAATAGATTGAACATTAGATGGCATTTGTTGCATAAAAAGCTCTAATAATAATGCATCTGTAATGTTATGATTTTCAGCACGACGTTTCATATCGCGTAGCAACTCTGATGGCTTTCTGTCACCCAATTGTTCTCCAGCTAGTGATTTTCGAATTTCTTGAGTGCGACTTTCACCGCAACGTTCCAGTATCGCCGTTTTAAGTTCATCATACGAAGTATCTGATCGAGGCTGTAGAATAATGTCTCTCACAAGAGACGCTGTTTCAGGCGGTAAATGAGCTACACAATGATTAAATTTAGTTTTTGCATCCGTTATAGCTTTTGGAGTGGCAAGTTCAAAAGTGGATTCGCACATTGCAAACCACAATGCAGGATCGACTGGATTGTAGACAGGTATTTTTACCGCTGCTGAGTCCGTCATATTGTTCTCGAATTGAAATCGAAACTATAAAAAATTTGCACAGTTTAAATAAAATCCGCGGTCACCATTTTTGGTGATTAAACATCTAGGTTGCGTGAGGTTAATTGAATAATGAAGAATCATCCAACATCATAAGTTAATACGACTCATTTAGAAAAATATAATTTTATTTACAACAACATAACGAAAGCATCCACGGCAAGCGCCGATACATAAACACCGCTCTCTGGCGAAGAGAGAGAGAGAGCTCTAAGATGCGCACAGCCGATGCGCGTGCACACATCCGATGGGACGGAGAGAGAAGCGCGCTGTTTACAAAACGAAAGCTCTCCGCCACACCAGTACAAATCTTGCATCGGTTTTTAACTAACTTTCAGAAAAGCTTTGAACACGGTGATAATTCATTTTTTAAAATATTTTTAGCCAACTGTTTCGGATCCAATGTCAATGTTTTTTAACATTATGTATATTTCTAAAAGTGTATAAGGAAGTCATGTGGTACCCACATCAGATTTTTTATTAACTTGTTTTAAGCATAAAAATGCAAACGATAAGAGGGGGGGGGGGCGTGTTAATAGTAAATCTATAGTTTGCCGTTTTTTTTCTTATCGTTATGCTAATTAAATATATTAAAAATTAATCACTCTTAAAATGAAGCTTAAAGAAAAAAAAACGTTAGTTGAAAAAAAAATTTAACTCTTATAAAAATCCTAATTTTCTTTTAATATATATATTCTACATACCAGGAAAATAAATATGTCGTTCAATGAAACTCTATATTAAGTAGCTTTTAAATTTAAATCATCCATCTTAATTTTTCAAACGCGAACGTAAACAATAGCTAACCTTCCGGCAATTCCGACTGAGCCGAGCTTCAAAAATTTGCATAAAACATCTAAGAACGATAGCCGAAAGCTACGCACGCGCGGCGTCGGCACGCGCCCCGACGTACGTCCGGAAGATCACTTCGTTTTCTCCCGCGAAGCTATAAATAGCGGACGGCGATGGTAGTGGGTGTTGCCCTAGCCTTTGTTCATTTTCGCCGATGTCGGCTCCATGAAATATCGCCGTAATATGTGGCGTTTATTTTTTTATTCAAATAAAATCTTTCATTTTTATCGTTAGTTATAATTCACGTTAATCTTTTGTGAGTTCGATACGGAAATTAAGTGAAATTTGTATGTTTAATAAAGTTTATATTTATGTTGATGTCGCGACAGTGACAAGCAAAAAAACGTCACGTCTTCTATCAAGTATCATCAACGATCAACCTCTAAAAGAAACTTAGTTATTTTTTCTGCAATCAACGTTTGGAATACCATTGTGTCAAATATAGCCAAGAATCTTGTCTTACTTTTTTGTCATCCAGCATCTGCTTTGATATGTTTGTTATGTTAATTTCCTATATATATTCATAAAAATATTTGTCTACTTAAATTATCTTATTGTTATCAATTTATATTTATATAAACTTATGTTGAATTTATTGTTTCAAAAAAAATACAAATTAAATTAAAACTTTTATGGTCATCATTTATTCATTTATACATATTTATCTTTCAGCATATTTACTTACTCTAGCTTCCATTTTTCTAATTCATTTAATTAACTTTAAATGTTGTTTAGCTGGTGTTTATGTCTAGAGTGGCTCCTCTGCTAATTTATTTAGCCTTGGATATACTTCACACCAGCTAACACGTGCGTATTCCTTCCCTGACCCTTCGTGCCCCCTAAAAAAAACTCATTTCTGATCGGGTGAAAACTTACACCGGGTCCCCACTGCCTTCAGAAGCGCAGACCCATGCGCGCTGCGCGCGCACGCATGAAGATATAAGTGCGCTGCGCGCACATATTCCTTCTCAAATCAAATTTTTATTTATAAGAACTCAATTAGCTAAGATGCAAAAGAAAACCTAATCAGGACACCTCAAAACGTGTAAATCAGGTGAAATCTTTCGATAATATAAAGTAACTTTAAAATGTCTTTCGAATGATGTATTAAAAGTAATTTAATCATACTTAGAATTTGAAATATTGAAAAATTAAAATATTACAGTGCCATCTGGCGATAGAAATTTCTGTAATCTACTGTTCCATTCCAAATCATCAAAGCTTTCAAATGATGTATTACTTATGAAATTATTTTAATTAGTAGCTGAGATACAAAAGAAAACCTAATCAGGAAATCAGGACCCCTCAAAATGTGTAAATCGGGTGAAATATTGAATCCACATTCGATAATATAAAAGTACTTTAAAATATCTTTTGAATGATGGATTAAAAATAATTTAATGATAAATAGAATTTGAATTACGCGTATTAGAATAAAATTTAATTTGCTATTAAAATGTAAATTTTGTACAAAATGGATGAAATTTGAACTGCAACTATCCCTTGTGATGTTAACGGTGCACAGTAAGTTTGAAAGAATTTTGAAGAAAATTGAAGCAATTTGAAATATGCAATTTTTATTCTCAGTCTGAAAACCAGGTGAACTCAGTTGGTGAAAGATTTCTTTCTTTCGGTCAGATATCGTATTCTCTGTCAGTGTCAGTTGCCATGGTAACCCACCACATGAAGTCGAATGGATCAAGATAGCAGTATTCAATAGTTTTATGCCTAAAATTAAAAAAATTATAACTAAATCAGTTTTTGAAAAAGTCTTTCAATCTTTTGAGAAGTGAATTGTCGAACCGAGATCTATATACAAAAAAAAAAAAAAAAAAAAAAAAAAAAAAAAAATGATTTATCTCTAAAAGATTTTGAGTTATAAAATGTTTTGTGAAAAAATAGATGTTTCGTAAAATCTAAAAATATGAATCGCTAATTCGTATTTTGTAAAAATGTTTATATGGTTCGAAAGATGATTAAATGGCCTTTCAAAATATACCAGTTGTTAAGAAAGGGATCAGTTAGTCTTTCGTACAGGTCGATTCAAAAAAGACGATCGAGAAAAAGAGAAATTTTTTACCCTTTTTAAAACTTTTTTTAAAAGTATAAAAAATCCGTATTTAAAAAAAAAATTCTACCGTAAGAATCGGTAATAAATGCTCTTTCCCATGATACAGGTGTATTTTCAATATCTTCAACAGATCAGCAGCGATCGCTTTATAAAAACCCACGAAATTTTCTCTCTCTGCTTTTTCTTTTGAGGTGCGCTGTTCTGGATGAAAATGACGGTCGCCTGGCATTTTGAATCGTTTTTTCGTTAGACATAGGTCGACGTTTTGATTAATATCTCTGCTAATTAGGGTCGCACGGTTTAGCAAATTAGATAACGAACATCTGCGATAAATTCTCCGTCCGACGGAACCTGTCCGAAGTCCGTGAGACCATTAGCCTCCGAGCTTTAGCTGCTTCAAGCCATTTCTCACAGATAGACACACACACACACACGCGCGTACAGTTTTAATAATATAGGATATTATAATATTACTTATTTCTTTTTCATATAAAAATAAGGAAAACTTTTTCTTTAAGCTATAAACTGTAATGTATAATAATTAGAATATATTAAACTTATACCTACAAGTAAATTAATGCTTCTTGTTTATTTTACTTTTTTCTTTATTATTGTTATTTAACTGTAGAAGGACTGAATATGGCTTGAAAAACTACAGGAAAATAAATGAAATGTTTTTTCTACTATATAGATATCTTGCACTAATATAATACTGATATAAAATTAAATTGGCATACAGATGGCAACTTAGAAAGATAAGTTGATTCTCTTAATATTTATCAATGTTAAATATTAACTTTCATTTGCTGAATTTTTTAGATGCCTACTTTTAAGTACTTTTCTAAACCCAATAAAATTCTCATTAAGTATTTATGGGATAATCGCAAATGCTTGTCAGAAAAAATTGTAATTTTATGTGTCATGAATAATATATAATATGTATGTTCAATAAACAGAGGTTAAATTATTTTAAATTTACTTTCTTTAAAATTTATCGATGATAATGTAATTCAATTTAAAACTGAAATTATTTTATTTATTTTTTCTTAATGTTGTACATTAACTGGAAATAGTAATAAGCAGTATCATTAGAGCTCCTCCAATAAGAGCTCCTCCTACTATAGGAGCCTTAAGTATAAGCCTGAAGGATAAGAACGTGTATATAATTTAATGTAAAATTATTTTTTTATTATTTTGTATCAATTTGGATCTTTCATACGAAGTATTTGATGTGAAAAATTAATATACAGAAAATCACAAAACGCTAATAAATATGATTATGGAATTATTATATCTCATACATTTCTGTATTTTTAAAATGTATCTTGAAATATCGATAAAAATATTTGTTGAGAAATTTTATACAGAATAAATAAAAGTACAAATTAAACTTTTAAAAATATTGTTGAAGTAAAATTCTAAAAAAAAAAAAAAAAAAATGATAATACATGAATATTTTTATTAATGAATATCTCCTACACTTTTAAATATTTATTTGAATCTGTTTCTAAATCCTACATTTTTTTTTAATTGGTGGAAGCTGACTTTAAAATACAATAAAATAACTCCGATTTTGAGATTTTTATTATAAAAAAAAAAAAAAAAAAAATTAAAAAGGGAAAAGAAAGTCTCTGAAAATGTTTGTTTAAATTAATCGTTAATAGAGGGAAGCATGGCTGAGCCTCAATTTCTGAAACATGTGACATGCTCCCCTTGCCAATGTTTTTGTTTATTTACGTAATTTAACATTTAATTTTTGTTCTAAATCATTTTTGTTTTATTTTATTTTTGTTTTTTTTATTTCGTGTAGTCAAAATTTAACTGACAAAATATTTAAAAATAGTTGATAAATTATTAATTGTTGTTAAATTTAGCTCTTTTAAAAGTTCATTTTTTCTTTATAAATACTTTTAAACTTTGTTGGGAAATGATGAAAGAAACAGTATTTTATTATTTTTTATAATGTGAAATATGTAAAAAAATATTTTAAAAACAATTTATTTCGGTCATAGGACTCTCCTCGTGTTACCTAATAACAATGATAATTTGCTAAACTGAAATTTTAAATCGGCAAAAAAGCAATAAAGAGCCAAACATAGCAACCTATGGTTCATGTCCCGTGATTCATCTTGAACCATGGAAAGCCAACGAGATATATAAAGTAGAGTGATAAATGGTAACCCTTGAGAAGGTCCAAGATGAGTCATGTGACATGCTCTCCTTGCACCTGCGTATTCGGTGGTTCCCTTGGTAACAGCTTATTTTCAGTAAATTCCTATTGCAACGATTTGGAGATTGTTCTTTGCATAAGTCATAAGCGCCAATGTTTTTGTTTACGTATGGAGTTCAATATTCTTTTGTTCTAAATCATTTTGATTTTGATTTTACTTCTTTTTTATTTCGTGTAGTTGAACTTCAACCGACAAAATGCTTAAAAATAGTTGAAAAAATTATTATTTGTTGTTAAATTTAGCTCTTTAAAAGTTTAAATTTTCTTTTATAAACACTTTTAAACTTTGTTGGGAAACGATGAAAAAAAGGGTATTTTATTATTTATTAAAATGTGAAATATGTGTAAAATTATTTTAAAAACAATTTATTTCGGTCATAGGACTGTCATGTTACCTAATAATAATGATAATTTGTCGAACTGATATTTTAAATGCCAAAATAGCGATAAAGGGCCAAACACAGCAACCTATTGGAGCATGTCACGTGATTCATCTTGAACCACGGAAAGCTAATCCTTCATCCATTGAATCAGCACTCTAATTTATATATCTCGTTGTGGAAAGCTAATCCTTCATCTTAACAACCATAGATATAGTAATATATGTAGATCTATCATCCCCATGTTAACGTGCAAAGATTTTCGATGCCGAAAAAGTTTTTTGGCATCAGCCATGAGAGAGTATAAAACTCGGAAACAATAATGGAATAGAATGTTGATATATATTGAAAATGCCGAAATACTTCGGGGCTTTTAATTGTACAAATACATTTATGAAAGGAAATGGAATAACATTTCATAAGTAAGTTAAATTTGACTAATTTATGAAAAATATGATTTTTTATAATCAGTTGCTTTGTTATTATTATAGTTCCAATACTGTTTTGATTTTTAATGGAATACTTTTTTTTAAATTTTTAATATTTTTTAAGTTTTTATATTAGTAAGTAATACGCTTGTTTTAATATATTATAACTAGTACTACCACAAGACTTTCTTCTATCCGCGTTTGTAATGATCGATAGATGCCGCTTTCTCAACTGCAGTTGTTAGTAAATATTGCCACGTGTAATAATTGTCACGTGCATTTATTATTGCGCTTTCTTGTTGTTCTATCATTGTTTCAGCGTGAAAGCTGTCAGTGGTATGATAATTTCACCTTAGCCCACCAGAGGGCGAGCATTTCATTACAATCGCGGATATATAATCCTATACAAATTTACACAATACAAATTATTAATTAAGTTACAATTTATTAAAGATGTTTTCCATGATGAATGCAAACGATTTTTTTCTTAAAGTACAGAGTTCTAACAACCACGTGACTTTCTTCTTAGCAACCGTACTTTGCTGAAGGACAACGCTAATTTTTCAATGTTTTTGAAAGCGTAGTAATCGAATTTTTTTTTATGCTTTTGCAAATAAATTTACAACACTGTGTTACAATAAATTTGTAATACTATTCCGCATTAATAAAATGGGTCAGTGAGGTCAACTGTCCCTCAGCAAACATGCTCGTGACGTCATCTGTTAGAACTCTATAATAATAAATGATGAAAAAAATCATTTTTGTGCAGACATGAAAAGATATACAGTCGAACCTCGTTAACGTGAATCTCAAGGGGGATAAAAAATCTGTTCATATTATCAGTAGTTCATGCTATCAGTAACTGATCGTCATAAAACTAAAGTAATCTTCATTTTGATGGGGATTGTGGTAACAGTTCATGTTAAAAGTAATTCACGTTAACGAGGTTCGACTGTATATATCTATGTCTATATATATTTAACATTAAAAATAAAAGAAATCGGTAGTTTCGTTTTAAATTAATACAGATCTATGTGGTTCAACCATTCGTTTTAAAAATATTGACGAGTTCTTTATAAAATATACACATTGAAAATATACGCAGGCCCCGGGGGAAGGGCACTTCCCTCCCAGGAAGAAAGCTATGCTCCTACATGCACACATTTTTTTTCCCAAGTTTATTAGTTGACTATTATCAATAATTCATATAAATTTTGCATTCATGCGTTAAAAATAACTCACATTATATACATTTATATGAAATTTTTCCTATACTGTCATGTTAAGTACTTAAAAAAAATAGGATGGCAGCACCATCTATTGAGCGATTGATTCCCAAATCTAATCAGCAGCAGTTTAGGTCAAGGTCCAACTGAATACAAGTTTGGTCGAATTTCGTTCATATTAGGGGCTATAATTCGAAATTGCTAGAATTGCATTTTTAGTTGTGTTAAGCGTTTCTTGTAGTTTCGAACAAGGTTTAAGAAAATATTATGACATTAATTAGTTTTTCTGCCTGTCTGCTTGCCCACCTGTCCGAGTAAACCTAATTTCTATTATATGTTACGACTGGCTGTTAAAGGGTTAACGCGAATTTTGCTGAAGATGAGGATATGCCTAATCGTTTTAGCTCTCTAAAGAGCACTTAACCCCAAACTTTTATAAAAATCGTTACATCCATTTTCGAGTAAAACCAATTTCTATTATATGTTGCGATTGTCAGTTAATTTTCCTGAAATGCAAATTTTCCTGAAGATGAGAATATGTCTAAACATTTTAGTTCTGTAAAAAAAAAGAAAGAAAAAAAAAAAAAAAAAAAAAAGGACACTTAACTCCAAACTTTAATCAAAATCGTTATATCCATTTCTGAGTAAACTCAATTTTTACTACATGTTGCGATTGGCAGTTAAAGGGTTAACACTAATTTTCTTGAAGCTAAGGATGTTCCAATTAATTGTTTTAGGTCTTAGAACACGATTTGATAAAGATTTATTAAGCAAAACCGTATGAAGTGTACTTTTTTGTACATAGGAATTTTTGCAAGTGTTCGGACACTTTTGTTACCGATTGTATTGCGATTGGCAGTTAAAGGGTTAACTCGAATATCTCAAAAGATGAGGATAAGTCAAATAGTTTTTTCGACCAAAAAAACTTCTAACCAGACAGAAATAGTAGATGGAAACGATAAATTTCTTTAAATGTCGTTATTCCATACAAAAAAAAAAAAGAAAGAAAAAGAAGAAGAAGAAGTAGGAAAGAGAGAAAGGAAAATGAGTATCTGGAATTTTTTCATTCATCTTTAGTACATAAATTATTCATAAATTTTATTTGCTAGATTATCTGTGTGTATTCCCGTGTATATACTTTCGGGGAAAGACATCCGTAAGAGAGTAAAATGGCCGTCTTTCTCAGAGTAAAAAAGACATCACTTTTTCGCCCTCGCTGATCAATCTATGTCTTATTACTATATCTAAGACTACTATATAGTAGTCTTAACTATATCTATGTTAACAACATGGTTGTACAATCCTCAGGTACGATAACGGCGTAGTGTAAAATCCGGTCCCAAAACGAACTTTTCGGGAAGCATATATCAGAGCTGCTGCCATCTGTTGTCGCAACTAGAAAGTTTTATTTATTTATCTATTTATTTCATTCAGACATGCGCGCGCACTTACATGGATGTAAATATTTCGATTTTCGTTTTCATATTTTTAATTTAAAATAGCAATATTGAATATTCTTTTATTTTCTTTGAACTCATGTTGTTATGAGGAGAAAAAATTTTGTTGGAATTTTTTACCTCCTCCTATTAATTATTCTGCTTATTATATTTGTTAAATAAGATTTAAATATTAATATCTGTGTTTTTAATATAGAATACAAATTGAGATATCTTCTTTTCACGTAAAATTAATTTAACAAAAATTATAATTTATAAGTAACAAAAATTTTTATGCTATATTATTCAAGAGGTTTTTATTATAAAATTATCTAACAAAAACATCAGTTATTAAAGAAATAAAGTTGTTGTTCTTTTTTTAAGTATTTTACACCGTCTAGTTTTATCCGTCGAACCGCCGTCCGCCGTTCGACGTATCCGTCGTCCGCCACCGTCTAGTATATTTATGTGTTCTGTAAATGTGAAAATATATTGTTAAAAATTACAGTTATCACAAAAAGATATCGGTTAGGAATAGAATACAGTAAAACCTCTCAAAAAAAAAAAAAAAAAAAAAAAAAACTACAAACTGTAGCTTTAAATTTTGGACGGTTACATAGGTGGTCATTAAATAGAGGTACAAAAAATCATAAATGCAAAAAACCAATTCTAAAAGACTTTAACTCTACAAATAATTTGTCTGTATAGCTTCCTGATAATCATTAATATTATTTTAATCTTAAAAGCTTTTATGGATTTTTTTTTTTTTTTTTTTATATTTTATATACCAAACATAACAAATTGCTTAGCCTTGTATTATTTCTCTCCTAAGTTATCAATAATGTAAGGTTTTTTGGATTCCTTTTTGAAGTACTTATGTTACACTTAAATGTGAAAATATTTCAATAAAAGTTATAGGTAGGCATGTTATTCGGATTACGACCAATTGTGTATAGTAGAGAATTCTTTTTAAGAAGATGTCCTATGTGCGAGTGGGGTCTTTATAAGGTGTTATAGCCTGTATGTACATGAGTTTCGGAAAAAACTGTGGCAAAATTCGAATGGCTATAGGGATAAGCGCAACCTGGAATTGAATCCGACACTTCCAGTCTTCCAGCTTCAAGAAAAGAACTTCTAAACCACTGGTGGAATGCGAAAATTATTGATTAAAAATGAAATACAGTAAAACCTCTCTAAAAAGACCGACCCATTGTACCTTTAAATATTAGACCTTTATATTGGTGCACTTCTACATTAAAAAAAATCTTAATTTAGGATATAAGTTCTAAATGATTTTAACTATAATTAATGTAATTCAAATTTACATAATTTGTCAATACAGCTTCCTGTTAATCATTAATATTCTTTTAATCTTGAAATCTTTTCAGGAATACTTTCGTTTTTCAAAAAATATTTTACATACTAGAACAACAGTTCAGCTTAGTATTATTTCTATCATAAGATATTGATAACGTAGATTTTTGAATTCATTTTTGAAATGCTTATGTGTTGTTTAAATTTGAAAATACTCTGATAAAAATTACAAGTATGATATGGTATTTGGATTAAGGAAGACTGTCTATAGTAGGGACCTGGACCTAAGAAAAGATGGCCTCAGTGGTGATCTTTCTAAGGAATTCTAGCTCATATTCATGCAAATTAAAAAAAAAAAAAATGCAGAAAACTCCGAATCACTAGGTCGACAAGCATGATCTGGGATCAAGCCTGATACTTCTCGTCTTCCAGCTCAAAGAACAGAATCACTGGATCAGCCACTGGTGGGGGCTAAAAAATTATAATTATCTGTAGAATTTAAAAAATTTTATATGTTACTTAAATTTTACAACATTATTGTAAAATGTTGCCTGTTGAAAGTCGTAGTAAAATTGGTTTCTCCACCTAGACAGATAAAATATTTCAAATACATTATGGACTGAGAAAGATATTTCTCTTGATCACATTTCAACACTATGTTACTTTCAGAAAACTATGAGGAGGAAAGTATTTTAATCATATCAAAAATACGAGTTTGAGATTTTGGCGTTTCTACACTTTTGAGGTCTCTTGAATTCATGTTTACTGTTTTGAAAATGATGTGAGTGAACACAATAGCGTCTAAACGCTCTGTTCAAATGAGCTAAAAATTGGTACACATGTTACAGTTCCCCATAGCACAAAACATTTTGATTTTCGTGAATCTAGTACGTAGTTTTTTTTACAGTGACACAAAGAAATATTCTTTGTCATTATAATCTGTGTGCCCAAATTTTGCAAAGTGTGATAATGTTTAAATGCCTTATTTGTTTGAGATGAAAATTTATACACATATTATGAGTCACATATAATATGTTATTTAAATTTTTCAGCTTTATTGTAAAATGTTGCCTGTTGAAAGTTGTAGAAAAATTGGTTTCTATACCCAGACAGACAAAATAATTCAAATACATTATGGACTGAAAAAGGTATTTCTCTTGATCATATTTCAACACTTTTTTAATTTCCAAACGCTATAGGGAGGAATGTATTGTAATCATGTCAAAAAAAGCGAGTTTGAGATTTTGGTGTGATCTACACTTTTTGAGGTCTCCTGAATTCATATTTTTTATGATGTATGTGAGTGAACACGCATGATAGCATGTAAAGGCTTTGTTTGAATGAGCTGAAAATTGGTACATATGTTATAGGTTCCCATAGCATAAACCCTATTGATTTTGGTGAAGTTAGCACTTATAGGTTTTTTTTTTTTTTTTTTTTTTTTTTTTAGGGACACAAAAAAAAATATTCTTTATGGTTTATGGGTCCAAATTTTGTAAAATGTGATAGTGTCTAAACTTCTTATTCATTTGAAATGAAAATTTATACACTTATTACGAGTCACCGTCACACGAACTCTATAAATTTTGGTGAATCTAGAGTTTATAGTTTTTTTACAGGGACACAAAAAATAATTCTTTATGATTATGGTCTATATAAGCCAAATTTTTTTAAAACTGCGATGGCATCTAAACGGGGGTCGAAATTAGAATCAGCAAGTTGAATGACAAATGGCAACTAACATTGTTTTCTTAGTTATTCATAAGTTGCAATTATGTTATACTAAGATGTCGTTTTAAAATTATTTACACAGAGAAACATATGCGTAAATGTTGTTCATAAACTGCAATTACTTAAAATGCTGATAGTTTATCTAGTTAGTTTTTTGAATTAGTTAGTTTTCTAAGTTTCACGTATTTATGTGAGTTTCAGAGAAAACCACGACAAAAACCGAACGGCTAAATGGATGAGCACTATTTGCGATCGAACCCGGCACTTCCTGTCTTCCATCTTTGAGAGCAGAACCTCTCGACCACTGGTGGGGTGAAAAAATTACAGTTATCGCAAAAATTATTGATTAGAAATGGAATACAATAAAATGTCTCTAAAAAGGCCATCCACTATACCTTTAAATATTGTACCTATACAGAGCCTTTTAATATAGGTTCAAAAAATCTTAATTTATAAAACAAATTCTAAATGATTTTAACTATTGAAATTTGCATAATTTTTCTGTATATCTTTCTGACAATCATTAATACTAATTTGTTTTAATCATGAAAGCTTTTCAAGAATAATTTTGTTTTTCAAAAAATATTTTTCATACTAGAACAAATTGTTCAACTTTCAATATTATTTATATCATATTCAGTTTTATTTTCATTTCAGTATTATTTCTATGATAAGTTATTGATAATATATGTATACATATATATATATATATATATATTTATTTATTTTCCTTTTTGAAGTACTTATGTTTTATTCAAATGTAAAAGCATTTTGATAAAAATTACAGGTATGGTATTCGGGTTAAGGCCAGTTGGCTGCACTAGGGACCCGGGCATAAGGGAAGATGCTTTCTGATTGGGGTCTTTTTGTATGGTTCTAGCTCGCATTAATGCGAATTTCGAAGAAAACCACGGAAAACTCATAACGGCTAGGTTGACATGTGCTACATGGAATCGAACCCGGTACTTCCCGTTTTCTAGCTTCGATAGCAGCACCGCTCGTGTAAAATTATCACAAAAATTATCGGCAGGCAATAAAATACAGCGAAACCTTCCTAAGAAGACCACCAGCCGTACTTTGAAATATTGGACCTTTACAAAGGTTATCTCTTAATAGACAAAATCGGAATTCTGGAAACAAATTCTAAATGATTTTAATTATTCAAATTCACATTGTTTATCAATATAGCATTCTGATAATTATTATTATTAGTGTATGATAATTTTGAAAGATTTTTAAGATTTTTAAAAATTTATTTTAAATAAGAGAATAAATCATTTATTTATGTTTAATTTAAATGTGAAAATATTTTGATAAAAATTACAAGCATGGTATGGTATATAGGTTAAGACCTATTGTCTGCACTAGGGACTTGTGCATAAGGGAAGATGGATTCTGGTGGTGGTCTTTCTAGGTGGTTATCATCCGTGAATTTAGGAGAAAACCACGGAAAACTCCGAACGGCTAGATGGGCAAGTGCTACATGGCTCGCACCCGGCACTTCCCGTCTTCTAGCTTCGAGAGCAAAACTTCTCGGCTATTGGAGGGGAGTAAAAACTTTTTTTTTTAATAGAATATATCACTAGGCAATAAAATACAGCGAAACCTTTCTAAAAAGGACACCAACTGTACCTTCAAGTATTGGACTTTTACAAAGTGGCCTTTTAATAGAAAAAATTGTAGTTCTGGAAAACAATTCTAAATGATTGTAATTATTCAAATTTACATTTTTTATTCATATAGCTTACTGATAGTAATTATTATTAGTTTGTGGTAATTTAGAAAGCATTTTAAGTTTCTTTTTTTTTAATACATTTTAAATAAGAGAATAAATAAATCGTTTACTTGTGTTTAATATAAATTACACATGTTTTAAATTAATTTAAATCAAATTAAATTAAAATAATTATGTTTAAAATTAAATAATGTATTAAATTTAAATAATTATTAAAACCTATGTCCACACACATGCACACAAGCTAAAAAAAAAAAAAAAATAGTTAATAAAAAATCAGTTAAACAGTATTTTATACAATTTTTTTCCCTCAATAAAACTAATTTTTTTTTAAATATTTTCTAACGGAGTTGAAATGTTATGATTTGCCTGTGTGCACCTTAACTTCTGTGAATAATTTTTTAGCATTTTTGAGCTGATATTACTTAAAAATATTAATTTAATAAACAAATAATAAAGATTTCGTATTTAAACAATGTTAAGTAGACGCAGGTACCGATACTAGCATCACGATGCGGCGAAAAGAATTTTAGGACCGGTTTTGATTCTGAAACGCCATAGGAGATATTCCTGCTCCTCTTTCTACCTTCATGGGAACACTTTACCAACATGGTCCAAACCCTCGTTGCTGAGTTCCAGCAATCACTGCAAGTGCTGGCTGAAGCTATCTTTCAGCCTCTCTCGGAAATTATTCAGGCGGTACAACCAAAAAAGACATCAGAGACTGCCCTGGCGGACGTGTTTACTGAAGTCCTCCGGAAAAAGTCGAAGAAGTTGCGCTTGCAGCCCCAGGATTCAACCATCATGGACTCTTCCTTGTCTCGCCTCGCACATGATCCCTCCACTTCTATGGAAACCTCGTCGCAAGACCCGCTTCGCCCTGGTGTTTCGACAGACAAGTCTCCCCCGGTGGGATAGCGTGCCATGGCCCCCGGTGCTCTTACGGGTAAGTCCCCTTTTCTGTTGTTTCCCTCTTTCTTTGTTTCTGTTTTTTATGGGAGTTATCAATTTTTTGGTTCAATGGAACTGCCGCAGTCTTAGGGCTAATGGTCATTGGCTCCGCTCTACCCCTGAGTTCCATGCTCGCCTGCTTTGCCTTCAGGAAACATTTTTGTCTCCCCAGGACACATTTGTCATCCCTCACATGACGGTGTACAGGGCTGATAGAGTTGATACTCGCGGTGGTGGTCTCCTCACTGCTGTTCACGCCTCAATGGCTTCCTACCTGGCTACTCTCCCTCCTTGCCCTGTCCAGGACTTCGAAGTTCTTGGGGTCAAAGTTTTCTTGGATAACTGCTGGACACTTGTGCTGAACTGCTACTCCCCTTCAGGCAACTTTCCGTCGGATTGGCTTACTGAAATCCTATCCTCGGAGAACCCCCCCGTTATTATAGTCGATGACTTCAATATCAACATCCTTTCCCGCTCCTCCCCCGTCCCTAGGCGGGTCCAACTTCTGCTTGACTGGGCTAGCGCCCAGGATGTTTGTGTTCTGAATTTTGATCACCCCACTCGCTCTGGCTCTTTCGGTTCCTCCTCCCTTTTAGACCTCACCTTGCTGTCTCCCTCTATCCAGTCCAGAATTAGATATTACGTCCACCCTGACTTGTTCGATTCGGACCACCACCCCATCATTCTCTTGACCTACTCCCCTGTGGACTTCCCTGCGGCCATTCGTCGCGTTTACAACTGGACTAGAGCCTCTGCTGCCCTTAACAAGATAGATAATCTTCCGACTTCTTCCTATCAGGACTTTGAGCACACTTGCAGAGAGGTTATGGATTCCACTTCCTCTTACCTGAGTTCGCCTAGCCGCTCGGGCTGTCCTTGGTGGGATTCTACCTGCCGGTCTCTCCTGCGTTCGAAACGGAAACATCTCCGCCTTGCCCGGTTGCATTGCTCCAGGGAAGATTGGGCTCTTTACAAGAAGTATGCGGCCAAACTTCGAAGGTATGTCAAACAAGCTGCCCGCAGCTTCTGGGATTCCCTCTGCCAAGGCAGTTGCGAAAGTGGGAGAATCTTCAAAATCCTGAAACGCCTAGCTAGCCGTGACCTCCCCTCTGGCGACAATATTATCAAAGACCCAGTTCCCATCGCGTCTATTCAAACCCAAGCTCATGCCTTTCTAAAATATTTTTCTAAACCCAACCTTTCCCACCCTATACCTGTTGATCTCGGTGATGGGGATCCGATTCTGGACGCCCCCCTTTTCCTGGATGAACTTCGCCACGCTCTAAAACGTTCGCGTCCCACTACTCCGGGCGCTGATGGCATCTCCATTAAGCTCTTTCAGAAGCTTTCCGAGAATCACCTCGAAGCCCTGCTGAACAACTTTAACCTTTCTTTTGGTTCGGGGGAAATCCCTAACTCCTGGAAGCTTGCCACCATCGTTCCCATCCGGAAGCCTGGCAAACCTGCCCATCGAGTCGACTCCTACCGCCCGATAGCCCTCACTTCGGCGGGGTGCAAGTTATTGGAACGCATAATCCTCCGCAGACTCCTTGCTTGGGGCGGGCAGCGGCACTTGTTCCACCAAGATCATTTTGGATTCATACCTACTAGGGACTGCACCCTAGCTTTATGCACGTTTATAAACGATATTGTCTCGGCCCGCTCTCGTAAATGGTACGTCGCCGCAATCTGTCTTGACATCAAAGCGGCCTATGACTCGGTCCATATTGACACACTCATCTACAAACTTGCATCTCTTGGAATTAGAGGCACCATGGGCCATTGGCTAGCTTCGTTCCTGAACTCTCGGGTTATTCAAGTTCGCTGGAAGGCTGCTATTTCTGACACTGCTCCTTGCAACCAGGGCGTTCCTCAGGGCAGCGTTCTTTCCCCGCTTCTTTTTATTTTTTATATGCTGGATATTGTGGAGACGCTGAAAGACGGGGTTCGCATGATCGTCTACGCGGACGACCTCTTTATCTATGTCACGGGTCCGGATGCTACCCAGGCTCGGAGAAAACTCCAGGATACCCTTTTGCGCGTTACCTGCTGGTGTTCCTCGAATGCGCTGAGTATTGCCCCTGCCAAGTGTTCGGCAATCAACTTTTCTCGCTGCAGGGACCAGGGGGCTCCGTTCACCCTTCGGGGCGTGGAGATACCTTGGGGTTCCCCGATAAAAATCTTAGGTGTCTGGTTCTCTCGCACTTTGTGTTTGACCCCTCACTTCACTGCTATCAAGTGCAAAGCCCAGCGCCGGCTGAACTACTTAAAGGCTATCACGGGCCGCTCCCGTGGTATTAATAGTTCCCACATGCTAAAGATTGTCAATTCCATCATCCGAAGCATTCTAGAATATGGTGCTCCTCTGTTCTATGACTCTCCTGTTTCGGCTTTGAATATCCTTGAGGTCAGTTACAACGCTGCCCTCAGATTGGCTACCGGTCTTCCTAAATGCACCCCTATCCCCGTTCTCCGTCGGGAAGCCGGGGTACCTAGTGTGTCCAGTCGCCTCCTCCTCCTCACAAAGATGTTTCTTCTCCGCCTCCTCGCCTCCCCTCCTGAAGTGAAGCGCCTTAGTGAAGCTGCTCATGCTGCTCTTGCCCAGCCTGCTCCGTTGTGGAAGTGGTGGGTACCGTTACAAGAGATACAATCCCAGGTGGGCTGTCCCCTCTCGTACATTATCCGTCTCTGCTGGCCTCCCCCCCCCATGCTGTGCCCAGTTTCGGGTGATTTCGAACGGTCTCGATTTTCAGTATCCGGACTTCCCGGCTCTTACTAAAGTTCACGCCTGGCATCAATGGTTTTCCTCTCTCCCCCCCTGCTCTTTCGTAGCCACCGACGCTTCGAAAGACGGTGCTAAAACCGCCATCGCTGCTGTAGATCCTGTCAGTAACACTTCTTTTGCAACCTTGGTTCCTCACGATAACTCGGTGTTCACTGCCGAGGCTCTGGCGGTATATCTTGCTCTCTCTACTCTTCCATTTTCTCATCCGAACATTGTCATCCTGTCTGATAGTCTGTCCCCTAACAGCACAGTTAGGCTTAACTTATCCGCAATACATCTTAAGGACGTTTCTGGGATGTCTTTTCATCCAGAAGACATCTTGAAGATATCCTGGGGAGGTGATGTGCTGTCTGGGTCGGTGCTTCGTGCCCTTGAGGACTGGTCTATTCTTTCGCCAAAGGTGATCCTACTGCTGATCTCCCAAATCCAGAAGCTTAACGCTCGCGGCTATCATATCACCTTTGTCTGGTGCCCAGGTCATTGTGGTATTCCTCCCAACGAACTTGCAGACTCCCGTGCCAAAAATGGGCCATATCTATGCGCCCCTTTCCTTCGTATAGCCCCAGAAGATCTTCGATATCAGGTCCGGAAGACCTGGAAGGTTGAGCAAGAATATTCTTGGATAAGCTGCGACTACGCGATCTCTCTCCCCTTCCTCCTTCCTGACAGGTCCTTCCCCAGCTGGGTCCCGTCTCGCAAAATGGATGTTCTGATGGCTCGTTGGAGGTCAAAAACTATTCTAACCAATCAACGCCTCCATAGGATGAACCTCACCTTTTCCCCTCTCTGTAACTTCTGCTACGATTTGGAAACTCCCGAACACATCTTGCTCCATTGCTCCAAGCTCTCTACCCCTCGCCACAATTTGTTCAATGCTCTTCATCTGGGCCCTAACCCGTCGTATGGCGACGTTATCTTGGCTGCCTTCGGTTCGAAAGGGTCGCTAGCGCATCTGATCCTCTTCTCTCGTCTAGCTTTCTCGTCCTAACTTAATATTGTTTTGGCTTGCGTATTTGGATTTTTCGAGATGAAGCTGTCCCTTGGGACATAGCACAAATCTCAGTATCCCCCTACCTACCTACCTACCTACCTACCTTCATGGTTAACAACAACAACAAACCAACGTCTTGTCCTCTCCACTGATCTCTATAGGGTTACTGAATTGACGATTGCTCCGTTTCGCTAATAGACAAGGTGAAGGCCTGCCCACGCCCCTACTACACCCGAGGAAGCAATTCTAAGCGCTTTCCCAATGGAAACTTCTATATTGATATGACTATTTTCTTACTTTTTGCGGTTTAATTTTTTTATTTTTCATACAGCAACAAATTTTCACAGACAGATGTAAATGTAGATTGATTATTCTTGAAATTTTCAGAGCATTAATATAATTAGAAGGCAAAATATATTGTTAATATATTGTTATATCATGACCAGAACACCAGGAAGGAGTTGCACCTCCTTAACTTAAAAAAAATAATAATAATAATAAAACGGAAAATTTATGTAAGAAGTTTGAAATACATAATGGAAAGTAGTATTTTATTAATTTTATATTTATATAAAATTAGAAGCCATTAAACAGTGCAATATATTGTCTATCTTATTTCAGGAATTACTTGTAAGCAGTTTCTAAATCAACTATAGTTAATTGTATTGCATTATGTTATTACAAGAGAATGCTTTACTTTCTATTGAAAGCAGGGGGTTAAAAAAAAAAAAAAAAAGACAAGTTTTACGTTCATCGCTGTTTTCATTGCATTTCATTAATTTGAATAGTGCTAGTTTTTCTTTTTCTTTCTTTCTTTTCTTTCTTTTTTTTTTTTTTCCCTTAAGGGTAACTTAATTACAGCTTTCCTTATTTAAATTTCCAATTAATTTAGCTTTCTCGTTAAAAATAGATAAATAATGATTTTTTTTTTCTTTAAGGGTAATTTAATTAAAACTTTCCTTATTTAAATTTCCAGTTAATTTAGCTTTCTAATTTAAAATAGATAAACGATGCTTTTATTATTATTATTATTATTATTTTTTTTTTATTGGTTATAATAAAATGATGAAGGAATATTTTATGCATTCATTATAGGAGGAAAAAAGAAAGAGATAATTTTGGAGTTATTATGCTTAAGCAAAAAATATCCCTCATTCGCCAGCTGTAGTCCCAGAAAACATGTTAGCTATTCAAAAAATTTATTCTTTGACCACTAAATTGCATTTACTGCCACAAATATAGTCGGCATAGTTCGTTTTTAACCTTCTAATCTTTTAATATGAAGTATTCAAGCATAAATAATATAAAAATCAACATTAGCCTAAGCGAAAACAACAAGTAAATCAAAATTCAAAATAATGAATGATGATATAACTTCGCCAACTGAGTTAAAACAGAGTAAAAACAACATAAAAAGAAGCGATATAGTCGCCAATCTGGACCAAACTACACCCTAAAATTCCTCCTTGTAGGCTTCACTTCGGTAGCACGAGATCCGCCATCCAGATTAGTATAGAGATCAGTGGTCCTCTCTTTAGCTTCATGAGCGATTTGAACGATTCCATTTGAATGAGTAGCTTTGAATGAGTAGCTTAAATAATATTTCTATTTTCTTTTTCCACTACATTCCCGAGTCCTGTGATGTGTTGGATAATTAATGAGAGAAGACCGTAGTTTTGTTTAATTCTTTTTAATTTTAGAATGTTATATTGTATACATGACAGCGGATCATACTCATCTTGTTGATTTTGAATATAATGAATCCATTTGGGTCTGATAAAAATATTACAATTGAAGGTGTATCTGTGAAAATACCTGTCCTAAGTGAAGCAAGAGATTCTTCATCTCTAATTATCACTTTTGAAAAACCCATGTAATTAAAAAAATTTTTTTTTTTAATATTTTTATTTTAGTGTAGTAATAGTACCTTATAGTACTTATGCTTAAAAAAAAAAGTTTTTTGTTAAAAATTATATATTTTCTAATTTCCTTACTGATTGGTTTTCTTTTCTTTACAATGTTGTACATAGTTTTTACTATCAAATGATAGAGATATTTATATTTTTTGGAAACTTCTCACTTTTTAATCAGTAAATTTCATTATCTTTCATTTTATATGTTTTTTAATTCAAAAGGAAAAAAAAAAATCATGGGATGTAATCTTTGAAAACAAAAATCTAGAATTTTAACATCGGGCATATGATTGAAGAGTGTGATTAATTAGATGTTATTTTCTGCTTTTCGAATTATTTGTACATTCCAAACACCTCTTTCTTTAACAGTGACTATTGACTGAACACAAACAGGGCTTAATTTCTAATAAAGTACGTGTGGGAACCAGGGGTCGAAATTAGAATCAGCAAGTTAGGTGCCAAATGGCAACAAACATTCTTTTCTTAGTTGCCATTATGTTGTATTTAGGTGCCATTTTAAAATTGTTATTTACACATAGAAACATATGTGTAAACATTGCACATAAACTAAAATTACTTAAAATACTGATACTTTATCTAGTTAATTCTTTCCATTTTAAAAATTTGCTAGTGCTAATATTTTTACAAGAAAGCTAGGAATTTTCTTCTACTACACTTCGTTGCTAGTGCCTTTATTTTCATCACACATTAGAACTGCACATTGAAGGGGAAAAAGAATGCTAGGCATCAAAGTGACGGCTAGGTATAAAACTGTGGTCGTCAAAACGAAATTTTTAGTTCAAAATATAACTAACGACTGCTAATTTCGAGCCCTGGTGGGAACTCTGATGTTTCTCAGAATGTATACACTCCCAGAGTTCCCCCTAGGTTTGAAAAAGGGCAGGGTGCTGCTACCAAGGAAAAAGGGGCAGGAGGGTGCTATAAAAAGAGGGCACATTTGTGGAGAATGAAAAAGGGCACATTTTATAAAAAGGGCATATCGCTTCGCAAAAAATAGCCTCCAAAATTACAAACAATTTTATTATATTTATAAATGCAGTTGCTAAGCAATCAGCAATTCCCCCCCCCCCCCCCACTAAATGTACAAATTAGTCAGCAAAAATTAAATAAATAAATTTATTTTTTCACATTCTTTTATCTTTAACTATAGTTCTATTAAACCTAATAAAAAGTATTAAAATTGCTTCCTGAAAAATATGTAAAAAGCTCTTGAAAATCTTATAAATGTTGAAATGAAAGTAAAGAACTATAATAAAAATTATCTTTAATAAGATTTTCGCAAATTTCTTAAAATGAAAACCAAAGACCTTTTTTAGTGATTATTAAAGAAAAATATTACACATTCTAATCAAATAGTTTGATAAAAAGTTCGATTTAATTAATTAATGATATTTTTTTTAATAGTTTCCAATTTTTTATGTATTATTGCTAATTTCTAATGTTACAATCAGTTAGTAAATTTAATATATCCTTATATTTTACTCACTTTGTTTGCTGGATTTCAATAATGGTAAATGAAATATTCTTTTGAAATTTGATCTCTAAAACTGTAGCTCCTACAACTATTAGGGATGAAACTACCCAACATGCAAAATCCCTGGAAACTGTTACTACTTGGCTGTAGAATGAATAATGGAGGATGGGTTACTTATATAGGTTATTATTAAAAGTACTTATTTGTACCTATAATGAGTTAAATTTATAAAGTTCTTATACATATAAGGCAAATTTAACACCCAAAATGAGAAGTTTCTATAAAAACAAAATAACTAGCATGAAAATCAGAGGTTGCTAAATTTTGAACTCTGCATTATCTAACCATCAAAGAGTATCACAGGTTAATATATTTATTTTGTGAGGGGGGGGGGGGAATAGTATGTTGTGGTCACCACAAGGCTTTCTTCTATATTTTCCTATACAAATTCACTAAGGGCAAATAATTTATTAAAACTATTATTTATTAAAATTATCTAACATGATGAATGCAAATGATTTTCATCTTAGAGAAAGCTAACACTAAATATCCAGAGAAAGTTTTATTGTCTATAAATAACATCTTAAAAATATGCTTTTATAATGAGTATCTCACATATCACATTTTGTACAGTTATATGCCATACAAACTGAGATATAGCCTTCCCATTATCGAGGAAATTTCCAGTGTAGCAGCGCCATCTATTGGTTGAAAGCATCCAGTTTGAATCAGCATGTCTCATAATGGCCTTTGCACATGTCAAGTTTTGTTTGATTATACACAATAGAACCTGAGATATAGCCTTTCTTAAATTGCAGAAAACACTGTGCAGCAGCGCTACCTGTTGAGTGGTTGACACTAAAAGTTGATAGATACTAATTTATGTCAAGGTGCATCTACATATAAATTTATATGCAATTTTGTGCAGTAGTTCCTGAAATAGTCTTCCCATAAATTGCAGAAATTGATGTATAGCAGCGCCACCTGTTGGCCGATAAACATTTACATTGAATCATCATAATGTCTCATAAAGACATTAAAAATCAAGTTTTGTTCGATTATATGTAATAGAACCTGAGATATAGCCTCCTTTAAATTTCGGAAATCACTTTATAGCAGCGCCACCTGTTGAGCGATTTTCACCAAAAGTTGATAGGTACTAATTTAGGTCAAGGTGTATCGACATATAAATTTATATACAATTCTGAGTTGTAGTTCCAGAGATACAGTTGCCACAAAATTTTTATCACACATACACACACAGACAGACATTGTCTAAAAATGGTCAAATCATGTTCTAGACCTCTCAAAACGTGTAAATCCGTCGAAAACCGGAAGTCGAAAATTTTTACGAATCCAGTACTTTCTTCTATTAAATATAGAAGAAATTAAAAAGGAAACTGTAAGAATCGAAATACTCTATTATTTTGCTGCTAAGATTAAAATCACATTGTTTTCAAAGCTAAATTTCCAAATAATTATCTATTCCGTCATTAATCGATAAAATTTGAGTTATTTTTATAGTTTAATCTCAAAATATGCAGTAATTTTGCAGCCGATTTCGGAAATACAGGATCATTTCGATTTCACCGCTAACTTTCGAAAATTTACGTTTAATTGCAACTATTTATGAAATACTTTATTATTCCGATGTTAATAAAATCCGTACTTTTATAAAAAGCTGACTTTCTAAATTCACAATATTTTTTTTAGCCGATAGCGGAAGTATTTAATCATTTTGCCGTTAATTATCAAAATTTATGTTTAATAGCAATACCTAAGATAGGCTTTAATTTTACACTAATCGATGTAATTAGTTTTTTTTTTTTTTTTTTTTTTTTAATGATTTGTGATATTTGTAATAATTTTGTGACTAATTACCGAAATGCGAGAGCATTTTTACACAAATTTCAAAATATCATTAAAATAAATGAACTTTTGTTATTGTCACAGATAAAAAGAATATCCTTGTCTGTGGTTATCATGTAAATAAAAACCAAAGCACTGCACAATCTAGATTTCCTTTTCATTCCCCCTTCTTTCAGCTTTTGATTCTAATTGATTGTGGTTTTTCATCTAATGTAAACAAACACTTCTCTTTCCTGAGTCATTTTTTTTTTTTTTTTTTTTTACTTATTTATGAGATTGAACTTAACGATGATTTTTGTGGTTCTTCAGCTAGATCATAAAAGTAATTAGATTTGCTATTTTTGTTAACGTGATTTTAAAGATTTAAAAAAAAAAAAAAAAAAAAAAAAAAAAAAACATGATTTATGATGCAAAAGGATTATTGGAATATAAGAAAAGAGCAATATCTTCCATATTTTCCCGTTCTTTTTTTGCTAACACCGGGGAAGCACTTATTTGTCTGTTCCCCACCCCACCCTTATAGCCTGCAGGCTGCAGGGCCATTTAAAGAAGTTCGACGGCAACTATGTTTACGCTTATAAATAGTTTATACACCTGCTAAGTGTCAACTCGCTTTTGCAATAAGTAGAACACACAGAAAAGTGAAAAAGCTTCTAGAAAGAAAATTTGTATTAATAAAGCACTAAGAATATTTAAAAGGGAGAAAAAATGTGCTATTTTGGGTCGTGGTGGTTAAATTTGGGAGCAAGAAGGTCGCGATTTTCGGGCATAAAGGGTGCGTTTTTTGGGCAAGGAGGGCGCATTTTTGTACTTTAAAGGGCAGTTAGGGCGCTCATAAAAATTTAAAGGGCAGGCAGGGCGCGACGCCCTTCTCAAAGGCTCAAAGGGGAACCCTGCACTCCTACACCATCACCAATACCCTACTAGAAATCTTCAGTGCGACTATAATCAATTCAATTCATAAACTTAGGTGCAACACATGATAACTCGATAGACTTATGAAAGAAACGTTGGTTTAAGTGCCAGCCAAATCTGATAAAAGAAAAATATTTTAAAGGACTCTCTATGTATTTCTCATTTTACAAATCTATCGATCAATTTTCAAAAATTGTTTTTGAAGATTAAATGGAATCTTGCAAAATTCAGCAAGGTATAGTCTCATTTTTTATTTATTTCTGTTAATCTCCTGTTTCATGTTAATTTTTTTTTTAATTTCCTGTTAAACTAAAGTTCCCGGTTAATCTGACTGTTCACTTCATTAGAAACAAACTACTGTTTACTTTTCTGTTTTTGATATCACAATTTAATATATATAACTTCAAATTGTGGTTGCATTTCACTGCTCAGTAAAAGATTTAAAAAAAACTTTTCATTTTCAGTTAATTCTAACAATTGCATTGGTACCTTTGTAAAAAATGTGAAAGAAAAACCATTACTTGGTTGTTTTGAAAAATAGATAAAAGAAACGATTGTGTGTGAAGTTAGATACAGATGTTGGCATTTTATTATTATATTATTATTATTATTATTATAAGAAAAGAATAATAACGGTTGTAGAGGAACAATTAAGGAGCTTTGAATTTTCAGAACTGATGCACTGATGAGTTCCAGTATGCAATATTGTGTTTCCATGCACTTTATGTCTAACATGTAAAATTTCACTAAAATAAAAGAAGTATAAAAACAGAGTTCCCATGCAAATTAAGCCTTGAACACAAAAACATGGGAATCAGGTCATTTGACATTAGGACACCTACCACATATTGACAATAAAGACTTATCACATCACTTTTAATGAATTTATTTTTTAACATGTTCCAGTATTAGTAAAATAAATCAGGTATTTAAAAAAGTGTAAAAAAAAAAAAAAAAAATCAGAAGACAAATGTTTTCAAGAAATGATCCAATATGACAGAGTTTCAAAATGATTTAATAAATGCAACTTTGATAGGAAATAACTTGAAATATTTCTTGAAGAAAACATCTAGCATTTTTTTTTTTTTTTTTTTTTTTTTTCTCAGAGGAGAGGGTATTTTACATTCCTTCATTTTCTAATCCTTATTATAATTAGCCTATTTATACTTAAGACATTGAATGTTTTTGAAGTAAAAAAAAAATATGGCATATATATGGGTGTTAGCAGGTATAGGCAAGGGGTGGGGGGATTATGCCCCTACCAATTTAAAAAATTAACTAAAATGTTTTTATCTTGCAAAGTTTTTAAAATAAAAAAAATTACAAAGTTGTTTTAAATATTTACAAGAGAAAAATTGTTTTTATAAAAGTACAGCATGCTTTTTCTTCATTTGTCTACAGCAAAATTGTTTAGAGACCTTAGAGATAAGATAAGAGATCTAGCCGCTCTCTAAAGACTTGCTCCTCTCTGTTTTTTTTTTTTTTTTCTGGACATATTCTTAGTTTTAGCAAAGTATAAAACCATTGGACAAAACTTTAAATTAAAGGGCAAAACTAGAAAATCCTTTAGTAGGCACTTTTTTTTTCTTTTAAATAGTTAGAAATTACCAAGACAACATATCTAAAAAAAAAAAAAAAAAAAAATTAAACATTCTAAATAAATATATTAGAATAATAAAATTATAAATAGTTTGAAAAAGTTATTAAGGGGCAATTCTTACTCATAGCTGACATTCACAAAGCAAAACAAGTATTTTGTTAAATAGTACATAGAAACACAATAATAATAAAAAAAAAATCCCAGTTAATTGTTCTTTTTTTTTTTTTAGAACAGAGGACTATTCGTCTCAGTTTACAGATAAAACATTGTCGCCAGTTTTACGATGGTTGGACATTTATCGAAATCAAAAATATAATGGAATAATTTGAAAGCAATGTTGTAATTTGAAAAAAAAAAAAAAAAAAAAAAAAATAGTCCTCCTTACTAAACTAAATTCTGCTTTTTCCAGAATTTCATCAAAATCTTTTTTTTTTTTTTTTTTTTTTTCTTTGAAAGAAAAAGAAAATTAATAATAATCAGTATCGAAAAAGTTGAAAAAGCCCTTTTTAGACAAAATACATAATTTTTTTTAATTGTTGCCAAAAAAGTTTACAAGTTGATTTAAAATTTTTTTTAATGAAAAGAAATTCATGCATAAATATTAAAATTGATATAAAAGTTTGTGAAAAAGTAAACTTGCAGTTTAAAATTGATGTCATTATAGCTCTACTAAAGGTTTATTATTATTATTAAATTAATTATTTCTTTGATGGAGCATTAGCTTAGGAGCTTCTTGGCGGCTTTTAAATTTTTACTTTCATTTCGTTGATGATTTAAAATGGCTATCACAATTGCATAAATAAAGACTTTGGTGAGAAACATCCGAGCTAATTCGGTGCCAAATTTCAAATTTCTCAAAGGGGTTCTAAAATTTTTGCACATTCTTATTTATTTATTTTATTATTGTTATTTAGTATGATGAAAAAAAAAAAAGTTGAAAGAGAAGATATTTGAAAATTAAGGTAAAATTATCATAAAATTATCTTTCATCAGCAGTAAAGAAATTTTTTAATTGGATTTTGTGAATATCATAAAATTATTATTATTTTTTATTTTTTGCTGAATTCAATAGTGCAATTGAATTTTAAAAATACTTTTTTGATAATTCTATAAAATTAGTAGACCAAAGTTTCAAGATTCTGAAAAATAAAGTATAACAATGAAAAAATAGATTTTAAAAGATGTGATAATCTTTTAATTTTGAAGTACTAATGCATTTCCTATATTACTTAAGTGAAAATTTTTGTTGAATAAATGATAGAACCTCGTGAAAGTAACTATATGCATCAGTATACAGGTTTCAGCCCAAATTAATGAATCAACGATAGGAAACTGACAAACACTTTTATTAAACAATGCAGCATGCAGACAGATAAGTGGCCACTAATTACAAATTTTGTAGTGGCCACTTTTTTAGCAGTAAGTGGCCAATGCTAATTTTGCCCTGTACAGAAATTACAAACTATTTGCTACAGTAAGCAAAATTTTTTCTAAAATCTATCATTGAACATAATAAAATTTACTACCACAAACATAATAGGATTGATAGATGATATTTTTTGATAGCATGTTTGCTTCACATGTTTTCCTGTCTTTTCTTCCCTCTCTCTCTCTCTCTCTCTCTCTCTCTCTCTCTCTTTTTTTTTTTTTTTTTTAAGTAAAATTTAATATGAGTTCAATCCTAGTACCAAAAACTGTACAAAACGGCATCGAGTGCTGCAGATTGTTTAAAGCTCTGTAGATTAATTCAACATTTCCAAAAGAAATGCCAGGCTTAAAAATACTAATATAATTTATGTTGTCTTTAGATTATTGTATTTGTTGTATATTTTCAATTTATTTTCTTTGTAAATGAAAATTTCATATATTTTAGGAATTGCTAATACTTCTTATGCTATTGCCTTTGTCCAGCATTTCTGGATTGCAGACCAATTTTATCTTGCTGCAGATAGATACAGAAATTTCTGCTACTGGTGCATCATGGGCGTAGGAAAGGGAGGGGCTCAAGCCCCCCATATTGGTTATTACAAAATTTCCTTTTAATGGCAAATGAAAGAATCACCCATTTAAAAACCAAATTAAAATCTTATAAATGTTCATAATTAAGGATATTTTATTATTAACCTTTTACACGCCACATTTAGATCCGGGGTTAATTTAAATTAGTTTTTTACATATTTTGCCTTATAATGTTTTAGTTTAAAGAACTCTATCATTAAAATGTGTAAAAAAAAAATTTAAACATAATTTAAGATTATTATATTTAATATTATTAATTTATTATTATTATATTTAATATTATTAATTTAATGTTATTATATTTCAATATTATTAATTTAATGTTATTATATTTTAATAATGTAAGCTAACATGCCAGTCCATTTTTAGAAGCATTTGCTTATTTTTCTAAATTATGTGAATTTTTAAACTGTGGGGTAAAAGGGAAAATGGTAGAATAGACCATTTTTATAATTTTCTGTACATTTTCCCCTTTATGATTGAACTATAATTTCTATTTCAAAAATCAAGTCATCTTTCTATTATATCTGATGAATTTTTAATTCCATGTTCCCATATGGGAACATTGGTATGTGAAAGGTTTTAATACTAATAATTAGTTTAATTATTAATTGGTTTTATTGATATAATTATAAGTCATTTTTAAAATACAATTTTTTGAGCCCCTCCCATGATTTTTGAATTGCTATGCCCCTGTGGTGCATAACATTATATTACATCTAAAGTATTTTTTTAAACAACAATAAGTTGCGTTTGAAGAAAAGTTATCTCCAGAAACTTTTTTTTTTATTATTATTAAAATGTAATTTGTAAATTTAATAAAGTAAAAGAAACTAACATGTTAGTATTTTCTTTAATAATCTTAATTTCTTTTTAAACACCTAAGATGTATTCCTGATTCTGGTAGTTATTAAAGATAAAGGTTTTTGAAAAATTACTGAATTATGGTTGTAATATATTTAGTTATTTATCTTGTTATAGCTGGATGCCAGATAATGAAGCTGACTTTTGTTTGAATTGTAAATTAAGATTTTCACAGTTTAAAAGAAAGCATCATTGTAGAAATTGTGGAAAGATTTTTTGTCATAAATGCTGTTTAGATAAGGTAAATATTTAAACTTCTAGTAGTATGTTCATTTGGTTGGTATTCTAAACCTATGCATGTGTAATTAAACTTTTTTTTTTTTTTTTTTATAAATAGGTACCTTTACTTCATCTTGGGATGAAAGAACCTGAAAGAGTATGCAACAACTGTAAAATAATTGTTGATTTAGTATGGAAATCTCAATCTGATAATCCTGTAAGTGCCTATTTTTCTTTAGATTATAATTAAAAAGGTCTTTAAAAAAAAAAAAAAAAAAAAAAAAAAAACTTATCAGTATCCTCTTTTTTAAAAAAATAATTTCAAATTACACAATCAATCATCATGCTTTAGCTATTTAATAAATAGGTTTTAAAGTGAAACATGTATTTCCAAGATGGGCATACTATACACAGTAGTAAAAATTAACAAAATTAAGTCACTGGTCCTTACGCACTTTAACTGGCCTGTTCACACATTTTATCAGATTTTTTAAAATTTATAAAACAAAATAAATTTACTAGACAAATATGATAATTAATATATTTGTAAATTATTTTAAAAATACAAATGAAGTCTTATATAAATCAAAAAAGTATGTTTTAATAATATGTCATATATTTACCATAAATAAAGTACACTATATAAAAGTAATAAAAGGTATTAAAGTGAAATTAAATAAATATATATATTAAATAAGTATTATAGAGAATATGTGATATTAACAATGATACCAAAGTAACTAATCTTATATTCTGGTAATAGTCATAGATAATTTTAGACAAAGGTAAAAAAAAAAAAAAAAGAAAGAAATTGAAAAGCTTTACTGGTCCTGTGCACCAGTGTAATTTATATTTTGCTGGTCCATTGAATGCTTTTGTGGTCTTTGGGCCGACGGATCACTGCTAATTTTGAGCCCTGATATGGCTTTAATATTTTGACATATGTGTTAGAAATAAATGTAATATGCATTTTAAAGAATAGACTTGGAATAATGCCATCCTTTGCCTTATTTTTCATTTTTATCTTTAACCTGTGGCTGATATTTGACCAAACAGAAGATGTTGCAAGTTAAATGGGTTGTAAAAACCATTCTCTCTCTCTCTCTCTCTCTCTCTCCCCCCCCCCCCCCCCTTTCCACACACACACAAAATAGCAATCAGAAGTTAAAAACATACAAATGAAAAGCATATATATATAAGTTGCTAAAACTTTTTTTTTTAATTAATATTTATGGTCTCCATTTTATTTTTTGTTCATAAATTACCTCTTTTCTGGCTGCTATATTTAAGTGAATAAAAAAAAAAAAAAAAAAAAAAAATCGCCATTTTTTTATGGGGAAAAAAAAGAAAAAGAAAGATTGTTTTTTTCATTAAAATTGCTTCAAACTTTGATTTGGGTCACTGCTTGCACTATGTCAGATCTGGATCCCCACTGCCTGTATGGCATAACTCTATCATATCTCAGTATTTATCGAACATTTTATTTTTAGCACCATTTTTTAGCAAAACTTAGTTGCCAAACCTAGTTTTTCTAACCCTTGCTCTGATATATAATAATATTATAAGTTGAATAATTTATAATTATAAATATATATATAAATAAACTTACTTACATGTAGTATGAATAGATTTTAAGAAAATAAAATAGAATGTCAATGAGGGGAAAAAAATTAAAAATTCTAATTTGGTTATAGAAAAAATTTAGATGAAGTTCACCTCTGTACTGTCCAAACTGCTTCTCAACCAAGTTTTATAAATCAGTGGCATGGACTCTAGACCAGGGCTGGCCAATCCACTGCCTGTCGTGTAGTATTTTGCAGCCTGTGATGGAGTTAAAGAAATTTATAGATTGACATCTTTGGTAAACACATAAAAAATTAATAATGGTAGCTGGAAAAACACATATAGAATTGATTATTACTAATAAAATTTTATCAAAATGTTTATTGATTGTTACTTTTATAATTATTAATGTATAGTCATATTTTTTATTTCATTTTTTTTACTTTTCTAAAATAAAATTTAATGTTAATATATTCTGTTCCAAGTATTCAGCCAAATACTAGAAAAAAATTCTCTCTCTCTCTCTCTTTATATATATATATACACACACATACAATACAGCTTGCCTAAGCAAAATAGATTTCTGATACAGCCCACTAAGTGTTTTACATTGGACTTGTTCTAGAGCATACACAGATGCAGACAGGTACTTATCTTTATTTGTACAGAGAATCTCGATAGTTTGAATTTCTCATAAATCCAAAAAGAAAATAAATACTTTGAATAGTAATTTGTCTTAATTGCTTGGAAATCAATATTTTTTTGTTTATTTTTTTACAACAATAAAAATTAAATAGTAATGAAACAACACAACCTGAGCTCCGTACAACCTGTGAAAATATCTGATATATATATATGCTCATTCACAGGCCCTGATTAACGCCAGGGCATGCGGAGCAGTTGCTCTGGGCCCCCCTTCTGGAAGGGGTCTCCCAACAGGCATAAGCAGAAATTTTGCAACCTAAAGACCTCTTATGCCACTGGAAGGGGACCCCCCAGAATAAGCTTGCCCCGGGGCTCGAGGTAGTCTAAGTCGGGCCCTGCTCATTCAATTACAGCAAAAAATGGAATAAGTTTTGTTGCTGTTTCCTCTATTTTGAGGGACTAAGGGTTATCTATATAAATAAAGAGAAGTGTCTGTGTGTCTGTCTGCGCTCTGGTGCTCACACTACTGGTACTGATCGCAGAGCTTCCAAATTTGGCCTATAGGTACCTGGGACCCTGCAGGTGTGCACCTCATTGAGATTTTTTCAAATTTCGAATTTAAACTTTTTAAATTAATGTTTTTTCAATTTTAAACATTGGCTATTATGTTTCATTTTTCATGAATTTATTCTTCGATTGTAATCGTCTGCGTATCTTAGCAACAGCTATTACAGAATTCATTTTTATTTAATACATTCATTTGAAGGCGATTTTCTTTTATTTTTTTTAAAATTATTATTATATTTATTGATCAAATGGTAATGCAATGGAAATAAATTGTTACGTTTATATATAAATTTTATAGTATAGCAACTTTTTATTTTTCATTTTTTTAATTAATTCCTTTAAAAGAAAAATATTTTTTCATTTTTTATTTATAATATTTATTGGGTGAAAAAAATGGTAGTTTATAGCAGAAAGGATTAAACTGATTAAAATTTGTTTGTTTTTCATGTATTTAATTCCTTTTAAAAGAAAATCTACTTTTTTATTTTATTTTATTGCACTGGTCGGAATCAAATCGTAATATAGTGTAAATAACGGGGGGCTATAAAACACATGGTTCAAAAACTAAAATATATAATAGATGCTGAGATACAGTCACCTTTAAAATCGTAGTTCTTAAATAACAGAAAATCCACAAGTCGTCTATAAATACCCAGATTGAAGTGCCCATTAAAGACTTTTCTGTTGACAGTGGGAAACTGGATCCGATGCAGTATGGGCAGAAAAAAGAGCTGACAGGCAACAGGTACCCGAAGAAGCGAGATCTAAAGCAATTTCAGTGTTTTTTTTTTTTTTTTTTTTTTAAGTTTTTATTTGTAATGTGATGTAAAAAATAAATACTGATCCAATTCTTTTGAAAATTCATTTAAATATAGTGACCAGCGAAGCGGGTGTAGCCTGCTAGTCTATATAAATAAAGAGAAGTGTCTCTGTGTGTGTGTGTGTGTGTGTCTGCATTCTAGTTTCTAGTGCTCATTGTACTAATTACAGAGCTAGAAAATTTGGCAGATGGGTACCTGGGACCCTGTAGGTGTGCACCTCATCGAGATTTTTTTTAATTTGAACTTTTTTAATTATTATTATTATTTTTTTTTCAATTTTAAATATTGGCTTTTATGTTTCACTTTTTATGAATTTTTTCTTCCATTGTAATCATCTGCCTATCTTAGCAACGGCTATTATGCAATTTATTTTTTATTTAATACATTTATTTGAAGGCAAAATCTTTTTTATTTATTTATTTATTTATTATATTTATTGAAAATCAAATGGTAATGCAATAGAAATAAATTGTTATATTTATGTATAATTTTTATAGTATAACTACTTTTTATTTTTCATTTTTAATTACATTCCTTTGAAATAAAAATCCTTTTTCTCTTCTTTTTTTTAAATTTATAATATTTATTGGGGATAAAATGGCAGTATATACTAGTTCAAAGGATTAAACTGATTAAGATGTATTTGTTTTTCATGTATTTAATTCCTTTAAAAGAAAAATCTACATTTTATTTTATTATACTGGTTGGAATCAAATCATAATATAGTGTAAATAACGGGGGCTATAATAGATGCTGAGATACAGTTATCTTTAAAATTGTAGTTCTTCAATAACAGAAGATCCACATGTCGTCAATAAATACCCAGATTTAAGTGCCCGTGAAAGACCTTTCTGCAGACAGTAGGAACCTGGACCCGATGCAGTACGGGCAGAGAAAAGAGCTGCCATAGGCAGTGGGTACCCGAAGCAAGGTCTGGAGCGATTTCAATGTAATTTTTTTTTTTTTTTAAGTTTTTATTTATATGATGTAAAAAACAAATACTTATCCAATTCTTTTGAAAATTCATTCAAATATAGTGACCAGCGAAGCGAGCGTAGCCTGCTAGTCATAAATAAAGTGTTAAATAAGTTGCTACGTGTAACCAAAATTATCTGAGTTTGATTCCAAATATCAAAAATACACTAAGGGGTAGCTTAACTCATAATTATATTTCAAGAAATATTTTCTGAATCTGTGTAGTTTATTTCAATTTTTTTTCTTTGTTTAATTATTGTATACTAATTGATAATTATTAACATTCGTATATTTTTAGGCCTTGAAACTAGAAGCAGCAACTGGTTTTTCAAATCTAATGATTGATACTGCTGGATTATGTAAGGTAATTTTTTATTTGCTTATCTTCCAGGTAATTTATTTTTTTAAATGTCACTTTTCTTTCGAAAATCCATTTCATTTATAAGACTTATTTGGAACAGATAATTTATGCAATTAAATGTAATATCATACAATATATGTTGAAAAAAAAACTGAGATGCATTTTTAGTAGTGAATATATTTTTCCTTTTTTACCATAACTAATATCTCTTTTGACAAATGCTAATATTTTTGTTGTCAACTCTCAAATTTCCATCAGTTAATTTTTCAAGAAAAAAAAAAAAAAAAAAAAAAAAAAAAAAAATTTGGATATTGAGTCTAAATGGTGAATGGAGCTACATTTTTTTATTTGCATTATTAAAAATAAAAATACTTTTTTTTCTTTAATAATTAAAATTTGTGTTTTCATTTACAGATATTTTATCTCTATATTACTGTGATACCTAAGATCAAAACAATTGAAGATTCACGATACTTTTTTCTTTTTGTTGTTGTTTATTTTCCTCTAAGTACATGAGTAAAATATTGGAATTATGAAAAATTTTAACCTCCAGATTTCAATGGATTTAATCCCCTGCCCCCCCCCCACTTCTCCCTCCTCTTAACCGGTGTAAATTTTCTATATGGGTTTCAAAAGCCCTTGTGAATACTTGTAAAAGAAATGGTTGAACCGTAGACCTGTAATAATTTAAAACAAATTTATTAATATTTTCATTAAAAAAAAAAAAATGTTGGTACAAAATTGATTTTTATTTGACATTTAGGGTTATAGAACTGTGAGTTGAAAATCACCTGCTTTTATCATGGAAAATAATTTAACGAATAATTTGTACTATGTAAATTTGTATAGGAAAACATAGAAGGCAGTTTTTCTTTTAGAAAAAAATTCTGTTGGCTTTTCAAAATTCCAAGAATTGCAACAGAGTCAATTTAACCATCTGACCACCATTGTTGGATATACACTTATAATAATATACTGAATATACACTTAAAATTAAAAAATTCTAAATACACTGTCTACCAATAAGTATTTGGAAGTTTTCAAATTTAGATATTTGGTCAGGTATCTAGAAAAATTCTTTAGAAATTATCTTGAATCTTTGGGAGTATAAAGAACATGTTATACCTCATATATTTCAGCAAAAATTTTGTTCTGAAGAAGGAAAGAGGACCAGTAAAAAAATCAAACAAATATCAAAATTTAATTTAGAAATTTATTCATCAAGCAGGAAAGTTCATTTCAGAAAATTTTGGTGTGGAAGGCTGATTTTTTATACCAACTAAGTGAAAAATACCAGAGCCGGGAATCGAACCCGGGCCTTCTGCTTTACGTGCAGATGCTCAAACCATCGAGCTACCCTGGCTGATTACCAGCTAGGCATTTCTCACATGACATTCGTTGGCAAAGTCACCGAGTTTGTAAACACAGCTATTTTATTCATCAACTATGAAAGTTCATTTCAGAAAACTTTGGAGTGGAAGGCTGATTTTTAATGTCACTTGATATAGCTGTGTTTACAGACTCGGTGACTTTGCCAACGAATGTTATGTGAGAAATGCCTAGCTGGTAATCAGCCAGGGTAGCTCAATGGTTTGAGCATCCACACGTAAAGTGGAAGGCTCGGGTTCAATTCCCGGTTCTGGTATTTTTCACATAGTTGGTATAAAAAACCAGCCTTCCACTCAAAAATTTTCTGAAATGAAAATATCAAAATGTTTTGGACCACCCTGTATAAAATAATGCTTCAAGTGTGTTTTTGCTGTAGTATGTGATTATGAGAATTCTTGTAATTATCTGTATAAATCTTTATAAGGCTACTACATGTACTCATGGAGGTATAATGTTTCTTTAAAAAATTGGGAAAAAAACCCACCTTTTTAATTATAACACATAGGGTGTTAAACTCAGTGAAAAGCCATTTTTAAGAAATTTGGCATACTATATTACGCACAGCAATCAGAATGCTGAAATGTTAAATATCTTACAAAATCTAAGCATTTGTACTAAATATTTTTTAACTGCGCATACGCAACTGAAATGGAAACCCCAAACAAATATATAAATTCAAAAAGTTATGAAAAAAATAATTACAGAATTTCAGTTCTTCGACATTCATTGAATTAAAATAAAAATGTAAAAAAAAAAAAAAAATCTCTTATAGTTTAGCTTTCATTTTGAGAGGATCTGAAATTATGTTCATTCTATTGCTCATAACTTTTTGAATTTGCATGTTTTTTTGGGGTTATCATATAAGTAGCTCAATACTTTTGGCTACAAATTATGCAAATGAATTTTTTAAACAGCTTGTGCATGTGTAGTTAAAAAATATTTAGTACAAATGCTCATATTTCATAAGATATTTAACATTTTTGCATTATGATTGCTGTATGCTGTGTCTAATGTAGTATGCCAAGTTTCCTAAAAAAATACTTTGCCCTGGTCTAATACCCTATTGTATTCTAATTAAAAAATCTGGTATGTAACAACTACACGACTTCCATTACTCGCTATTACACATATTATATGTACTTTTTGGAGATAATGTGGTCAGAAGATATAAAATAGACCTAAAAAATTAGACACCTAACAATTTTCCCCTAAAGGAAAACTGATACACGCATAACGACATATCAAACAGGGTTTACATATTGAGTAAAAAAAAAAAAAAAAGGTCAGTAGAGCCTTTTTTTTGAAAAACCTATTTAAGAGATCTAAAACTAACTTAACTAATCAAGATATGATTGTTAATTTTTCTGTAATAACCACGTATTGCATGTGAAAGAATATCTGTAAAGGGGTTTATGTAGTAATTCTCAAGAAAATTGTTAGAGCTGATTTTGAGATACTGACTTTCACCAAAACTTCGCTGACTCAATTATTGACTGGAAAACAAAAGTTACATGTGAAAGGATATCTAAAAAAGAGTTTATATGGTAAGTTTGAAAAGAATCCTTACAGCTGTTTTTAGATTGCACTTGTGAGACCTCAAATTGGTCTACTTATACAGGATGCCTATCAATTTTCATGAACTAACCAACTATAACATACGAAAGAACATCTAATACAGTATTTCTATAGCAACTTTGAAGAAAATCGTTAGAGTCAGTTTTTAAATACAGTCCCACTTCTGGTTTCATATGTCCCACTTCCAGTTTTTCAATTTCCATCAAGTTAAAAATATCTGTACACCAGATCTGACTTAATTTTGAAGTTTCGTCGTTCTACTTTTATTAGTTTCGGAGATATGATAGTCAGAAAAGTTTCCACTCACATACTGGACAATTGCCAAAAAAACATGTTTTCGGACTCAGGAATACTTAAAACTTGTAAATTAGCTGAAAACTTGATATCAGATTTTCGGACCGATTACAATACTTCTATTACCTATGGTAGTAGGGTAATAGAAATAAAAAGTGGCAATTTTTTTTTTCAACTTTTAAAGAAATACCGATTACAATACTTCTATTACCTATGGTAGTAGGGTAATAGAAATAAAAAGTGGCAATTTTTTTTTTCAACTTTTTAAAGAAATCACTATATCTCCATGAATATATGTGGTAGCTTCATAAAATTTTATACAGGTAATTAGAAGAATTCTTGTAATCATATGCTACAGCCAAAACACATTTCAAGCATTTCTTTTTACAGGGTGATCCAGAACATTTTGATTTGTGTGTAATTTTTTATTGGTTCCCTTTTCTTCTTCAGGACAAAACTTTTAAAGTAATATATGAGGTATAACATGTTCTTTATACTCCCAAAGTTCCATGATAATTCTTAAAGAACTTTTCTAGATATTTGACAAAACATCTATGAAAGTGTCCAAATACTTATTGGTAGATAGTGTTTAAGATTGTATGGCTGTAAGTTGCATAGGAATAATTTCAACAATTAAATTATTATTTAATGAGGTTGAAAAAATGTCACAAATCTTTATTTTGGCAAAAAAAAAAAAAAAAAAAAAAGGAGAAAGAAATTAATTGAGAATTCCATATTAAAGACAATTTTCATAATTTCTGAACATATCATATTATTATAAAAAAGAAGAGAAGTTTTAGTAAGCAGCTTTCAATGTGATTATGAATAATAAAATAATTGCTTTAACTTAAAGTTACATTGGTCCCCATGGAATGACTGCATATAATTTCAAAATAATTTTAATTATAGGTTATTGAATGTGGTGGTATTCATTTACTTCTCTCTATGGCAAAAGAAGACAACTTAAAATTAAAGGTAAATATTTTTTAACTATCCATTTCTCTTTTACATCTGCTTGTCGTTTTTCTTCATCAAAAAGTAATAATAACCTATTTTAATCTAACTGCCAATGTTTTGAATCATATTGTTTGTTGAAATTTATAAATCCTAAGATTATCTAATCTTACTAATGGTTTGCTATTTATGTTTACTATAATGCTTGTTTTGCCTTAAATATTTGAGAATTAAAAAACTTATTAGAAAATATAAAGAAGTGCTTTAGTTTTTTTTTTTTTTTTTTTTTTTTTTCACCATTCGTTTCTAAATAATTAAAAAGAAGGATGTAGAGATTAATTTCAGTGAAAATATATGAATTTTATCTCTGTTAACATCAACGTATGAAATATGTTGTATCTAAAAGATTGGAAATATTTTTAATCTTAAGAAATACGGGGAGAATCTGAATGATAGGAGCAGTTATATAATATTTGATTTGATTTGATGTAACTGTGAATTTGTCTATGTTTCCGAAAATAAAAAGTGAAATTCTTTTTAAAAAAATGGAAAAATAATTCATAATTGTTTATCTGGGAAGTTTAGTTGACTTTTCCAGCTTTCCCCTTTTCCTAATGCCTTATAATCCACCATAATTTGTGCTAATTTCCCATCGTGTTAGATGTTGTGATCTTATAACTACTTTTTTAGATATCACTTTCTTGCTGCCTTCTGTAAGTTATAATTTACAATGGACATCTGAACTTATTTCTCTATTGAAAATCAGTCTCCCCTGCAAACCCAGAATGTCCATCTGCTTTATTGTGAAAATTTTATTTGTGAATGTTATACATTGATGAATCATTCCTAGTTATTTCTTGTATATATATTTTTTTTCATAATGTTTTGTCATAGTTTTTTATAAACTTTTTTTTTTTTTTTTTTTACAAAAAATTCTAAAAGTAACATTAACTGTTATTGTATACAAGATAGCCATGAAATAATGTGAAGTGTTAGACTTCAATTATTAAAAAAAAAAAAAAAACTGTTCAGTCAAATATAGCCAGATTTGATCTTATTTCAACCATAGAATATTGATTTTTTTTTTTTTTTTTTTTTTTTTTTTTTTTTTTAAGGTTAAATCTCCATCAGTAATTAAAATTAACTCAGTACATGTAATTAGCTAAGTTAATTAGATGAAAAAATATATTGAATCAGAATTTCTACTACAAAGTACATAATTATGCATAGGTAGGTAGACATAGAAGTTCAATAAATTGACCTTTTGAGAGAAAAAAAAAACGATTCTTTGAATTGTGTATTTTTTAACAGTGTACACCAGTTGAATGATGATGCAGAAAAACATTGCATTTTTAAATCACACTTTTCAGATGACTTCATAAATAACAATCTGAGGGAGTTAGTCTTAGGAACACAGTAGCTGACTCTAGAATAAAAGGGCTGCTGGGGGAAACTCATTAAAAAATGCAACCTATTTTCAAAAAGGGACGTTATTTGCATAACTTATGGTCGTCTCTATTGTGATTTTTGTATGTGACAAAAGTAAACTATTAATTTTATGTGTATATATGTAGGCTATATGCATTCGTGCTTCCAGGAATGCTGTAAAACTGTGCTGAAAGGTTACATGTCAGGAAGAAAAGTATCTAAAAGTCCCTGAACATTTAAAATGTTAGAAAAGGCCACTTGGTAGTTATTAAAGCGTTTTTAAAAGGGCCACCGGGTGCTAAAATGGGTTTAATAGGACCACTGGGTGGAGCACCCTGCCAAATTAGCCTAGAGTCAGCACTATTTCCTGTAAGTAAATACATGGCTGATGACCTGTTTGTCTGTAAAATGCTGCTATTGAACTTGCAGGTTACATAATCCAATTTAAGGAGATGTTTCATCTTTTATGAATATGGTAAATTGGAAGAATCTATGCTGTTTCAGAATTTTAAAATAATAATATCTAGAGGCAAAGTGTAAAGGTATCTCTGTACAGTAGTGAAAGTTTTGTGTGGACAGTTTACAATGTTTTCTTCAATGAAATGCTCGTCTGGGATTAAAAATTTTTAAACAATTAAAATTACTAAACAGTAATTTTTGGAGACTACTAGGGTATCTGTATTATAGTCTGCAGTATATACATGAAATTCTCTGAATACTTACGACAGTTGGGTATATAGATGTATTTGTGGTCTGGGAAATCCTCGGAATTTTCAACCAAACACATAAAAAAAATTCTCTAAAAAGAAAATTCAAGAGAAATTAGTTTTGTTTTCTATTTTATTTTTAAAGAAAACCTGGCTTGTCTTTCAGTGATGTACTCTTATAATCAAGACAGCATTCACATTCAGCGGTATTGGAAGCAAAGTTGGAAAGGCCACATCACTGAGCTGAGCAACTGAGAACAAAATTTGTGCGAATGATGGATAATTGCCTTAGGATAATGCCCAGGAAGAGAGAAAAAATGCTCAAGACCAGTGGGGTTTAGATATTGTGCCACAATATTTAGGGGGAATGAAGTGAAACTTATGGCTTGTGCACAGAGATGTTTTTAACTCCTCCACAAGCCTATTTTAAGCATTAAAATCTAAAAATACTCCTTAAAATTTTAACCATGAGTATTTTTCACGCTTTGTATTTTTAGGTTAAATTTAGTGTATTTTGTTAAATGTGTCTGAAAAAGTTTATATTCTTTCTACAATTCAATGCTATGCATACTTTTTTTTTTTTTTTTAAATCAATTAGTATCTTTTCTTACAATGGATAAAAAGATTTTATAATTAAAATTATTTTGAGTAAAACTGTAAACATTTGCATCGATAATAGAATTTCTGAGATTCATGTATGGCCTTATCATCTTTCAATGTTCATTGCAGTTTATAAATCGAGCCACATTGTGCTCATATTCTGAGTTCTGATATTATATTGTATAAATTATGCTGAAAGGGATATTATTACAATTGACCAGTTCATGTAATATAAATTGAACTCATAATTGTAACTTATAATGTGAATTCATAAATATATATTTTATTTTTTGAACTTATTAAGAAAGAAGTAAAATTTAGCATGAATTCATGAAAGATCAACTTTTTTCTTTTTCTTTTCCCTTTTTTTTTTTTTCTTTTCTTTTTTTAAACTCTTGATAATGCCAAATTCACTCCTTCAAAAAAAGATCAAGGAGTATTTTCACTCGTAGAAAAAAATCCTAGCAATATCTCTGCTTGTGCATACAAACGGAAGCAGAATGAAAAAGAAGGCAAAACTGCAAATGGAATTTTCGTTCAGTTATCACTTGATAGGAGTGGCTAATCTTCTACAAAAGAAAAAAAAAAAATCATATTCATAAGATGTTCATCATTAGTTTTGCGATATTATAGGTTTACTTTCAGTGCACATTGAAGTATTTAGTGCAGATTGTGATTTCTGCAATTCTTATGAGTAATTGTCTTGTCCCATTACATATACTGCATCATATTTAAATTTTTCATGAAAATTATAACTTTTTTTTTCCCTAATTTTTTTTTCTTCTTTTATAGTAGTGTTTAAATTACAATTAATTACCTTTGGTTGAACTTTATATGATAAAATTCTATCTATGGACCTCTATTTTATTATTTTCTGTATTGATAATAAATTCTTGCTTGAGTTTTGTTAGAGTACTTTGAAAAGTTCATTGTGTCGTGTATCAAACAAATTATTTTTAGACTTTTAACTTCTAAATTTATTTTTTCAGTGTGCCGTTGCAGCTGCCTTACATAATATTACACAAAATATGACTATAAATTCCTTTCTTGTTGAAATTGGTGTACTGAAGGCTCTAAAAAAGTATGAGAATGATAATTAGCATAATTTCTTTTATTATAAGTTGAGATTTTTTAATACACAGATATTTTATTTTAACCTTATAGCATTATTGAATCTTTCTTGTATTTTTTTTTTTTTTTCCTTCTCTTTCTAGCGTAAAAAATAAAACATTAAATGTATAAAACAGTACTAAACTTAAAAACTGGAAATGTTGAATGTCATGGAATTCTATCAAAATTTAGGGAATTCTTGGTATTCAAGCTATAGCATTGAAACTTTTCAGTTGATGATCAAGCATTGAACAAAATTACATTGTTGAATTATGTGACATTGCTTAGATAATACAAAAGATTAAAGAAAAGATTAAAATCTATGCAAAGGTAAAACTTTTCCACGTATGTACCAGCATTCTGTTTCTCATTTTATTTTTTAACTTTGAAATTCAGAATTTCAAACATTTGCCAATTTTGAAAATAATAATAATAATAATAATGATAATAATAATAAAATGAATAAGTAAAATAGTTTAAGGTTTTTAAGTAAAAAAAAAAAAAAAAAGTCATCACTCTGTTACAAAATTCATAAATTTTGTTAATTAGTTGCAATGCCCATTCCTTTCTCATACATGATATGAATGTTAGCATTTATGTTAAACTTATTTAATTAAAATCTAAAAGAAAATAAATTACTTTAGGGAGAGAGAGAGAAAAGAATTAATAATTGGATTTCATTAGGCGATTCATCTTGTAATTATGTAAGAGAACTTTATTTTTTATTATAATTTATTTTAGTTCATGTCAGCTTTCATTTAACTATTGCTGTGCTAGAGAAAAATTAAAAAGCAAAAATATTAGTAGTTATGAGAAAAAAATTAAAATAAATAAATAAATAAACAAAATTATTAGGTTGATTAAGAGGAGGTATTAGCAAGTTAGTTCAATGAATATGTAAGATATTTTTCTTTAAACATTTTATTATTTAGAAAAATCTATTTTTTCTCTCTCTCTACAGAATATTATTTATTTTTTCCCAAGAACACAGAAATCTAATAAAGAAGAAATCTAGTGAAATAATAAAAGAAAGAGTTTTTGAAATGTCTCACACTTTAACCTGTTAACGCCCAGCATCCTCATTTGAGGACAGCTAATAAAATAGCGTGTATATCTTTTGTGGTTTCTTGGAATGATGTCTGCTTTTTTAGAGACAATTTATAGCATCCCTATAGGTAATTCCACAGTTTTATGTATCTGATATCAATTATTATTTCATAATTTGGATAGTTATTTTATGATTTTTCATTCATCGCGCATACATTTGTTTTTTGTGAAGATATACAAACTTAAGTGAAGTTGAATAATAATATATACTTTAATATATTACTTTCAAGGTCTCTGTTAACATAGAATAGGAAAATTATCTGTTATCTTGAAATTTTTCTATCTGAAAGTTTTTCCATTGGAACACCGAATGTCCTTAAATGAGGATACCCTTTAATTTTAAAGCCAACAGAAGAGTTGTTTGAATTTAATATATTTTATTCTCAGTAGTCCACATTAGTTTAGATTTGAAATATTCATCAAAATATATTTAGCAAAATGAATTTGGGCATTAACGGGTTAATGGAAAAGCCTACAGCTGTGAAATTCAATATTAAATTATTCCATGGGAGGGTTTAATGCATTTCCGAAATGTGAATACCTATACGTTATATTTTTCAGTTTTTAATTCACAGAATAAAACATATAACCAAATGCAGTTTTTTTTTAATATGTTCAAATGATTTTTATGGTTATCTAAAAATAATTCTCAAGAATTTATTATTGTCATCCTTCTATATGTATGGTGATGTAGCTTATGCCCACCATTAACTGTCCTAGGCCCAAAGGAATCCATTTGGTCCTTCTAGCAGTTCCTGTATCAACTGAAATCAAGCCACTAAGATAGCTGTCCCTGCACATGTGATATTCCCCTTAAATATGAATGCCCAGGTTACCAGAAACCTACAGAGACAAACTGGGGTCAATTGCTTATATTATCTTTTCTCGCATGTAAAGGCCAGCCAAGATATGAATAGGAACCAGATGAAACACACTATAGGATGAGTTAGTAAGAGGAAAGATAAGAAGGAATCTTATCCTAGAGGAGTGCAGTAAGCCTCCTCATTATGTGTAGCATGTGCAACTCAGGGTATGTAGGATAGGTATGGTGGACTTACATATTGATGAACATTTTCAACCTTAGTTTTTTTTTTTTTTTTTATGTTTTTTTATAAATTTTGAGATATGAGAAATGAAAAAAAAAAAAAAAAACATCAAAAAGTGATCTTCCTTTTTTATTAGTCAGTTTATTTTTTTAAATAGTTAATCAGACTGTGTAAGCATTATCCCAAAAGCAAATTAAAGATGCCAGATAACTTTTAAAATATCATTTATGTAACATGAACATCATTTACTGTGAACTTTGAAAACTGTGTAAGTTATTCAAAATTAAAAATTTTCTTAACATGGGAAAATAGGGTAAGATTTCACATAAACTTGCATTTTGGGAATTATTGTATTGGAAATAATATAAAATTGAATGAAAACTAAAATATGAAACTAACCTTAATAAAATTAACCAGCAAATTAGGATAAGGGAAATGTATCAAAGCAGGGGATAGTTTAGAAGTTGAGGCACTTTACTTTGCGACTGAGCTTGGTGATCTGCCAAGTTCATTGCATTTAACATGCACATAATGTGCACTATAGTGGAAATTTATTATGACAAATATATGATATTGAACTGAGCAGTGTCTACCTATGCAAATTAGTATTTATTTTATTTATTTAGTTATTTTTGATAAAATGTCAAATCACAGGGGATGATTTTTTGTTTCTTTTTACTACACTTTGATGCTAAAAGCCATTTTTCTTGTGGCTGTTTCATTTTTACTATAAAAATGATTTGTTTCACTGAAATCACTTCTTAAATTAAATAATACTTGTTTCTCTTCTGAAAAGCAAGATAAGCAAGTACCATTTCTGAATAGAATTGAAAAGATTTTTAAAGTTTTTAGTCATTTTATGTAAGTTCTTCTAAAATTTGTTTGTCTGTGCAAATTCGGTAAAAATTCTTAACTTTTAAAAGGTTAACAAATTTATTATGCTTCTCTATTAATGTATCAGTTTTAACAGTAAATAATTTATGTAACAACTGCTAAGTCACTTGTTTAGTACTTCTGTTGATATAATGTTATGGATCCAATTATTATTATTATTTATTTATCTATTTATTACTTATGCATAGTATAAGGAAGTATTATAACACTGATTTGCAAAAGGATTTGCATCTCGCATAGCTCAAAAACAAATGATCACAGATTACTGCAAATTCATATTTGTGATGTCATGACATCAAATTGTATATCTTCAACTTTGGTTTTGACACAAGCTACCTTTTTAGAGATATCTACAATTTTACATGATTTTTCGTGATGTTTATATGTACATATGTATCTTGCAAAACTCAAAAATGATTAGGTGTAGAACGTTACATTCATTTGTAGGTTTGTTATAACATCCATTTTTGCACCTTCCTTTTCAGTCTTTCTGAGACTTTCCACATAAAATTATATCCATAATGACCAAAAATTGAAAATTTCTGGCAATTATATATGACCTATCATCATTGAGATTTCAACAGAAGCTAATGATAGGGCCCATTATGATATTGTTATGAAAGTGTCTACATTCTTATGTATAGAAAGTACTTCGTAAAGGTAAAGGCAAGTTCTAGTTAATAATGCACTTTATGTAATGAATATTTTGTAAACAGTTGAATAAAATTGTTATTTTTACCACAAAAGTCAATATTTAATAGATATTCTTAAAACAATTCAATAGAAAAGTCTTTCTTTCCACAAAAGTCAAGTAAACTGTGATAAGCACACAGGCAGGAATTTTGCTAATTCAAGAACAATGATGAACTGCTCAGTTCAAAGTCTGAATAAAATTTGAATTCATCAAGAATCTTATCAGTGGTTTATAGATTATATGTAGTTCTGTGCTAGAATCCAATGAATCATTCTGAAAAATTCTAGAACTTGGCTCCTATTGAAATTAGAGATTCCAAATTTTGGGAGTCCTTAACTACCATATTTTGCCAAATAACCTAATTTGACCCAATACACACAGTCTGCTGCCAATTTCCGCCTTTGTAAAAGTGGAAAAACTGCCATGTGTTTCTGATTTTATTGTAAGACCTTATAAAAAGTAATAGGTAAAAAATAGACTGATTCTAGTCTACACTGCTGTCCAAAATTTTGGTGATCACACCTGATTCTAAAAAACTACAAATCATGTAAGGATGTGTTTCCCATCCTGAATTGAAGAGACAGTAAGAAGCAAATATAAATATCAAAAACTGTTTAATGTCTCAAAATTAAAATATTTTTCAGAAACTACATAAAAATGGTAAGTAATTACACATGTGTAACAAGTAAAAGATCTCAAAAAGATGAAACACTTATTGAATATGTGCTCTTTTAACATCACGACCTTTAGCAAATGTTTAGGAATTGATTTGTATAGATTATAGAGTTTCCTTGCTGAAATTTTTTGCACATCTCTGCAGAGTACAAATCAGTTCTTTCTGATTATCATATTGCTTATTGCTATACACAGTATCCTTCATTAGGTGCACACATTCTCAATTATGTTCAGTTTGAGGGAGCACACGGGCCATACTTAAGACAGCAATTTTATTGGATTTTTTGCAGTGTGGATATTTACATTGTCTTGGTGCCAAATTCATTTGTTCTGGCCAAATTGTCTATGACACCACAGGATAAAGATGGTTCGTAGGTCATCAAGCTATTTTAGGCTGTTATATTTGTCTTCAACAACCTTTATCACAAGATTACTAGATTACTAAAGTTGGAGATAGCACCTAAAATTATGACACCGCCACCACCCATTTGCCATTTCACTCAATGCAGTGTGATGATCTTATTATTTCTATGTTCGACATATGAACCAATATTGTCAGATCTATCAAGGCAAAAGCATTTCTCATCCATGGAAACCACTTGCATGGATTCGGCAGTGTATTTGCATGCAAACTTGAGATGCTTTTTCCTGTATCTCGGAGATTTATTTGGTATAATGTATTTTGGTAATGCTTTTTTGCTACTAATTTTCTACTTTGAATCGACACTCAAATGAAATCCATTGAACTCTAAGTTATGAAACTGCAAATGAAAGATTCTGTTATAAGTTATGGAATACTATTCCTGAAGAAGAAACGTTATTCATTCTCTGTGGTATTTATAATCCTGTTATTGTGACTTTTGTGGTCAGAGTAATAGTTTTCTTGGCTTGTTTTTAGAAATATTCATGGACTGGAATCTACCTGTTTATTTTTGAACCAGTTATCACATACAAGAATGCAAATGTTTTCATAACATTCTGTATATTCCAATGGATTTATACATAAAAATCATGCTGTGTCCACGTCAGATTATTTATTTATTATTATTTTTTTTAAAGGTATTTCTAAGATATTGGAAGTTTAAAAATCTAAAAAAGATTCCATTCAGCTAAAAGTATTTATATTTTAAAACAATTCTTGTCTGGGTAAGGTTTATTACTATTGCTTGTTTTAACAAGGCTTTCTGCTAGCTGGCACTGTTTATAAAAACATTTATAATGAAAGATTACACTTAATTCATAGCATAAATTATATTGAAGTTGAGGTCAGAACAAAGCAAAATTACTGGTTGTACACGATTACAAATTGCATATTATAATTTTTTGTTTGTTTCAGTTTACTAACATCTTGTGATCATGACCAAATAATAAGTGACAGTCTTAAAGTTTTGAATTCTTTATGCACAGATCCAGATATTAGAATACAAGGTAAGTAAATAAATAGCTAAATATTACTTGGTATCTGTAAACTTTCCTTATTTGTATCTTAAATTTATCTTATAAAAATACGATAAGTTACCTTTTGAGTAACCTTAAAGTTACTTCTCTGATATCCATGTTTTTGATGTTTTATTTACAGTTTTGAAAGAAGATATTGTTGATTCATTACTTAATATAATTCGATATACTGGAACATTAGCTATATTTGCTGCTCGAATATTACAGCTTCTCGTGAGTAATTTTGACTGCCATGAATTTATTTTGCAGGTAATATATATTTTGAAAGTGATAAAATATTTTACTTGTACCTAGAATGATTGAATTTATTTTGTAGAGATAATATATATATATTTAAAGAATGAACCATGAATGTATTTGCTAATATCAGTTTATTTCTTATTTCCAAAATGTTATCATCAAAAAAGTTTTTAAATTTATTAATAAAAATAATTTTTTGTAAAGTGTTAATATTTATATAAGATAGTTTATTAATTTTAATTTATATAAATAATATCAACATATTTTTTTTTCATACTCTGATATGATTAGTGCAGATTATAACATATACTTATTTATTTTCTTTTAGAAATATCAGCATTTCATACCTTGCTTGTTTCAAGCTTTAGAAAATGAAGATTTTCAGGTAATTAATGTCTTACAAGTTTAACTTTGATGTAACATGTAACCCATTTTTATGCTAAAGCATAATTTTAAACTTGTTTTAGTGAAAAACTTTGTATTAAGACTTGAAGAATTCCACTTGTCACTTACTTTGTGCCAACTAAACAAAATAAAGTGGCAACTTAAACTACTCATTACTTTCATGAGCATGAATTTCATTAACCGACTAAGTTAGAATTACATATTTCAGCAAATTATCATAAATTAAATTAAATAGCTGAGAAAGGAATCTGAATTCCAGAAATTGGCTGCAAAAAATCACATATTTTAGTAGTCAAACAAACAAAAAAACAGAGGAATTTTTAAATTTGTGCCAAATAATCATTTACTTCAGGAGTCAGATTTGAGAAAAGCATGAATTTTGTCGGCTAGCAGTAAAATAATTGCCTTTTAACAATCTTGAGTGAAAAATATATGTATCTTAGCAGTTAGTTGCAATAAACACTTCTTTTTACTTTCCGAACACTATAGTGAGGAAAGTATTGTAATCATGTCAAAAATCCAAATTCGAGATTTTGATGTTTCTATACGTTTTGAGGTCCCCTGAGTCCGTTTTCACTATTTTTACGATGATGTATGTATGTGTGTGTGTATGTGTGTATGTCTGTGAGTGAACACGCTAGCGTCTAAACGCTTTGTTCAATTAACCTGAAAGTTGGTACGCATATTGTAAGTCACCATAGTACGAACCCTATAGATTTTGGTGAATCTAGCACTTATAGTTTTTTTACAGGGACACAAAAAAAAAATTCTTTATCATTATGGCCTATGGGAGCAAAATCTTAAAAGTGCGATAGCATCTAAACGCCTTATTCAATTGAGCAAAAAATTTATACACATATTATAGGTCACAAATACTCAATCTGTATAGATTTTGGAGAATCTAGCACTTATAGTTTTTTTTACAGGGACACAAAGAAAAATTCTTTATCATTATGCCTATGGGGCCAAATTTTTAAAAGTGTGATAGCGCCTAAACACCTTATTAATCAGAGCAAAAAATTTGTACACATGTTATAGATCACAGTTGAACTAACTGTATAGACTTTGGTGAATCTAGCACTTACAGTTTTTTTACAGGGACACAAAGAAAAATTCTTTATCATTATGGCCTATGGGACTAAATTTTTAAAAGTACGATAGCATCTAAACGCCTTATTGAATTGAGCTGAAAATTTATATGAGTATTATAAATCACTGTTGCACTAACTATAAGCATTTTGGTGAATTTAGCATTTATAGGTTTTTACAGGGACACAATGAAAAATTCTTTATCATTATGATCTATGGGCTCAAAGTTCAGTAGCGTTAAATAAAACATCGTGTAATAGATGGAAAAAAATACTCAAACACTCTATTATGGTTTTGTTTGTTTAACAACTCCTCTTTCTTTACTTTATCTACAAAACTGTTAATTACTCAATGTTCGGAAAGTCGAGTGGAGTCACTCCAGATTTTTTTCTCTAAGCGGTAGCAAAATAGTTCAATAATACCATGTTTTTTTTGTCAATTTAGTACAAAAAAAAATACAATGTTCTTTTACTGACCTAGTAAAAATTACATTTCCAGAGGTTTGTATGAAAAATCTAGATCTGAAAACAGACTCATAATGAAGCCTACAGTCAGGATTAATTATGAGTCACAAGGTTTTGTAAACAGACAATCGTTGATAAACTTAAAAAGTTTCTTTAAATAAATTATTTATTTCGGTAATCAAATGAAAAATTCGGCAAGTAAGCTGAAATGATCTACCAGCTAATTTGGAGTAGCTCAAACTTTCAGTTTTCAGGTCTATTTGTATGTATCATTTATTTTATTCATAACCATCTCTTATATTTTACCATGTTTTTATTAACTCGCTTTCTTGTTTGTTTGTTTGTCCAGTACAAATCTTGCAATCGATTTTTAACTAACTTCTCGACTAGCTAGACGTTTGAAACATTTAGTTGTTCAGAATCCAATGACAACGCAATACCTCAAAGCCCGATTTTCAAATTTTTTATTAGTTTTCTTTTAATTAATTAACCCTTTAAGCATTAAGCCCATCTTTTTCCGTCATCCATAGTCAAAATAAAAGGCTGGTGTGGCTAAATTTTGAAATATATGCTGCTTTTTTCGAGAAAATATAATTAATAAATATGTGTACTATATAATATTAAATTCTCATATTTTTACTGTGCATAGTATTAATTTTATGAATCATTAAACAGATATACCGAAAAAACGGCTAACGCTGAAAAGGTTAAAATATGAAAATAATAACCTCATAATAGCTTTAAAATTAGCCATTTAAATATTAGCTATAATTTAATTGTTGCCAAAAAAAATTTTACAAATTCATTTTTTTTTGACATAAAAATAAATAAATTAATCGTGAACATTAAAAAATTATAAAAAGTTAAATTATGCATCTCACAAAAATTGACTTCATTATCACTTTAAAAATTTTATACACATTGATAAAGTGCTAATATAGTTCTATAGCTATGATTCAACAGAAAATTTAAAAATATGGAACATAAAAAGTTTTTTTTATCTTATAATTATTTCTCATGCTTCATTATAGATGCAGACATGTGTTTCCAAGATTTTAGTGTACTTCTCTGCAGGATCGGAAGCATCTCGAAACTTAATACTCCAGGTTAATGTTTCCTTATAAATTTATTTAAATATAAGTATTTCAGATGTATCAATCAGTGTAAAAGAACCTTGGTTCATTAAAGTCTCATATTTCCAAAATGCTTGAAATTAAGCTTCCAAGATTAATGGTTTTCTGCTATTTATTATTTATAGAAAAATCAAATTTCATAATTAAGGCAGGTCTAATGTACAGATGATAAGTTTTGGTGAAATTCGGAAAATTAAAAGTGGTTATTAAAAGAAAATCAGCTGAAATCCTGATTAGTTAGGCAAATAATTCTGACCACACTATCTACTAAGAGAGGTTATAATATATGTAATAATAGAATCTAATGGAAGTCATGTGGTTGTTACTGACCTTTTTTTTTATTTAAAGATTTGGTTTAAAAAAAAGTCTGCTTTAAAGCAGTATTGGATTTTATTTATCAGTCTGCTGATTTAGTCATATTAAAATTGTGAATTTGAAAATTAAATAGTATTATTCCCCCATATTTAGCTGATATGCTTTTAAAATTAACTGTTCTACACCCAAGATACCAAGAATAATGCTGCATGATTTTTAAATTAGCAAATAAAGCATCATAAAATAGAAATTAATAACAAAATGCACTACAAAACTTGTTGAATGGTGTTGTAGAACAAGACAAAGAATATTTCTAAGAAAACACTGCATACTGCAAAAACACATAACAATTGTTTTGTGTTTAAATAATACTAATTCTGCTAGAAATCAATGTATATAAATACATATCAGTACCAATCAGTTAGGAATGAAGCATATTTTACATGATTTTCGTATTATTTTCTAAATAAATAAATAAATAAAACTGTTGGATTTTGTTAGAAACATATTTAAAACTTAAAAAATAAATAGTATTTATTTTCATACATATATGATATGAAATGAATCATTAAAAATTATAATTTATATAAAAGAAATTAGTAATAATAATTTCGATTCATAAGCACTTCCCATTTTAAAATTTATGTAACTGTAATTTTTCTCTATAAAAAGATAATTTTACTTATTCCTAAAATAATAAAGGCTTGTAGAATAATATATAAATTATTAGCATAATTATTTGATATAAAAATCTGGTTTCAATTTAGAGAGAATCCCTTAAATTTTATTATATGCATATGAAAGGATAAAAATAGTTTAATTAAAGAAAAACCTATTTTAAATGTGTGTAAATTGCTATTAAAAAATTGTAAATTGCTAATAATTCATAAATACTTCTTTAAAGTTTGTTTTACAGCAGAAGATTTTTTTACACAGAATTAATAATTAAAAGTTCAAATCTACAATCAAAGTGTGTTTTGCAGCTCCTGGCATTAAAATCTTGCATAAAAATTAAGCCCAGAAATTCCTTGAGCCCTGGGAAAATTCTAATCCAATGAGAAAATGTGATTCTGTGAACAAAAAGCAAACACAAACAACAGGAAAACTTTTGCCACAGATTTAAATAGCTGAATATCTCTGCAAAGCCAACTGTTCCGAAATTATGCGGGTGTGAGATCATCAGACTTCATTCTTGTGGTTTTTCAGTGAGGTCTGCCGGCCATAGCCGAAAATTCGGAAGGGATCCTCCATTGCCTTTCTCCAGACCAAACCAACAACTTTGCTGAAATAAAAATGTTTCCATAAATTAATTCAGCATTGTTATTGTGTGTCCATGACTGCACGCTTCCAGGCATGATATATATGTATAAACTAAACATATAAGCATTATGAAAATTAACATTTAATTAACCCAATAATGTTTTTAAAGTAAGAGAAGATTTGTAGATAGAAGAGCTGTAGATTTTTTTGTGGTTGTCAGATTGAATTTTATATTGAAAAAATAAATAAATAAACACTACTCAATGGCATACGCAGAAAATTTATAAATGAGGGGTTAGGGTTAGAGTATGTCTTTATTTTATCTTTGAATATTTACATATATGTGGTATGTATATTCAGGGGTGATTGTGTGTAGGAATTTTTCCTAATTTCAGGAATTTTTGCTTAACATATTTCCTTATTTTAGGTTTTCCAGGCATGATTTTATTTATTTATTTATTTTCCAATTGTTTTTTAGTGGTTATTAAGAACAATTTTTATATAATGAATTTTGCTTATAATTTCTTGTTTGAATTTGATCAGTTTTTATAAATATTTAGCAAAAAGCAAAACACTATTATTTATTTATTATTTTTTTTGGCTTAAAATCATTGTTTGACATCTAAAAATATTTTTTCAGTAAGTATTATATTTCCTATATTATAGTTCCTATATTTAAAAAAAAAATTAAAACAGTAAACACCATTAAAATTTACTATTTTAATGGTAACTAATTTTTTTTCCCATAGATCTTAAATAATGCATAAGAAATGTTTTGTGTGACTATGTAAACAAACTATAAATGTTACATATTGCATTTCCAGTAGTGAACATGTCATAATGAACCCCAATAACAGTTATAAATTGCATAGCTATCAAAGTTACAAATGCTTTTCGACTTTGTTTCTGGAAAGTGTTTAAAACATAATATATATATACAAATACTAGCTGTGGCACATTGTGGTTGCATAGATGAGAAATGAGGAACAAAACAAAACATACATTTCATAGAAGTTTAATTTTGCTATACTTGTGGGTATACAATATTTTTTGTTATTCCATTGTCTGCATAGATGTAAAGGCTATCTGGTTTGTTGACACAGGAACATGCAACATACAGTTGTCCATGTGAGAAGCAATCCACATCTAAATCTAAACCATACGTTTCTAAAGATTGATATTGAGATTTATTGATTGTGATTGCAAATGCTAATCGAATTGGGAATTGCAATCTTTTAAATTTAAATGGTGTATTGGTTGGGATCATGGGAATTCGAGGAATGAGAGCATCTTCACCTTTGAAAGGCCCTGTTAAAATTGTTGCTTCCACTGTGCTGTTCATTAATTTCTTAACTGCAAGTCGCGTGTTGTTGCAGAGTTTTGGTTGATTAATATTCCGCAACATGATAATTGGCACATCTATTTTCAATTTTAATATGTGTGGTGGCATCCCTGGCAGATTAAGTGAGTTCAAAAATTCCATAGGATAATTAACTACTACATCTGCTTCCAGGATGGTGTCTATTGACTTATATGTAATTTCGTCACTTTGAATGCTGGATTGAATAACATTATTAAGTTGATAGACATCTTTATTCTTTGCGGCAAGGATAGCTCGTTCACTGAGCAAATCGTGATTCCTATAATAAATTTGAATATTAGGAAATACATTTTTGATCAATTCTTCTTTTGATGTTATGATATTAAATTACAAAAATTATCAGGAAATGATATTTGCCTTGACGTCTCATTGACTGGCAGCTGTGCGTTACCAATCACCAGTAACGGTCTTGAGAATACCTCGGCTGATTGATATTGATCATTCTGTAGCTGGACATGCATATTTGTGGTCAACTGCAATGTACGTACATGTCGCCACAATGTTGAATATTTCAGGCAAGCATTTATTTCGTCTGCTGGTGTCGATCGAGAAATTACAGGCAATGTTTGCCTAAATTCATTTTTCTGTGAGGCATTATTTCGATTTTCACAGGAACAAAAGGAAGGGATAAGATTATAACCTCTTATGGATCTGACAGCTCTAGGTTGAAAAAAAATGAGAGGTAGGAAAAATGTGTAATAACGAAAAATTTTCATTTTGAAATGGCCAAAACAATTCATGGCATTTCAGGCAAGCATTTATTTTGTTAATAGAGCATACACATTTTCGTTTCTTACAATGTTAACATTACTGACGGAAAGAGAAACAGTTGAGAAGTATTTATATTGAAAGATAGGTATAGTCCAAGATACGAAAGTTTGAGAAAAAAAATAATTGTGACAAGAAATCACAAAGTGTAACATGCGAAGAATCCGACTACATAAACATTAATCACAACAGGAAATTTCAGAACAAAAATGGGAAAGTTATTTCCTTTTCTAAAAAACTAAAAATTTTATACAGATGCCATTCATCGAAAATCAAACATTTTTAACTATCGTGTGCTCATACATTCACAAAAATAAAAAAATTTAAACATCAACATTATTTTCCTTTTCATTTTTTACTGAGCACGAGCTGTATAAAATAAATGGTAAACATAAAGCAAATTTGCAGTGTCAATATGTTTGCTGGTACACTGCTGACTGTTAAAAAAGCTGTTTTCTTGTAGTCTCAGGTATGTTACTGACGTGAAAAAAAGATAAAAACAATCTTTGAAGCGGATTGTATATTGTGTCAAAATTTGAGCTCAATCGGTGCAGAACATTTTAAGTTTTTGAAGCATACAGAAACCAACCTAACATTTTTATTGATATAGATTGAAAGTATTCATATATCTCAGTTTCACTTAATTGAAAAAATTAGAAAACACGTACTTTAATATTATAACAAAGCACCACAGAACTGACCTTTAAAAGTCAATAAGTACAAAACTTTGAGTAAACACCATAAAATGCAAAAATTCACAACAGTTGTTTCGGGTTGTCACTTTGTTTGCAGCACTCCTACATACTTTGTTTGCCTGATGGAGGGTCGTGTTTACTTTCGACCCAAAGTAATTGTCTCAATTTCTTACGTTTTATTGTGTTTATTCAAAATTTTGTACTTATTACTTACTTTTATAAAATAAAAATATTTACTACAATGAAACAGGGAAGGGGTTCTGATATTTTTCAACTTGCATATGCCACTGATACTTCTTATTTTCTAATGTCTATGTTCTTCTCATGTTACGATACATTATTTATAAAATAGAATAGCTATCATTATTAGAATTTAAATATAGTCACACTAGTTTATACAAAGGTAAGGTGAAAAGTTCACAGCCTGACAATGAAAGACTGTGATTTTCAGTTAAAAAATCATTTTATTTTTCTACATACTCTCCCTTTACTTCAACACACTTGGTCCAGCATTTCTCCAACATCAGTATTCCTTCCTGGAAGTGAGAGTCTAGGAAGCTGTAAAAATGTTTATCTATGGCCCTCTCAACTTCTTCATTGGACGTGGAGCGCTTCCCAGAAACAAATTTCTTCAAGTTTGGGAACAGATAGAAGTCTGACGGTGTCAAATCAGGATAATAGGAGGGATGGGCGAGCAAATCGTACCCCAAATCCCTCAGTTTTCCTATTGCCAGTGCACCCTTGTGTGCAGCTGCGTTGTTCTTGTGAAAGATGATTTTTTCTTCTTCAAGCCAGGCCTCTTCTTGTGAATTTTGACATCCAGCTGGTCAAGAAGGTTGGAGTAATATTCACCTATAATTTTTCTGCCTTTTTCAAGGTAATCAATTATCAGGATCCCTTTTGCATCCCAAAACACGTTGGCCAGGACCTTTCCAGCAGATGCGATCGACTTCGCTTTCTTTGGCACTGAACCATCGACTTCCACCACTGCTTGGACTGCTGTTTTATTTCTGGTGTGTCGTGGTGGACCCATGTCTCATCCATGGTGACAAATAGTTGCACAAAATCGGTCATATCCCTATTGAATTGGTCCAAACATTGCTGCGAATATCGTTTGTGCATTTGTTTTTAATCAGCTCAGCAAATGCGACACCCATCTTATGCAGAGCTTTCACATCCCTAATTCTTTGTGTAAGATGTTTCGCACCTTTTCTTTTGATATCCCCACAGCCTCAGCTATCTCACTCACATTCACTTGCCCATCGTCCAACATGTTATCATGTACTTTTTTGATGATTTCCGGTGTGGTGACAGTTTTTTTTCGTCCTTCACTTGGGTCATCTTCAAGGGATGTGCGACCATGTTTAAAATCAGCTGCCCACATTTAATGGTTGACATGGAAGGAGCAGAGTACCCCTAAACTTTTTGTCAAGTTTGAATGAATTTCCTTAGGGGTTAATCCATCCAAAATGAAGAATTTTATGACCGCACAGTATTCAAGTTTATCCATTTTAATGAAAAAAAGTCTACTTCAAAAATTCGTGTAAACAAACTGCTGGAGAGAACAATTTAAAACTTGTGATATAAACTAATGATATGTGCATCCAGGCTGGAAACACAAATTTTTGCTGATTGGAATGCCATCTCTGCATCAGACCAAGAACTTTTCACCTTACCCTCGTAGTGAGCCCTTTAACAAACAAGACCCCATATATAATGAGAACATATTCATGCTTTTATTAACTTTACTGCATGTTAATACTCTCTAGATTTTTTGGTTTAAATATTCACTGTAAACAATTATTAGTTTAAATTTGTGTTCATTTGTTCTATGTATTTTACTTGTAAGAAAGTCTTGCAGTGTCATTTTATATATTTCCATATTTTCACATCTTTTCACAATTATTTTTGTTGTTCCAGCATTAATAGTTATTAATTTATTAACACTATGCACATAACTATACAGAAAACCACAAACTTTGCTTGCAAGATTCGTATAATGTCCAAGAAAATGTTATTAATTTTTAAGCTTCCATTAATTTAATTGATTTCATCTTATTTTAATCTTTTTTCATCAATTTATATTTTGGTAATTTTCTATAAGTTTTCATATATGGGTCATTCCATGTCACATCATCCAGGCCATGACACCCACCGACACAGATTTGGATGAAATTTGGTACAGTTATAGAATATTTCATTCTGGTTCTAGGAATGTCAATTATTTTGAGATCAGTGAAGTAGTTTTCAAGCTATCAGCATTGATGTACATGGAAAAATGGCCGATTAGCCGCCATTTTGAATGGTACATGTAAATATATAAATGCTTGTAACTCTTCTTATTTTTAACATAGAGCCTTCAAATTTCTTTTGGTTTATTTAGAATATAACAAGCTTTTATTTACCAAAGTTTTGTTTTCTTAAATCATTACAATTATTTATAATAGTGACTTTTTTTTGTTTTTCTTCATACATAATTTGAGTAACTTTAGCAGACAATTTCTTTCATTGCCCCTTCTTCAATTTTCACAAAATTTTGTATACAGGTAGCCCAAACTATGTTTTTATGACTGATAAAAAAATTTTGATGGGCAGTTAACAGGATTTTTGTTTAAACAATTTTAACTTAACCTCCCCGACATTACCCCTTCCACAGAAAGATGGTTTCCTATTTCATTCTGATTTTAATATAAATCCTATGCTTTGCTATGAGAATTTCTTGTTTTACAACAGAATTTAATTGCATAGCTTATTAAATACTTGAAAACTAAGAAAATAAAACTTAACTAGATTTTCTTCTCTGCACTTTCTTTTTTTTTGCATAAAATTGAAGTATGTAAAATAAAAGTATAATCTTATAAAAATTGAATGCATTATAATACAGATAGAATTATATACACATTATTAATAAGAAATTATTAATACATATTAATAAGAAAAATTGTTTTAACAAATAATATTTCATACATAAACCAAAACACAATATCTATCAATGGAAATTAAAAATAACATAAGTATAATAAAGAATATAACTTACAGTAAAAAAAAATGCAAATAACCATATAAACTCAGTGATGAATCCACTGCTTTAGTGAATTCAAAATGGACAAAATATAATAATAAACAGGGAAGACTTTAACTTAATAACATATAGTTATTTGCATTTTTGGGACTGTAAGTTATATTCTTTATTATACTTATCTTATTTTTAATTTCCATTGATAGATATCGTGTTTTGGTTTATGTATGAAATATTATTTGTTAAAACAATTTTTCTTATTAATAGTGAAAACTAACTTTATTATAATGCATTCAATTTTTATACTATTATACTTTTATTTTACATACATCAATTTTATCATAGTTAATTTGATATTTAATGATGTATAATTAAATATGGTTTTGCATACAGAATATTATGAAAAAAAAAAAAAAAAAAAAAAGGAAGTGCAGAGAAAAAAAATCTAGTTAAGTTTTATTTTCTTAGTTTTCAAGTATTTAATAAGCTGTGTAATTAAATTGTGTTGTAAAACAAGAAATTCTCATAGTAAAGCATGGGATTTATATTAAAATCAGAATGAAATAGGAAACTATCTTTTTGTGGAAGGGGTAATGTCGGGAGGTTAAGTTAAAATTGTTTAAACAAAAATCCTGTTAACTGCCCATCAAAAATTTTTTATCAGTCATAAAAACATAGTTTGGGCTGCCTGTATACAAAATTTGGTGAAAATTGAAGAAGGGGCAATGGAAGAAATTGTCTGCTAAAGTTACTCAAATTACATATGAAGAAAAACAACAAAAAGTCACTATTATAAATAATTGTGAAGATTTAAGAAAACCAAACTTTGGTAAATAAAAGCTTGTTATATTCTAAATAAACAAAAAAATATTTGAAGATTCTATGTTAAAAATGAGAGGAGATACAAGCATTTATACTTTTATATGCAACATTCAACATGGCCGTCAGGCAGCCATTTTGGCATGCATATAAATGCTGATAACTTGAAAACTACTTCACTGATCTCAAAATAATTGACATTTCTAGAATCAGCATGAAAAGTTCTATAACTGTAAAAAATTTCATCCAAATCGGAGTCGGTGGGTGTCATTTCTTAAAAATTCTGGATGATTTGACATGGAATGACCCATATATTATATCTATCTATCTCTCTATATATTAATGGCTGGTGTAACATTTAAAAGAAATTTTGTAACCTTTTTATTACGAACATAATTTAGATTTAAAGCGAATTTTTTTTATGAAATGCAATAGTTTTTTTTTTTTTTTTTCCTCTGCTAAAATAGAATTTTGCAAAAGTTCCTGTTTTCCAAAGGATTTAAAAAGCCCAACTTCTTTGTTATGTTCTTAAAAAAATAAAAATAAATAAATAAATAAAAAATAAAAGACAATAAACTTCTTTATGTTAGCCTCTTATGTGCTGCTTTCTTTTCGTGAGATATGGAATATATAGACCAGTATTATGTGGACTCGTACACTTTTCTAAATCCCTTTCAGCTAATTGGCTATTTATTTGCATTTACCTAAATAGCATTAAGATTAAATTTTAATGAATAACATGTGTAATCTGCATTTCCATCTCTTTATGGCATTATTTTCAAAGCACAGTTATTTCATTTATCAATCACTATCTGAAAATGAAACAAAATTAAAATCCAAGTGAAACTTACTAGTTATTTTTCTTTTATTTAAAAGAAGTAAAATAAAAAAATAAGTCTTTGTTTTTAGTCATTAATAACAAATTTGTTTTGGTTCCTTCTTCCTCCTTACAACCAAGTTCCATTGTATTAACAATAGTAATCATTGTACAATTCATTATAAATTGTGAATTACTCCTGACTTAATTTTTAGAAAACAGTAAAAATAAAATAAATTTCTTGAAATGATTTTCCCATTTGGTGAATAATTTTTCATTTATTTGCAGGAAGATATTTCAAGAGGATTTCCTCTTACTTATATTTTGAAAGGTTCTAACATGAATGTTTTGATTAATATTGTGTGTGTTGTTGCAAATATTTCACTTTCTGTCAATCAGGTGTGTATGCATTAGTATATAACATTAATATTTTAGCTTTGTAAAAACTCAGTACAAAAATGATAACTTTGTTATATTTTATAGTTAATAATAATATTATCAAAATTATTTTATGAATGAAAATTTGAACATTCATATAAGCACTGAATTTTCAAATGTAATTTTTTTTCATTATTATTTATTTATTTGTTTCAATAGAAATAACTGAAATAATATTAATGGTAATATTTTTTCACTTTAGAATTTTGCTCACCAGTATATAGCTGCACTATGTGATTTACTTGATAATTCAAGTGATGAAACAAGTGAATTACAAATACACCTTGGAAGAGGATTAGCTAATTTTGCTGAAAATTCCTCTAATGCCTTGCAATTGGTAAGTTTCCTTAGTATTGTAGTAAAAATCCCATCAAATGCATTTCAGTTAAAATCATTCTGTTTCAACAGCATAATGACTAACTTATGTGAGTTTTTTGTCAAGTGTAATGTCTAACAATGAGTTTCAGGGAACATTAATTTTGATCAGAAATACTTTGTATTGTTGACACTATCATGCATAACATTCAATTATTATTTTTTCTTCTACTAAAGGGCTCCACCCCTGCTCCCTTTGTTCAGCAACCCTCGTGAGGTTTTTACTTCTGGCTCTCTCCAGTAACCAAACTTTATGGGGGCTTTGCCCCCTTACTCTAGATATAAACAAATAAAAATAGTTCTGAAAAAATTTACACTGAAATGCTATTATAATAAATACATATCTCAAGTATAGTTCCTATTTGGCTATAATTATTTTTTTAACGACTTGAGTGTAAATGTATATGGATATATGGCATCGCAAAATAATGTTAAATTTGATCAAATTCCAGGAACAACATCCAACATTGATACTTTACTATAAGCAAGATGCATAACTAATACTTCCTAATCTATAAAAGAAGATTTTGTCTTGAAAAGAAAACAAAAAATCTACTTTTAATTTTTTTTTTCTTTACAAACATCATTAATTTCTATTTTGACAGTTCCATCATTCTGAAGTAACTCTTGCTTGTTATGATAGGTTGGCGAGAGAAGCAAAATGTCCTCTTCATTTAAAAAGTAAATTAAGTTGGAAAAAAAAAAAAAAAAAAATCTTATAAAATCACCTATCTGAAAATATTTTGATAAAATATGTCATAAATTAAGTAAAATATGTTTGACTTTGTCTTTGTTCTACAAAAGTTTCTGAAAATTATTTCAAGTACTTTTCAAGATATGTAAATATAAATACTAAAGAGATCTAAGTGCAGCATATCTATACTTTGAAAAAAAAAAAAAAAAAAAAAAAAAAAGTAGAATTTATCAAAATTATAGTTACATAATGCCCATCACAGTCATCTGATGTATATCTTAGCAAAATATGAAGTTGCCTTGAATAGTTTCATTTATAAATGGTTTATTGCAGCATGCTTATCACACCTTTCTGAACAAAACTTCCAAATTTCTTGTTTTTATGCAAATCAGTTTTTACTTTATAAGCCACGAGACAGAAAAGATACACCAAATTTACAAATTGCAGTGACAGTATTTTTTTTTTTTTTTTGAATAGAGGATACGTAATGGAAGAAATCATTGGATTAATAAAAATTGTTGACGTAATAAAAATAGAATTAATAAAAACTGTAGCAAAGTACATTTACTCAATTTTGTAGATAAGATCACAATATTTAATTAACATTAATATTTAAATAAAAATTAAATATAGCTTGCAAAATATAAACAAATACATAAACAACTACTACACATTTTTAAAAATTATCTTTATTTTATTTTTTAAACAAAAAATATTTAAAAATATGGAAGATAAATTACAGTGCATTGCATATATATATAATCAGTTATAAATTGTTTATTTTAATTTGATTAAAAAAAAAAAAAAAAAAAAAAAAATCATGTGGTCTATTTTGTCTGAAAGAAACAGACCTCCATACTGAATAAAACAATATCAGTTGGTGTGCTTTTATAATTTAGCTTTTAATTAATTGACAGAATAATGCACCAAGTACTGATGTTGATGATACGATAAGAACTTTGTAAACAAACAAATTCAGTGTAATACCAAAGCATCCCCATAATATAATTTTCGCTGAGATATAAGATTCTCTTCATTGATTGCAGGAAACAAAAGTCTCTCTATCTCTCTCCCCTCACCCCCTCCTACTCCCCCAATCTGTATGAATACTCTGATTTTATATATATATATATATGTATAAAGGTGAATAATGAAATATTCTGCATTTCACTTGAAAAAATCTGGGAGTTTCCAAACATTAAGTAATTAACGATTGTTTAAATAAATTAAAGTAGAAATCAATCAGCTCAATCGGATAAGAAGTTTCTTGCTATTGCACTTCAAATAATTTCAACTTTTAGTTTATAATGATAAAGAATTTTTCGTTGTAGCCCTGTAAAAATCTAAGTGTTAGATTCACCAAAATCTATACAGTTCATACGACTGTGACCTATAAATATGTGTATAAATATAAACATGAATATAAATTTGCAGTTCATTGGAATAAGGTGTTTAAGACACTATTGCCCTTTAAATAATTTGACCCATAGGCCATAATGATAAAGAATTTTTCTTTGTGTCCCTTGTAAAAAACTGTAAGGGCTAGATTAATAAAATTCTATACAATTCGTGCTGCAATAACCTATAACATATGTACCATCTTTCAGCTCATTTGAACAAAGCGTTTAGATGCTACTATGTCCATTCACTCACATACATACATACACATACTCAAACATACATCATGAAAAATTGTGTAAAATTGTAGATATCTCTAAAAGGGAAACTTATGTCAAGACCACAGTTAGAGGTGTATAACTAGACATCATGATAGTCATAAATATAAATTTGCACCATTCCACGATGATTTGTTCTTGAGCTATGCAAGATACAAAATCTATTTCACAAATCATGATTATGTCATATTTTCTTTATATAGATAGTATGCTTGGAAAGTAAAAATTACATTCTAGAGAAATGATTTATAATCTCTATAAATGAAAGAAGTAACCACGATTAAAACAATGTTATATTGTGACTTTTGTTATTAAAAAAATAAATAAATAAAGCCATAGACACTTGTTGAGAAAAGCTGTTGCTTTAATTTCTCAACCCTGTGTTAATTATTATATTAAATGATTTGGATACAGCTCTCCATGTAGGGTTGATTAAATTGAAGTCTCATCCCTTATTATTCAAAATACTTTTAGAATGCATCAATAACTAAATATTTCATTCCACATGGCAAATTTGCAATAAACCATGTTGAATGAAATATTTAGTGGCACAACTTTACTATAAGGCACCCATTGCTATTGCCGGATGTACAGCTCACCAGATGAGTTGATACTGCGAATCGATACTCTGAATCATTACAAAACATCAAAAATACATTTTAATAAAATAAATTACTGTTTCACTCTGGTGCTTGTTTTGAAATTCACTGAAATAAATTTAGCATATTATTTAAGATTAATAAAATAAAATAAACATTTAAAACAGTAATAAATAGAAATTTAAGCTACTTCACCACAAAAATAAATAAATAAATAAATTAAAAGCTTTCACACATAAAATTCAGTGTTATGAATTATGTATAACTTGAAGATTTTCCACAAATTTTCAAAATTACAGCCTTGCATGAATCTGAAAATGTATGAAAATCTGTATAGAAGCAATCACACACAAATTTTTTTTATAGATGCAGCTTATCTGTTGTGCACGAATCTGAAAATGCATGAAAATCCATGCTATAGCGATCAGTATTCTAATATTAAAACTAAAAAAACATCACTGGATACTCCTAACTCATAGCGCATGAATCGGAAAATGTATAAAGATCTGTACTGCAGCGGTCAGTATCCCGATATTAAAAACAAAAAAAACATCACTGGATACTCCTAATTCGTAACGCATGAATCAGAAAATGCATAAAAATCTGTACCGTAGCACTCAGTATTCCGATATTAAAACCAAAAAAACATCACTAGATACCCCTAATATGCATTGAAAAATGCATAAAAATTTGTACTGCATCAATTACTACCATGCACTAATGTTTCTCTAAATAATTCCATTTATTTAAAAAAATAATAAATAATAATAATAATAATAATAATAAAATACACTTAAAAAATTAATTTTTAAATCTCAAAAACACATTTAAAAAAAAATCATTCAGCTGGGCTGCATTACGGTAAACATACAACACGAATGGTCGGTGCATAAAGAAAAACAAAGTTCTGAGACAGTTAATCAAAGTTCCAATACATTAAAAAGTGTCGATACACTAATTCGCATCGCATCACAGCGTCACAAATTGCCATTGGGTGCCCTATAGTAAAGCTTAGCAATATTTAGTATGTTTGATTTTTAACTTGAGCAAATTTAAAATTTTAGTATATTTATAGCAGAAAAAATGTAAAGAAAAATGTTGCATTTATATAATTATATAAATAGATAGCTAATATATTGACCTTATCAATATTTTTTGAAAAGCATATTACAATTTTGTTTAAATTGAAGTAGAGTATTTTATGTACATTACATATAGATTCTACATAACTGTAGAGCATATTGTATTATTAAAATGTATATAAAACACTACTCACAACTCCCACAAGTATTTGTAGTCAAAACAATTTCACATAATATTTGTTGCCATTTCAAAAATCATACATGAAACACCACTAGTGTGTGAATTATGGCATTGTTGCACTATGAGTCATTGTGGAGTAAATAATCAGTTACAAAAATTATGAGGTAACTAATGTACTTATAATAGACAATACAAATGGTGCATCATGACATAGGTGTGATAGAAATTATCTCAGAAATAAACTTTAAAAATAAAAATTCTAGCATATTGTATAAAAATGCTAAAATTTTTAACTTTTTTTTTTTTTTTTTTTAAATAACTAATGAAAGTACATGACATATAATAAAGGACGTAAAAAGTTTTGAAAACTTACACCATAAAGCAATAAAAACAGATTTGTATTTCAAACTAAAATAATTTAACTTGACTTTTTAATAGAAACAGACAAAAAAGTTATCTCAAATGGGAAAGAGAGAAACTAGTTACTCAAGGAATCATGAGTGAGAAAGATCATTGCATGAAAATAAAATAAAAGACACAAAAATCAACCAAAAAATAAAGCAAATGAAAAAAAAAAAAAAAAAAAAAAACAAGCAAATTAAGACGTATTTAAATAAAATGGCATTTTTAAATTTTTTTCTTTTAATTTTAATAAAAATAATGAATATTTCTTTTTCTTTTACATTTATTTCAATTTTTTCAAATTCAGCAATTATTAACAAACCTGAAACAATAATTTGATTTTCATTAAATTTTTTAAAATTTATTTGTTATGAAAGTAAAGAAAATTTTGATTTTATCCTTTGTTTTAGATTCATCATTTAGGAACTATTGTGTCTATGCTGCTAAAATCTGAATGTGAAACTCCAAAACTACATGCTTGTCGACTTATCATATATCTCTTTTCTGCAGAACCAACTATTACTTTAGATATCCTTTCACAGTGAGTAAGCATATTTACAAATAATAAAAGATGCTTAACACAAAGAAGATAAAAGGTTAAAAAACATTAAAATAAACCAGTAAAATTTAAAGCTATGCAAAAAATCCAATTTCCATAATAAATATGTTATATGTTGTCATCAGTGCAAGCATTAAAGCATTTTGCACCATATTATGTTCTAAATAAATACACCATAAAATATGAAAGTAAGAAAAGGGCAGTATTCACTTGTTGTAAAGATATAATACCTGCTAACTCTCTTCCCCCCCCCCCCACCTTTTCTTCAAGAGAGTTTCCCTTATATGACTGTCTTCTATTTTCTCTTATCCTTAAACGTATCTCCTGTTTTCTGTTATTTTAAATTATGCATATAACTTATCAAAAACTTCTACAAATCTTCAATTTTTAAAAGCAAGATTTTCACTTTTGCAAAAAAAATTTCTCTGGCATTATTTTAATTAATATTTACTAAATTTTTCTCATCAATTAATTAATAATATATGTGTTTGATGGTTTAAACTCTCAAGAACTGGTGTATGTGGAAAACTTATCAATGTTCTCGCTGAAATGTCGCCTGTAAAATCTCATTTATTTTGATCCTTCATTATTGGCAAGTACAGTGGGTGATAAAATTTTTAGAAATTATTTTTATTTTTTGAATTTTCTAAAAAAAATACTAGATGAAAATGGCTTGGAACTTCAGACAGGCAAAGAACATTTTAAAAATCACATTTCCCACTACCGATTTAGTCCAGAATGCAACTAGGGGACCAACCACAAATTGAAGAACGACGAAAACACTTTTGATCACTCTGTATCATAAAAGTTATAATTGACTTGTAAGGAGGCGTCCATTAATTATGTGAGGTGTTCAGGGGGGTGGGGGGTTGAGCCGAATCTCACGTGGGTGAGAGGGGGGGTCTCGGCAAATATCACGTAATTTTTTTCCTGCAAAAAACAGTGTAAAATTACGAGAAAGTTGAGTTAAATTCAAGTAAAACATGTTTCTTGACTTAAATATGGGAAAATCTGACACAATAATATTTATTGTGGCTATCCGAACACCGCAAAGCAGCACAGTAGCCTTGATGTGATGATTTAGAAAAGAGATGCTGCAGTACATGCGGTATCTACTTTACATCCATCACAAGAGCTGCAGAGCATCGGCGTGCAATTCACAATGCACTAGCTGCACAAGCATGCAAAGTTTGACCCTCACGGATTGTCCCAAGCACAAGACGAGCTACTGAGCTTCTATGCGTAAGCGATAACGGTTTAGAGTGGCTAAATCAGAACGAAGTTGAAGGAGCAGATGATTCTACTGAAAATCACATGAATATGTTGGTTCCAGTAGTCACTCTTGAGACTGTGCACGAGTCCCCATGGACTGAATTAGAATAAATATTCTTTTATTAATTTTAGTAGTTTCTATTTAAGTGTTTTATTGTCCGATTTTATTACTGTGATTCCAGATGCATTTACAGTAAAAGTACGAATTTTGAAAAATCTCACAGGAGATTAGGGGGTCAAAAAATTGTCAGAACCGCCTCACGTAATTAATGGATGCCCCCTAACTTTAACACATTCTTGCACATACTATGTACAATATAATAATGTTTTGTTGTGGAAATTGTGCCATAATTTAGGCAGCTATAGATTTTTTTCAAAAGTCAATTTATTTGCTTATAATTACAAACGGGTTTCTATAAAACTTTACAAAACTCACAGAAAAATTGACAAAACATTATTCTGAAACATCACATTCACAATAAAACACACAATATTTGCTGAGCTATGAGCATTTATAGCAAATATTTTTTTACTGTGCATGCACAAAATATAGAAAAACTTTTATTACATAGGTTGAAAGCTAGACATATTGAACAACTTTTGTCAAAAGTTCAGTTGAATAGAGTAAAAATTAAGCAAAATTTCGACAAAAGAAAGAGCTAGATTTTAGGTATTTTCCAGAGTTGAAATTTCATAAGGGTTTTTTCACATGCTACGTTTTTAATTTGAAGATCCAATTATTTCAACCACGTTGCAAAAGTTCTTTTTTGTGAAAAACCCCTTAAAAACTCACATACCTAAGTAAATAAATAAAAATATGTTAGATTTAAAAGCCTATAAGGGGTTTTTCACAAAAAATAACTTTTGCAACATAGTTGAAATAATTGGATCTTCAAATTAAATACGTGGCATGTGAAAAACTGGAAAATACCTAAAATCTAGCTCATTGTTTTCCCAACAATTTGTTTAATTTTTACTCTATTCAAATGTTCTTTTGACAAAAGTTGCCCAATATATCTAGCTTTCAACCTATGTAATAAAACATTTTCTATCTTTCACGCATGCATAGTAAAAAAATATTTATTATAAATGCTCATATCACAGCGAATATTATATGTGTGAATTTTATGTTTCAGAATAATGTTTCTCTAATGTTTTGTCAATTTTTCTGCAAGTTTTGTAGAGCTTTATGGAAATCTGTTCTAGTTATAAGCAAAAAACTTGCCAAAAAGATTAATAATTTTTGAAAAAATATTATATCTGCCTAAATAACTGTGCTATTTCCACAACAATACATATAAATATTATACGTAGTATGTGCAACAATGTGTTAAAATTAGACATCATCTGTAGCTTTTTATAATACAGGGTTATACAAAGTATTTATGCTCTTCTTTATTTTGTGGTTGGTCCCCTAATTGTACTCAGTACTAAATTGATGATGAAAAATGTGAGCTTTAAAATTTTTTTGCATATGTGAAGTTTCGAGCATTTCGTCCAGTATTTTTTTAGAAAATCAGAATAATGTATAAATGAAAAACATTTCTAATAATTTGATCACCCAGTGTATGTATAATGAAAAGGATATCCTAGTAACAATTTCCAAAGTCTGATAGAAGGAGGACTGAGATACGAAAATTTTTGTGAATATGTTTCCATAAAATTTCATTCTTTAATATGTAATGGCTTATAATTTCAGCTGAAGAGAAACCAAATATATGATCATAAACACAATGTTTAGCTATGGCCAACAAACTTAAAATTGTTTTTTGGAAACATATGCTATGTACTCATTAAATTCTAAAATTTAATACATGTTAGTTTGATCATTATACTATAGACAAATAAATATACATTAACAAATAAATATACATGTCAGTAGGTTTGGTGAAAAGCTTAAACTGAGAATGTGTGTAAAAATGACTCTAAAGTTAAATATTTTAAGATTTTAGCAAATCTAGTGCTGATTTTGCTGTAGAATGAGAGAACAATGAATGTTTTTGAAGGTAAACTAGGAGAAGAAAGGGTCATTTGTAATACATAAAATGATTTAATTTTCTTGGGCATCATTCACCATAAAATATGGGAGAGCTGGGAACCCTATCAGTAACTACTGTTTTAAGAAATTGTAACTCAGAAAAAAAAAAAAAAAAAAGCTTGATTATTAGAATAACTATTACTGAGAACATAAAGTTAACAAAACTATATATATATATATGTATAATTTAAATTAATAACAAAAATAAGCATGAGGTGCCAGACAAATCAGATAAATTTTATTGGCATATTTTGACACTGTTTTCTAACCTTTTACATTAAGCATATATTTTTTTCCAACACAATATTTTAAGAAATATTCAGAGTAGTGTTTTCTTTAACTTTTTTTCTTTCCAGCATCTATTCTGATTACTTAGTTCATTATATTAAAAATAAACATCTTTAATATAATTAAGTATTTAAATTAGGTCAAGATCATAAAATTTTTATTTTTCACTGATATTAAATTTAAATATTAGTCGTTTCTTTTAATAGCTCATGATTTTTATTTTAAGATCCAGATTATTTTATAACAGTTGGTTGTTATTCCACAAAAATTATAGCCGAATAATTAACACTTTGGCTTACAGATGCAGGGCACGAATTAGGCGCATGCATGTTTGTAGTGGTTTATAGTCCACTTTAAGTTGTTGCTATGTTCCAGTCTAATGAGCCTTAATGTGTAAAAAATGACTGTAGAGTGACACCCCAAACCTAACCAGCCACAAAAAAGTCATGTTAAATTTAAAATAAAAGTTGTTTTTGAATTTTCACATTACTTTTTATATTTTGAGTGTTGAAAATTTCCAAAGACTTTGTATTATTTTAATTTCATTATATTTAATTTTATAGTAATGAAAAAAAAAAAAAAAAAATTACACAAGTTTTTGTGTTTTTGTTATATTTATTCAATTTATTTAAAAATATCAATAAAAACTTTGTATAAAGGCACCTATGAAGCTTAAAGATATGAAATTGCACATTACAAAAATACAAATAAATGTTTTAACAATTTAATACTGTATTTTTTAATTATACTTTGGTAAATTTACAGGTCAGGAATGGATGAATTTATGGAACTAGTTTTTAACCTTCCTGGTATTCATGACATCCTGAATAGTTTGTTATTAAGGAAAGTTTCAAGGTTGTCAGTATGTAGCAAATGAAAATCAAAACATCAAACATAACAATTTTATATGTGATATTAATTTATTTTTTAATTCTAAAGTTATGGTATATATAAAGTTGAATTCTTACTTTTCTACATCTAAATTTAGAATGAAAACTGATTAAATAGCTGATTTAGAATCATTGATAAAAATTTAAAATAAAAATTATCTTAATTATCTAAAAGCACTTTCAACAATGCCCCTTTTCTTTCCAAAATACTAACATTCTAATCTCCAATCTGCCAAAAAAAAAATAAAAAATAAATAATAATTGACAGTAATTGATTATTTTTACTATACAATCAGTTATGGTGAGTCTAATGGACTCTTCCCAGTTTCATCTGCTCAATCATGTGATAGAGGAAAACGAATAATCGAATTCAATTAAATATTGTTATTAAGAACAAAAATGTTAATATTTAATATAAAATAAAATAAAAGTAATATTGTGCATTTGTAAACAGTAGAATAGTTGTATTTGTAAATTTTATAATTTTTTAAAAACACTTTATGTGTTTATTTTCAACTGTAAGAATAGATTTTTGTATTTTCTAGTGTAACTGTTACATTAACTGATCTAGCAATAAATAATAGCTTGTTCTTGTGGAATGTTTATGGATTATAATTTGAAATTTTAAAATGTTTTAATTTAATTTAATTGCATAAAGGTGTTACAACAAGTTAATTAACTTAGTTACTGGTCTAAATAGATTTATGCAGTACGATATTGCACTGTCACTGATTTACGTACCAAAAATAAGCATATTTAACATGTTCTTCATGAACATCAATAACAAATATAAACTAAATGATGATTGTAAACGTATACAGCAAACAAAAGATGGTGAATAATGATATAAAATGGATTAAAAATGATGATGTATAAAAAAATAACACAGATTAAATACGATTGATCAAAAATAAGAAAAGAAAACATGTTATTTCTGTGATCGCTATAGATAAACAAGACTTCGTCTGCTATTTGTTTTTCCTCTATCATGTGACCTCTGACGTCAGGTGGGAAGATCCCATAGTATATAAAAATTGTTGAAACATAGAAAGCCATTGTTAATTCAAAAGGCTATTTTAAATTAATTATTTTTATATGTAGAATAAGGATTCAAAAATTATTACATAAAATGCAATTTAACATATATACTGCAGTTTTTTTTTTTTTACCTGTATTGATGCACATATCAGGAAACAAGGTTGAGTTGTCAACAGCTATAACCAATATATCAATTTATGAAGATTATCAAAATCATTTTATATAAAAATTCAGAAAAAGTTAAGATATATAGAATAGTAATGTTTGTGCTAGTAAATGTCTTATTTTTAAATCTTAATTGCCAACTGTGAGGAATATTTATTTAATAGCTGTGAAAATGTCAACCCCCTTCTTCTCTCTCTTAAAAAAAAAAAAAAAAAAAAAATCCCTTAATAAATTGTATGTAAATGTAAAATTACATTAAAAATATTTTACTAGTTCCTTAACTCATAGCACTTTTGGTTGTGTTTTCAAACCTTCATCACTATCTCTTGTCAGATGTGGCTGAATACATTTGCTTCTTTTCATCTTCTCTTCATTTAGCAGGAAGTGCCATCTTATGTCAACTTTGGATGGTTCTATGTCATTACATGCTTTTTTGTTGGCCAAAATCTAAACTGCTTCACATTTTATGGCAGAAGGAAAGTTATTATAATCTGTGAGTTTTGGTAAGGGTTATAGTTAATTTGTTTTTGATATCATTATTGTGTTTTTCAAGTCTGTTTTTTATTTCTCATTTTGTAATTTTTATATACGATTTTATTTTCCTCATTTTGAAAATTTATACTGGTGGTATATATATTATATATAATTTATAATTTGGTAAATGGAGAAAATAAAACAGGATCATACCTAGCAATTACAAAAAACAAAATAAAAAACAGAATTAAAGAGTACAACTATCATATAAAAAAAAATAATAATAATAATAATGAATAAATAAAATACAGCCCTCACCTAAACTCATAAAAACTAAAACATAGCAATAAAATTTGCCAATGCTGAAAAATTTACAGATTACAATAGTTTTCCCTTCATCATAAAATGAGAAGTATTTGAGATTTTGGCCAGTGAAAAAAGCATGTAATGATGCAGAATCATCCAAAGTTCACGTAAGATGGCACTATCTGCTACATGAAAAGAGGATGAAAAGAAGCAGATATATTCAGTCATATCCAAACAGAGATTGTGATGAAGGTAGGGAATACAACTGAAAATATTCTGAATGAGAGAACTAGTTATATGTTTTTTAATACAATTTTGATTTAAAAGTTCTTTTTTGTTTTAAACTTTTTAACACTTACATGTATTTAAAAATTTAGTGAGTTTAGTGATTTTTAAATGTGATATGAATTGCAATATAAACAACAATGTAGAATGGAGCAAAACAACATTTAATGAGCAAAATAACATTTAATATATCTGCTTAAATAATATTTAATTCAACATCCCCTTTTTTCTCCCCATCTGTTTCCTGAAATGTTTTGTTATTAAGAAAAATATATATATGTCAAATGCTGACAATTTTGTAAAATAAAATAAGTTATTTTAAATTACTTTTAAGTATGGAAGTAAATTATGTAATATTGTTCTTTGAAATATTGAACAGTTGATTTCTAAATGTAATGCAAAGCCTATTAATTTGTTTAATACTGTTCTTTGATAAAAGAAAACACAAATACATACACAGAGCCATGTGAAATTTATTTTAAGTATTGTGAATTTCCAACTCTTCTCTCTTTTTTAGTGCAATATTAAAAAAAATATAATTTCACTTCTTGATGTTATTTATCTTCCTCCAAGAATAGTTTGGAGGATTTTTTTTTTTTTTTTTTTTTTTTTTTTTTAACACTTTCCATCGAAATTTAACAATGTTTATATCTTCAGTTCATCTGTCTGTGTTTTCTTTCATCTTCATAAATATTTTTAAGAGTTATGTAAAACTGGTATATGCTATTCAGGTTTTTCAGAGATTTATTTTAAAATGCTTCCTATTAAAAAATCTTATATATAGCAAAACTGGTTTGTGTAAGAAGACTTACAAAATAATTTTGGACACATTACAGTTTAAGGGATAAATTTCTTTGGAGTAAGATCAAGAGATCTTTGTACTTGTTGAGATACCTGCCAACATCCTTATTAATATTCTGTAGTGTTGTTAGTCCTGCCTTTTTTTTCCCATCTGTAAATTTGGAGAATAATATACTTCAAATGCAATTATCTATATAAATAAAGAGAAGTATTTGTCTGTCTGCACTCTGGTACTCACACTGCTGATAGCAGAGCTACAAAACTTGGCAGATGGCTATCTGGGACCCTATAAGTGTGCACCTTATCAAGATTTTTTCAAATTTGAATTTTTTTAAATTTTAAGTATTAGCTTTTTTCTTATTTTAATTTATTATATTTATTGAAAATTAAATGGTAATGCAGTAGAAAAAATTAAATATATTAAATTTTATCTTTATACAATAAAAATTATTAGGTATATGAACATAACTTTTTATTTTTCATTTTTTTTTTTTAAATTAGTTCCTTTAAAAGAAAATTTTATTTATTTATTTATTATTATAGTATTTATCGAGAAAAATTGGTAGTATACAGTAAAAAGGATTAAACTGATTAAAATTTATTTGTTTATTTATTTAATTCCTTTTAAAAGAAAATCCACTTTTTATTATGTATTATATTGGTTAGAATCAAATTGTAATATAGTGTAAAGAGCGGGGACTGTAAAAATATAGTTCAAAAACTAAAGTATTTAATAGATGATGAGATACAATCATCTTTAAAATCGTAGTTTGTATTTGTAAATAATAGCAGATCCACTTGTCATCTATAAATACATAAAATGAAGTGCCCGGGAAAGACCTTTCTGCAGGCAATGGGAACCTGGACCTGATGCAGTGCAGGCAGAAGCGGGTACCTGAAGCGAGGTTTAGAGATTTCAATATAGGTAATTTTTTTTAGTGTTTAATTATGTGATATAAAAAATAAATAGTGATTCAATTCACTTGAAAATTCATTTAAATATAGTGACCAGCGAAGCGAGCATAGCCTGCTAGTGATTGTGTGAAAAAAAAGGCAGGACTAACAATACTATGAAATATTAATTAGGATGTTTGCAGGTATGCTTGTTCAGCATACAAAATTAGCCAACATAAATTTTCAGATGCAGTAAAGAATGTTTTCTACAAAAAATAATGTTATTGACATTAATAATTCATTTATATAACTATAGAAAAATACCCAGAATATTAAAAAAAAAATTGTTGAAGATGCATTTTCAGTTGAGTTTTTCTGTTTTCAATTGATATTAAAAAGTATTTATGAAGTGACAGGTAAATATAGTTAAAAAGTGTTTTATGGAATTTCAAAAATTTTTGTGGAAATGAGAGGGTGGTGGGCAGAACAAGCAGACAATGAATTGAAGTCAATTTTGTTGAAAATAAAAAAATATCCTCCAAGATAAAATAATAATTTCAATATTTATAATGCTTGTGATAAACATATCTATCAATTTTAATAAAAACTTTATTCTTGTTTGCATTAATTATATATTTCAAATTCATCTGGCCATGTATTCACATTTATATTAAATGTGAATCACTAATATTTTGTAATATATAGAATCCACATGTAAATATCAGTAAAATAAAACAATGTTGATTTTTAAATATTTTATTTTTCATTGTAAAACAAATGTGATAAATATATATTTTGATTTTTAATGTTTTATTTTCTATTTGAATGATGGTAAATTTATATTCATCATTAATACAAAGATTATGTACATTTATTTATATATATACAGTAATAATTACATGTACTTTGAAATAAAAAATATTTTACTGAATTGTTTATTCTTATCTGGACTGAATATTTTAAGAAATGATATATATATACATTTATATTTTTTATTAAAATGCAACAACATTTTGAAATTATTAGAAACTTAACATAATTCATTATATTAACTATAATTCAGAATAATAAATGATCAAATTCATGGGAGAAAATACACAACAAAAATGTATATAATTCAACCCTTTCCAATCCTCCGTGTTTCACTTTTGTAATGGTGCACGAAACTGTTAAGTAAAGTATTATTACAGTGAAAGTCTACTAGCATGCAATAGTGTATAATGCATATATACTAGTGAAAAATAAATAAACGCTTGTCATTCATTTTCATTTTTTAAATTACAGAATAAGTTGTGTGGTAATGATTTCTAACTATTTATTTTTATAGAAGATGTTTAATTTAGGCTATTTTACGGAAAATCTGCAATTTGACTACACTAATAAATAATAATAATAATAAAAAAATGAAGGGCAATTTATGGTATAAATACGCTCACAATATATGACACACAGATCAATTTTTTTTTGGTAAGTTCTGGGGGGATAAGTATTTTGCATACAGTCATTATTATTGTAAAACCAATATATCTACAGAAGTGAAATTTCTGTTTTCTTAATATTTTTTCTATGATTAATAATAAGCCATTTATAACATTTAGATAATCATATTTCATTTGATGTAGCATATTGAATAAAAGAACAAATTTTAAACTGTTACATTATAAAAAGTAATAGATGTGATGTCTTGAGCTGGTGAAAAAACCAAACAGCATAAATATGAGTATTCACCTAAAAAAGTTTTCAAACTTATTTGAAGTAACTTCCTTGCATTTGTTGTTGTTATTTTTTTAATTTGTCACTAAGAAAAGACACAATACACCCAACTTAATGAGATTTTTTTTTTTTTTTTCAGGCAGTGAAAGCCTATGTTATTTTCTCAGGGAAAAAATCATTAATTGCTCATTACCTAATATATATTTAAAAAATTCCTTTTTCACATTACAAAATATCCCAACCATTAAATTTGTTCTTATTTTCCGACAGTTGCTTTTTTAAACTTTTAATATTTCATTTTAAAACTTTAAAAATGCAAAAAATAAACTATATAATTCTATGCATTTCACAATATATATATATTATAATCTGGTGTGTCACTCACACAACTTTCTCTTATCCTGAATTCCAATACTATAAAGACAGACTGCAGTAAGTTGTAAGATCAATAAGGTAAGATAATAAAGTTCACTCTGCTTTAAAAATAATCTAAAGTAAATATAGGAACAGTTTTATTTGAAATATAAATCTGTGTGTGTGTGGGGGGGGGGGGTACCGGTACTCACATGACTAAAATAAGTATGCAGAGTTAATTATGTTAACATGTTCATTGTCAAGCTAAAATTGGAATTTCATACAAACAGAAAAAAAAAAAAAAATCCCTTCACTAGTGGCCAATGGGAATATAAATATTACTCGCCGTTTCGCTGTGGCCACTACACTATTCCGCTTAAAAACTTGATGACGGTGTCCATGTAATAACACGTGATTAACAATTATTAGCTTGTTAATTTTTTAATAGCATAAAACATTTTTATGGGCATCCATTACTAATACTACAATTTGTCAACACTGCAATAATGAGCAGCCTTGTTCACTACTGGGTCATTTGATTTTTAGAGAAAGAACCAGTTGTGGACGCTGGACCATATTATCAGAAATTGAATTTATTTCATTGAAAACCATCATGTTTTTTTCCCTCTCTAAATTTTGTATTTTTTCAAAACAACACACAGTATCCCTGCAAATATCTGAAAGTGAACAAACTACCCTAAGCATGAAAGAGATTAAAATAAAATTTACAAATTAGGATTAAATTTAAGTAAAAAAATTTGGTTGAAGCTGGAGCACTGCAATTGAAATTTGTCATTGAAGCATTTAGATTTTTGAGGGGTAATTTGTTTTGAATTTATGATACAAACTTATGTGTTTTTTAATTATACTGACGCAACATAATTACCTTTTATTAATTAAACGTATATTCCCAATCACTCTACATTTCATTTTGCTTTTTCTGCAAGATTCAAAAGGTATCAGCTACTGGCACATTTTAAGCTCTTCAGAAAAACTTTTTTATTTTTTTAAATATAAATATGCTGCATCTTTCACAGTACAATCATGTACAGAAATAAATTAGTTAACATATTAAAACACTAGTTATAGTATATAAACTCTAAGATGAAAAACAAAAAATAGCTGGAAAATGTCATTAACCTATTGAGACCTGAGAAAAGACTAAATACTGCTTTTAAAAAATTCTAGTATTTTTTTGATTAAATATCAATATTGAAAGCAAAAATACAGAAAAAATACTGTTCAAAAATTTCTATTATCTTAAATTAAGTAATTTTGTTTGCAAATAGCGTAACTGTAAACAAACGATTTTCAACAAAATGCAATCTAAAATTACATCTAATATATTAATTATACATCTCTTAATGTAAAATAACATCTAAAACATTCAAATTTCATTTCTTTTACTAAAAAAATATAAAGATATTTTTCTTTATTTTCCACGTTTATTATCAATGTTTTTTGCCTTTACGCCATTTTACGCTATGATAAAGTTGATTACTTCACAATATAGTACTGAAATTGATTGGAAAACTATTAAAACAGTCTTTCCCCAATTGAATATTGTGTATTTGAAAGCTGGTAAATACAATCTTTTCATTTTACACACATTTTACGAAAGTACCCAACTGGGTACCAAGGATCCTAAGTGGTTAATTGTCCACTACTGATACCATTACCACATGTATATATATATTGCAAAGTCAGTCTCATATAACAGAAAGTAATGATATGCATAGATTATTCTTTGAATTGCATTTAAATATTTTTTTAACGCTCTCTGATTTTTTAACTAATTTATAAAAAAAAAAAAAAAAAAAAAATGATTATTTTTTAACTACATTTACTAGAACTAAAGTTATCATCATCGTTTTAATTTTCCTCTCCCCTTAAAATTTCAATACAGATTTGTTGATGATATTGAGCAGAAATTCAAAAAGTTATTTTAAGAGAGAAATTAGATTGAAAAGGGTTAATAAATGGGTGTTGATAAATTTCATCAATATGTATTATGTTAAGTCTACATTCACAAAATATTTTAGATATATACTTTTTTTTACAAACACATAGATTTAATATTAAATAATATCACAATAATACATGCATATTATCACATTTCACAAATATGCAAAATGCATATGAATTTTTTATTGTAAATATATTTTCTACTATATATACAGTCTTTAGATTGTGCATGATAAAAGTTTGCACTGATGATAGAATTTCAAGTACACTCCAATCTGCTCAGTTAGTTTAACTTTCAGTTCAAGTATCACATATTTCATCTAATAAATATTCATTTCATTTTTTTTTTTTTTTTTTAAATTTTTTTTTAAAACATGAATGAGGTTTTAATAACTTTCAAATTACGTCATGAAAAGAAAAAATACAAAGTTATAATCTCCCCACCACCATACTCTTTTTATTGTGTCCTCTTTTTAAGTCATTTAGACTTAAAAATTATTTTTAATTATACCAGCATTCAGACAAAATAAATAGAATATTTCTGAAAACAATGCTGCTTTCTGTTTTGAATAAAGTTACCCTTATCTTAAAACAATAACAATAAATAGTAATTATATACATATATATAGCATAATTTCTTTAGAATTTAAGAAAAAAATATTCTTTAATTGTAATTGAACAAACAATTCTAATTTTTCATGCATTAACGATTACATATATAAGAATAATAGCTATTTACAAAATTTTAGGCTATTTTATTTCATTAAAAAAAATCTGCTTAATATTTTTTTTTTTTTCAAGCAAAATTTCACATACTTTCAAATATAAAGTACCATTTCTTTACCCATAATGTCTTCAATCACTGTAACTGTATAACCACCTACCTTATTATTAAGAATTAACTCAGGTTGGACATTTTTTATTCAAATTATTCTGATAGAGGTGCCAAGTTTCAATAACAGCTATCAGTAATCAGAGTTATACATTTATGAAACGTGATCCGCCTCACGGAGAATTTTTTATGCACAAACTCACATATAATAACGAATTGCACAGTTTTTGTAAACAAATATATAATACAATTAATTCAAAAATTAGAAAATTTTCTGAACAAAAGTAAATTAGGTACTTCTTTACCTTATAACAATATGAAAGATTTTTTTTTTTTTTTTAAACCTGCATTGAAGGGTGGAAAAACTTTTGGCTCTCTCTTTCTCTCTTTTTTTTGGGAGGGGGGGGGGTCACAAAAATGTATTTTATTTACTATTATTATTATTATTATTATTATTTTTAATTAATAGTAATTTTTTTTTCTTTCAGACAACTGTTTTTATGGCATTAAATACTAAAATACTGTTCTTTTCTTTATGCATCTTGAATATTTTTTGTCTGGTGATACAGTATGTATTTTAAATTTATTAAGGAAAAACAAATAGATTCATCAAGTTCACTCATAAAGCCTAAAAATAATTACATATGTGAGAAATATTGAGCACTTCTATCACTTTTTTGGTTCTAGAAGTAAGGTTTGGTTCACTAGCTGGGAAGTGTGTGTGTGTGGGGAAAGGGGGGGGGGGTCAAAATTTAAATAATTAGATGAATGAGAAGTGAAACAATTTTACTTCTTTATAGATTCTAGAATCAAAAAAGCAAGTTTAAAATGAATATTGACATTTATGTTGCTGATGGAGGATGGTGAAAGATTGGCAAACTAAAGGCTTCTGCAGAGCTTTTAATAGTCGATGGCTAGATGGAGATAAGAAAAGAAAAGAGGGGGGGGGGGTGAAAAAAATAACATCAGCGATAAATATTGTATAATTCTATTTCTTTATAGTTTCTAAAATCTAATAAAGCAAGTTTAAAATGAATATTGACATTTATGTTGTGGATGGGAAAAGATTGAGAATTGGAAGGCTTCCGTTGTGCGTTTTATCGTCGATCGTTAGTAGGTATTTTTTTTTTTTTTTTAACAATCGATATCAGAGATTTTTTAAAAGCGTATAATCCGTAGTTTTTATATGTTGTCCGTAATGCTGTAATTATTGCCGTAAATCCGTAATAATTACGGACAAATCGTAATAATTGGCACCTCTATTCTGAGTTACCTTGGGTTAGATTTTTTCCCCTTGTCCTGGTGACACATCATGAGTAAATTTATTGTAGTCATTTTTACAGCCAATACTTGTCTTTTTTACCATTTTGAATGCTTATTGGGGAAGGAAGGTATATTGTACAAGCTTGCATTGTTTATTGAAAGAGAGTTGTAGTTGAGTTGAACTATGTAAATATGTATTAGGAGAGTGAAACTGATATATCTTTATTGGATTCTGGTAGTAATTCTAAAATAATTAAAAAAAAAAAAAAAAAAAAAAAGTTATTTTTGATACACTTATTGAAAATAAATAGGTAAGGTAGGCGGTTAAAGCACACAACCATACACAATGATCCATTATTAAATTCCTGGGAGGAAAAAAGAAAAGTATCATATTAGGATTCTTCGCCCTTCATTTGCCTAACCCTACATAGCTGCTAAATTTTCTGATGTATCACTATAAATTTCTATTATAATATCTAATACAGATAACCATAAATAGATATTTGGCTTCCCTTATTAGTTGCAGCATTCCATCGATTACACAGGAAACTAAAGTTGTCAATCCAGTTCCAAATTGAGCTGTAGCAATATTTCTGAATGGTCACTGGCAGCCTGGCATTCTTGCCTGTGTGATAACTCTGTTCCTAAACATGTGTTGTTGTTGTGTGTTACAAATTCTGATAACATTTTTTAAACAGTCCAATAGAGGATATTCTTATATTTATGATATTTCAGTTTTGGGTAACAGAAAAGGTGAGATATATCTGTTTATAATCAAACTGTTACTGAATTTACTTTCATTCCAACAATTCTATCATTGTACTATTATTTACATAAATTCTTAGACTATGTACTTGCAATTTAAAACATTCATTCAAAAAAAAAAAAAAAAAATCAAGATTAATTTGTTATAGTTTTCATAAAATGAAATATTTATTTATTATAAAACTGATGTTATCTTTCTGTCTATTTTAATAACTTTGTTCAGCAAACATATTTACAATAATATTAATTTAATCTTAACCTGGGTTTAATGTAATTTTTAAACTGCAGTTGTCTTAATTCAAGTATAACATTATCTAAATGCTAAATTTTATAAGATATTTTTAAGATTTGACATTTTATCCAAAAAAATAAAGGTTTATGGTATTCCTTTTAAATTATTATTATCTATTAATTAACAGACAAATTAAAATTGCCATGTGAAAGTGGCTACATCACACCCAATATAAAAATAAATGTTTTAAAGCTTGTTACAAAGTTTCATCAAAATAGCCTTACACCAAAATTTTTTTATGAAGGAGTAAAACTAACTTTTTGACTGATCCTACATATTAATAAAAAAATAAAGAATTCTCCTTTGCAAGTGATTGTTTTGTAAATACACACATTTAGATTGCACATATAATGCTTGTATCATATTTTAAATCATTTTAAGATTGATGATACTACACTAACAAACTATTATGTGCAGGGCTGCCACTTAATAAAGACTCCAAAAATAGTCGCTTTAGTTGCATTACAAATGAAAAATAAGTCTCCTGAAGTAGAAAATAGTTTTCTTTTCCTAATCCCCCCCCCCTTTTTTTTAAACTCAATATTAATGCTATAATTGTAGAGTACAGGACCCATTAATAAGTACATAACTTTGAATAAACACCATAAAATACAAGAACTTTGAAAAATTGTTTCAGATCGAAAGAAAACATGACTCTTCGTCAGGTGAACAAAGTAGGTACAAGTGCTGCAATGCAAACAAAGCCGCTTTGTTTGCATTGCAGTATTCGTGCAGGGTGTCAACAATCTGGGAAAACAAGGAAATCATGGAAAAACCAGAGAGTTTTATGAATCTGGAAATATCAGGGAATTTTATAGAAAATACTGAAAAATCATCAAATGAACGATATCTTAGCACAGTGCGGGCTGCTTTTTTGTTTTAGTTGAATCTCAACAAGTCAACATTAAAATAAGTTTTTTTTTCCTACTATTAAATATTTTTAATGCAACAACATGAAGAATAATTTTTTATGTTCTGATGTTAATAAGTTGTGCAAATTTTGAACTTTTAGTTTTCATTTCATTTTTCTTTCTGTGAATGTTAACAAAGAAAAAAGATTGATATATTTTTGTGCATCACAAGTTTTTTTAATTGCAATGGTTTATGAGCATGCTAGTATGTTACACATGGGTGCAATACACAAAATTATGGAATGAATGTAATAGGTAACGGAAATCATGGAAAAAACAGGGATTTCTGTAGCCACTCTGTCGTGCTTACTTCATTCCCTGACAAAAGGTCGTGTTTTCTTTCGTACTGAAACAACTGTTGCGAGTTCTTACATTTTATGGTGTTTATTCAACACTTTGTATTTACTATTTTTAAATGCCAGCTCTGTCGTGCTTTCTTATAATAGGACCCAATATCCCGAACCTATGGGACCAAATGTGTTCCGGATTTTGAATCTTTTTCCATTATTTATTTCCCTGAATTATAAAAACATAACTCAATAACTGATTGGTAATTATTTACATCTAGATGTAACTATATGTAAGTTTTTATAAAATTCTGTGTCTTATTTCTTCAGCTAGAGCTGCCACAAAATATCATTTACACTTAGACAGGCATTTTCTAAAAATACTCAAATCATACACTAGAACTCTCTAAATGAGCAAATCAATTAAAAATATTTAAGAATGTAATCCTTTCTTCTATCGAATAAAACAAAGTAAAAAATAACTATAACAATGTACACAAGTACATTACTGCTGATGCCACTCGCTGTCAGCATCGTAGCTGCTCGTTATTGTTTCCCTAAATGTGAATGACAACTTGATCATAAGAGCAAAATGCTAAATGATTTTTTCTTTTAAAATTTCCCTTCCCTTTTCTTCATTTTTTTTTACTTATAGTAAACAAAACTGCCTTGTCGAGAAATTAAAAATCCCTGGAAATCAATCACTAAATAAAATCCAGAATTTTTTTTTATATGATTGGATTGTGAATTCAAGAGATGTTTCGGATCTCAAGCACCCCTGATCACTGAGAAAAATGAATTATGTTTTAAATTCAGATTTTTACAATATGTAATAAAAGACCTGATCGTTAACTTTAGTGTGATTTTTTTTTTTTTTTTTTTTTTAAGTAAATAAAATTCTGGTTTTAGATACGAAATATTTTTAAAATCATAAAAAAAAAAAATCTAAACTGATTCCAGATAATGAATCCTATATTGTTTAAAATAATCGGAATAAGTAAGCAGTCATTTTTACAGATGCTTTATAAAACCAGATAATAATAATAAAAAATTCTAAGTTTTTCAGAGATTATTTTTTAAAAATATTAGTAATATATTATAAAACACCAGACAGATGGTACTTGTTGCTCTTGCAACCTAGAATTCGTTTTAGCCAGATATTAAATTTCTATCCTTTGATTTGTTCTCTTTCAAACAACGCACAGAGTTTGAAACAGAGTTGCTTTTAAGATAAAATTTTGTGAAAGTTTAACTTTTGACCAGGATTTATTTATTTTTAATATAACCTCAGATGTTGTTCTTTTTAGTTGCTAAATGTTAAAAATAGTTGCCTATATATTTTATCTGATACCAAAATAGTTGCTTTTGCCTATATTTTGGCTAAAATAGTCACCATAGTTGCCTTCCTTTTGAAATAGTAGCTATAGTTGCCTGTTTAGTTGCCAGTGGCAGCCCCGAGTGTTACATTTGATTTGGTTTTAATAATTAATAAATTTATAGTTTCTGTTAATGCTTAGAATCAGCAATTGTTTTGTTGTTTGTGTACTTAACTTTTACTTTGATTTAAATGAGATTTTTTTTTTTTTTTTTTTTTTTTTTTAATCAATAAAAATTATGATTTTTTAAAATTCTAATTCTTTAAACCACTTTTTTTTTTAATTTTCCAACTGATTTTGAGAGACGAGTTCCCATGATTTTGACTATATTCAAATTATAGATTCTTAATTATAAGCTTATTTAATATTCAGAAATTTAATACATCAACCTGGAAATTAATTTTAGATGGAATGGAGTAGAAGGCTGATTTTTTACCAACTATGTGAAAAATACCAGAGCCGGGAATCGAACCCGGGCCTTCCGCATAACGCGCGGATGCTCTAACCACTGAGCTACCCTGGATGATAACCAGCTCGGCACTTCTCACATAATTTACGTTGGCAAGGTCACCGAGTCTGCATTAAAGCAGCTATATCAAGTGACAAATTTAAACATGGCATAACTCCAAACAGCCACGAAATTTCAATTCAGAAATTTAATACATCAACCTGGAAATTAATTTTCCAGGTATTTTTCCATTCCATCTAAAATTAATTTCCAGGTTGATGTATTAAATTTCTGAATTGAAATTTCGTGGCTGTTTGGAGTTATGCCATGTTTAAATTTGTCACTTGATATAGCTGCTTTAATGCAGACTCGGTGACCTTGCCAACGTAAATTATGTGAGAAGTGCCGAGCTGGTTATCATCCAGGGTAGTTCAGTGGTTAGAGCATCCGCGCGTTATGCGGAAGGCCCGGGTTCGATTTCCGGCTCTGGTATTTTTCACATAGTTGGTAAAAAATCAGCCTTCTACTTCATTCCATCTAAAACTTATTTAATATTGTTTGGTACACATTTACATAAAAAAAAAAAAAAAAAATACATGCATAACAAAATTCAGACATACTATTTGTTAATCTTCTTTCAGAGGAACATTTCTTCTCTAACTGACCTCAGATTTTTTTTTTTTTTCCCATTTGTGAATGATTTCTGCTTTTGACAACTTCTGATTAATAATAAAATTTTCTCTTTTCTTAAGCAATTTACAACTTAGAATAAAATTTACATAATTCTTCTGTTACAAAAAGTAACTTGGAAATATAAACAAAATTATTTTGTAAGTATGTGTAACAGTATAATATAACACAATCGCACAATAATATTTAGTATGAGTAATTTTTCTTTTTTTCTAGCCAAACTAGAAAAAATAAATATATATTTTCATAAATTCAATTTCATATGAACAGAAGACCAATAAGTGATACATGAAAATTGAAAGATTTTAATCTTACATTAACACAGTAAAACCGGAAGGCTATTTCTTACATTTAATGCTTAACAAATCAATATTCTCAACATGAAATTCATGTGCAAGGACATCATCATATAATGCTTATTTTCAATTTCGTAACCCTATTTCAAAACACCATCTTCATCTAATCGAAACCTTACTAAATAATATGGATAAAACTTATGAATAAAAATAAAATGTATTTTCCTTTTAGATTTGTTTCAAGGTAATGTTTTTCCATTTTTAATATTTCTGTTGCAATGAAAATGCTCAATATTCAGGGGCATAGCAATTCAAAAATCATGGTAGCATACTTGCCAACCAATTTTAATAAAAAAAGGGAAGATTTCTGTTGAAAACCCAGAAGATTTCATAAAAAAAGGGAAGATTTTTTTTTTTCTCTTTGACGTATTAAACAATACAGTTTTACAATTTTAATATTTAGAAGCAATCTATAAAAACATTTTACTAGAGATTGATTATACTAAATATATAAAAGTTTTAAATGAAGTTATTCCTCTTCAATATATAAATATCTAGAAAACAGAATCTGTAAAAAATTTATTTAACAATAGACAAAAAAACTTAGTTAAGGTATAACTAATTTTTTAAATAAATATAGAATATGATTTTTGTGTATGTACATTAATCATACATATAAGAAATAGTAGCAGTAGCTAATTATCAGGTAGGAAAAATTTTCCTACCTGAAAAAATTATTCTTCATTTTTTGCATGTGTTTACACATTTGGTATAAATATGACATACAAATATTTAATTTAATTGAGGAAAAATAAACAGATTCATTAAATTCAACAATAAAGATCTAAAAATAATTACATATGTGAGAAATATTGAGCATTTCCATTGCTTTATTGTTTCTAGAATTGATCACAATCCAAGGAAAGGATGGAGGGGGGGAGGGGGGGGGGAATGCAAAAATAATTACAGAGTAAGAAATATTTAAACTCTTTCAACTCTACTTCTAGAATCTAATGTAATAACTTTCAAATTAATATTATCATTTATGTTGCAGATGGATAAAGATTCGGAAAGAAAAGACTTCTGCAGAACATTTGATTGCTGATCACTAATTGTAGATAAATAAAGGGGGGGGGGGAGGGCAAAAAATAATTACATCAGCAAGAAATATTTGACAATTCTATTTCTTTAAATGTTCTAGAATCTCATAAAGCAAGTTTGAAATGAATATTGATATTTATGTTATGAATGGAAAAAGATTGGGAATCAGGAGTTTTCGTAGAACATTTGGGTTTCTTTTTAAAATGAACGATATCCGCGATTTTTTTAAAAACGGAAGATTTCATCATCTGTCCGGAAGATACGTCAAAAAACCGGAAGTCTTCCGGGAAAACCGGAAAAGTTGGCAAGTATGTTGTAGGTTACGGTCTCAAGCAATTTCAATTTCAAAATTATTTAAAAAAAAAAAAAAAAAAAAATCAATTAATAATTAAATATAAAATAATATTTCCTCACTATTAATTATAAAAATTCACATATAAACAAACATTTTTAAAAGGATACTTCTTTCATTTGGTATTAAAAGAAAATTTTTTGATATTCAATGTAGAAGGCTTGAGCTCTTCTTTTTCCTATATCCCTATCAGCCTTACATTAAAGTCTCTTATTAGAATATTGTTCTTTGTACCTTTACAGATGCATGTAAAAAAACAAACAAACAGCTTTTGTCTTATAATTTATTTTATAAATTGAACAGACAACAAATATTTTAAAAGAATAAAAAATTTGTCATTTTTAATGGTAAATAATATTTGACTAATTTGTTTAAATATTTTTAAACATGAAGAAATAATTATAAAAACAAACAAATTTGAAATCAATAGTCAACAACCCAATCATTTTCAGTAATAAATGCATCAACAACTTCTTTTAATGCTAAATTAGGAATAAGTTGTTCTTGGACAAGAGGGACTCTTGTAACTGGGTCAAAATGTCCAACTCTCTAAAAATACATAAATAAAATAAAATAAATATCATAAAATTGCATAATACAATCTAGCAATTAATAATAAAGAACAATTAAGTTTTAATACTTTTATTATTTCTTTTTATTGAGAGTATTTTTCCCCCAAGCCTGGAGCTTTTTCCGTTCTATCATTGGCCCTGAAATTTCTTTCTTCATGTTTTGAGTACAACATATAGCACCACCTGGTATCTATAAGAGATGGTTCCATGTCATTGCAGGCTTGACTATTGGCTAAAGTTTCCATTGTTTCACATTTAAAGGCATAGTTATGATTTTCATACTTTGCAATTTTTCTTGCATTTTCAATATTAATTTTTTAGTTTGCTTTCTAATACAGTTTTATTTTATTGGAATTACCTTCTTAGAAATAATATATGTATATATTTCTTCTTTCTATAAGATAAAAATTGAAGTAGCAAAATGAGGAATAAATATCTCTATCAATCCTAGGAAAATCATGTTAAAGAACATTGAAATAACATTAAATTCAACAAAATAATTATTGATTCAACTAAACTAAATCATAGAGAAAACTAAAAAATTAATTTAGAAAACAGGAGAAAAATTGCTAACAATGAAAATCATAATTGAGCCCTTAAACTCAAAGCCGTGAAAATTTAACCAATAATTGGGCCCCCAACAAAATATAACCATTTTTTATAAATGCCAGATTGTCTATGCATTAAATCTGAACCAAGAAAAGGAAATCTCAAGAACTGAAGATGCTCCAGGCCTGAAGTGAAAGTGCTGTCAAATCAAGTGTAAAGTTAACAATGTAATTTGTTGCATAAATATATTTTTTCATAAATAAAAATAACAACACTAAATACTACATGAACAACAATTTCTGTTACTTATGTTACTATTATATTACACTCTAATATTACTTTTAAACTTTTATGCACAGAAGTATTACATTTAGGATTACTTTTATTTTCTTATAGATTTATAAGAATAGTAATTCTCAACTACTGGTCTTCCTCAGAGATTTTTATCTATCTGCATTAAATTTTTTTCAAAAAATGACTATTATCATGTCAATATTTATGTTGTAGTATTCTTGTTGTATAAATTACTTATTTTAAAAGTGGATGTTATGTGCAAATTACTTTTTTTTTAAATCAAGTCAAATAAAATGCATAAAATTTTCATAAAGAAGAGTTACTGAAGAAATAATATAATTTTGTCAATGTTAATCCTATTTCATTAACTTAAAATTGCTTCCGTAAGGAAAGAAGTACTTAATTGCACAGGCACAAACCAGAAGAGTCTACTTCTCAAAAAAGGAGTATGTATGTATAAACATTTTTTCCTCCTCTCATGTAACTGTCACATGATGTGATATAATTGCTACTTCTCTACAGGAGCACTTTCGATGAATAATAATTATTTTGTCTTTTTTTTTATTTCTTTCGCATGTTTTTGTAATGCTGCTGTAAATAGTATAATTGTGTGCTTAGAATACACTTTGCTTTTAGGCGTTTTTTTAACCTTCAGTTATGCAATCCTATTCTAGAATTGAATAAAAGTAAACAACAGAAAAGAAAAAAAAAAAAAAAAAAAAAAAAAATCACAGTATACTAGGAAATATAATAAAAGTTATTTTTAATGTCCAGTTTATGTGAATTAGAATTTTCTACTATTACCATATTTAAGTGTAGAAAGACTGAAAATTTTCTACCTAATGACATAAAGAGATTTTCCTTTCAAATACTTAATTATTATAACATATTTATCAGAATTTGTATATGGTGCCTTTAGACTTATTTGTAGAATTTTAAATGTATCCCCCCCCCCCCAAAAAAAAAAAAAAAAAACTGCGAACCACTGGCATAAAAGGACTCATAAAAGAGTTCTAATATGTTATGATCTATGAAAATGAATTTCTTTGAAATGTACTTAACATCTTTATACTGCACAAAACATGATAATTTAAACATATAGTAACTAATAACCAAATGTACAAAAGCATGTTTCTTACAAAATATGGTATGATTAACATAAATGGAAATTATTTTAAATGCATTTGAAATTGTGTTTTTCATAAATACTTTAAACAAAATTAAAATGCTGAAGGCTAATCTATTAAATGTGTAAATACAATTGGGAAATGTATCTATGTGAACAGCATATATTTTTTTTTTTTTTTTAAACTTCAACATTATTTTCTGCATTATAGACAGCAGATGCAGATGGTCAGTAAATATTTTCAGGTGTATACTGTCCAAATCATACTATCTTACTTTGAAACTCTGTATAGTTGTTATACAAAAAAATGTTGTGATGGTGTCAAACTTCAGCATACCAATTTTAAAATGTTTCATATAATATTTCTGTCAGACTTCAAATAAAAATAAATAAATAAAAATTATGCATATCACGGGACTCACAGCCTTCGTAAAATTTTACTCGCATTTTATTATATTATCACCACTTTCGTCAATAAGAAATTTTTCTTGAATGTTTTAATGCTAGAGCATGTGTAAATATTATGTAAAAATGTATTGATTTTAAGAGAGTGGGGACTATATAATAAAAAAATGAGTACAAATAAACGAGAAGAAAATTAACTAAAAATCAAAATCCAAGTTGAAATCTAACATTTTTAGCACTGAAACATGATCTTTACTATTATAGAATACTTCAATAGCAATAGTTTTGAAGTAATGACAAGCTAGTTAAAATTTGATAAAAGTCTTAACTTGCAATCTAAATCAAATCATTTTTAGGGAAAATTATTTCGACCAATTAAATTTTATTGTCTTTATTTTGTAACTCTTTTATAGCGGCTCCCTACATTTTGTTTCTCCTCATTCTCGAATGTATATCTTCGAATATTTAAATCGAAACTTATGCGCCCTTTTCTTGAATGGTACATTCAGTAAGAAATTATGTATCAAAAAGTTTTTTTTTTTTTTTTTTAAACTCTGTGTTCCAATTTTGTTTTTATTATACAGTGCTCATTTTATTAACTATTTTTGATATTTATAATTTCCATTTTAAAAATGTTCTTTGTGCTTTTGCCTAAAATACACATGTGAGAACAAGTTCACACATATGTTCTTTTAAATATTTAATTTCTTTCTAAATAATTCAATTTATAATTTTAAATAAAAAAGTCAATTTATTAAGAATAGTTATAAAATTAATTCATTCATTTAACATATAAAATCTAATTTAATTTATTCCAATAAAAAGAACATTTTATTCTGTAATATCCTCTGAATTCAATTCATTCTATTATAAAAAGGCAATCTCTATTTAATTTAATTTGTATTTTTACTAGGGGACTTATTCATTTGTAGATAGATACATTTCCCCCTTTTCATCAACGTTATGTTCAATATCTCATTTAATCATAGATAGAAAATAATTTATTTGTCTAAATTACTTTATAATATAAACAGAAGTTGCAAAATTTATTTCATTTCCGGTGATTTGTGCTTTCATAATAGCTTAGTTCAGTCTTATTGGCGTCAACAGATGTGGATTCGTTTCTTTTAATAATAATAATAAAATAAAAAAGAACAGATAAATTCTTAATGATATATAGGCGGCGCCGATAAAAAGTACTAATTACTTTGGCATAATTTATGTTGCCAAGTTTGGCTTTGTCTTTTAAATAACGGATTAAATTTTTGAATTGGCCAATTAGAACATTCTTTTGGCGCTTTATTTGGCATTAGTTTATTAATTTCGGGTTTGAATTGGCGAATGCAATTCAGTACACCTTTCGCATTCAGACAGTTAATATCTCTTGTTTACTGGTTTAAAAAACAACTGCCCTCGTTTGCTCTCCCTCTCTCTCTCTGCCCTATAGATCATATGAGGACCATTGTAAGTGATTGCTTGACATTCATGCTTTTAACATAAAAATAAAGAACTGTTTCTTTTCCAAGTGACTTCTATTATTTATGTCAAGTGACACTCTTTTTGAAAGACTATGGATTTCCAGCCTGGGTATTTTTAGTAAGCAATGTACTTTGTTTTGCTACCACTTGATATCACGGAACTTCAAACCATTTATGGACGTAATCAACATCATAACACATTATGCAATTATAATAATAAAAATTCTATTAATAAATAAATAAATAAAATTTAACGAAATCATGAAATTGCTTTAAAGTTTAAAGCCCGCTTTGGTTTCCCGTTGGTTTATGTTATTATTATTATTTATTTATTTTATTTTATTTATTTATTTGTTGTTGTTTGTTTGTTTCTTTTCTTTTCGTTTTCCTTTCCTTTCCATATTTACTGAATTCGATTCTTTGTTTTTCAATATCACGTGATTGAGTTGACGACTATTTTATTTATTTAACGTTCATTTATATTTCCATTATTTTTTGGAACTCTCGTGCAACTTTATCTAAATTGTTTTCTTACTCCATTTTCAATTTTCATTTTTTCATGTGCATGAGTAAAATATTTTATAATTTTTTATTTTTCGCGTGAAAGCATATTTCATTTTATGTTTGAAAAAAAAAAAAAAAAAAAAAAAACTATAAATATTAAAATTGAAGAATAAAATTAGAGATTCTAACTTCTAAACTTTCATTAAATTATTTATTTTAATTTATAATTGTTGCCAAAAAAATTAAAACTTTAAATTTTACATCTACTTTTTAAGATAGCGTGCGATCTTGTTTTATATAAAAATTAAACCATTAAATTTATTTTTTTACTTATTTTTATTTCATATTGCTCGCGCACTTCTTATTTCCTAATTCAAAATTATTAAAAAAAATAACTTTTTCGATATTGCTTGTAACAATACTGATTATTATTAATTTTCTTTTTTTTTTCTTTCAATAATAATAATAATAATAATAAAAAGATTTTGATGAAATTCTGGCAAAAGCAGAATTTAGTTTAGGACGGAGGACTATTAGTTTTTTTTTTTTTTTTCTTTTTTCAAATTATAACATCGCTTTCAAATTATTCAATTATATTTTCGATAAATTTCAGATTTCGACAAATGTCCAACTATCGAAAACGACAACGCAAAAATCCCAGATTGAGACTAATAGGCCCTCAGTCCTAATAAATAAATAAAAAAAAAAAGTAAAAAAAAAAAAATTGTTATTATTTTTAATTTTAAGAAATTTGTTGTTACGTTTCAATTTTACAAATAATTACATAAAACAATTTACGTACTTGTAAATGTTCTTCAATATCTTTCCTATCATAAGTTATACCACTAGGAGTAATCACAGGCTCTCGCATAATATCAAAACTAATTTTTCCACATAAATAATCAGGTACATCTCTTTTCTGAAATGAGAAAACTGCATAGTAATTTCAAAAAGAAAAGCACAAAAGCTCAATAACAACAGTTAATTAAAATAACTGCATTTCAGTTTTCAGTAAAGAAAAATAAAAGTGCATCAGATAACAAAAACTAGTTGGCATAGGTGTACTCTGCTCAGTTCCCCATCATATATATGTTCGCATAAATTTCTAGTGCGAGACGTATTATAATCATGTTAAAAGAAATGAATCTGACCAAAGCTTGATACAGTGACAGAATGAAATCCCTGCCTAATAGGCTATCCACCATTCACTTCAATATATTTATCTTATTCTAATCTATTAATTTATTTTATCAGGGTCGATTCCGTTGTTTAGTTTTCATGCTACTATTTGCAATGCAACAATCCTCAAAATTCATATTTATATGAAAAATTTACAATTTCGCTATGTTGATAAAATCGTAAATTACGAATAATTTACGAAAATTTCCTACTAGAATATTTGTATTCAATCATGTTCAAAGAAATATCATAAATGTAATTTTGAAGTTGTCTAATGTATTTATGATCTTCAAAATGGAAGTTTATGCTCAATTTTGCCTTATTCTGACATGTTAAGTAAATCGTAAATTCCAAATAACTTACGAATTTTTTAAATTGGAAAAATCATAGTCTATAATATTCATGCCAGTATCCTAAAAAATATTTTGAAAGTGGTTTGACATCTTTACGATGAAAATATCCCTCAAGATTGACGTTTATGTGAAATTTTGCTCTATTCTGCCACGTTAAGAAATTCGTAAATTTCCAATAACTTACGAAATTTTTATATTGGAAAATTCATAGTCATTAATATTCATGCCAGTGTCCTAAATAATATTTCAAAAGTAGTCTGACATCTTTACCATGAAAATATAGCTCAAAACTGATGTTTATGTGAAATTTTGCCCTATACTGCTATGTTAAGAAATTCGTAAATTTCCAAAAACTTGCGAAATTTTCAAAGTAGCATATTTATAGTTACTGATGTTCATTCCGGCATCAAAACTGATATTTTAAAACTGGTCTGACATTTTTACAGTAAAAAGTTTCCATTTAAGTGAATTTTTGTCCTATTCTCCCATGTTAAGAAAATCGTAAATTTCGAATAACTTGCAAAGTTTTTTAATTCGAATGTTCCAAACAAATAGGGTTCTTGCCAGTATCAAAAGTAATATTTAAAAACTGATCTGACCTCTCTGTGATGTTCGTGAGATATTGTGTAAACAGACTAACAAACTAACGGACTAACACACTAACAGACTGACCCACTAATGGACTGACACACTAACAGACACCCTATAGACAGACACCATACAAATTTTGTCATTTTCGGATTCCTCACACCTGAAAACGTATAAAAAATTAAAAAAACCAAGGTTGAAATTTTTCATGATTACCTAAGTTCCCCATACCTATAGTATGATCGGGAACTAATACAATTTTATGAAAAGTGAAAAAAAAAAATTGTTTAAATACATATTATCTAATGTATTCCACAGGTAATGCAAATCGCAGATAAATCACAAAAAGGCTTCAAAGGAGGGGTAAATGAAATAAAAAAAAATATTCCAGCTCAAAAACACAATTGTGTATTAAACATAATACAAACAGTGAAAATATTCACAATTTAATAAAAATATTTGTATTTTATATACTATAGGATGTAAAAATCATAAACAAAAATGTTTACTTAAGATGAAGCCAAGGAACAATCTATAAGCTAGTTTAAGCACTAAAACTAAATGCAAAACTGGTGTACAAACGATAAATAGACAATAAGACTTCTTCACACACCATAAATTTTAATCCAGCACAACCGGTTTCGAAAGGATGTAGCCTTCCTTCATCAGGTGCAAAAAAACACGTGCTACTGCCTTGGAGGCAAAAGCAAAGCCGTCCTTTCGAAACCGGTTGTGCTGGATTAAAATTTATGGTGTGTGAAGAAGTCTTATTGTCTATTTAAGCACTAAATTAAACAGTACAGCAAACATGCCATTGATTTATTCAAAAAGCATTGTAAATACTTGCCCCTTTCACACACCACATTATTTGAAATGAAATTTTCTCCAATATGTAGTTAGTTACAAAGAAAACACCTTTAAGAAAAGTGATGTGAAAAATCAAAGGCAGGTACTAACAATGCACAGAATAAATTTAAATGTTAGCATGTCTTGTAGTGTACTGTACTATGCAAAAAATTAAACAAAAGCAACATAGTTCTTTATAGTTACATTTTTTTTTTCCCTTAAAAAAATAAAAAAAATCATTTGTTTTTGTTTCTTATTGAGATAACACTTTCTCTTGATCCCATCCTGCATCTGTGGATAATCTGCAACATGCATAATCCACTCGCAGATGATCAGGAGTTTACTGTATTAATTTAATAACAAAACATATCAGAAAATCACCTTTTACATTAATAAGTTTGCAACATTTTTTTTTTTTTTTTTGGTCTTCAATATATAACAAAGAAAAATGAAAATTTATGTGAATTTCAACCTGGTATGTATAAGATATGTAGGCACCAGAGATGAACATTATTTAAGTACATAATATTCAACTATGTCTCCAATTAACTCCCACCAGACAAAGGCCAGTTTTCTTCAACAACAAATATGTTTTAGAAGTTAATTATTGTGCAAAAGAAAATTAGTTTTAATTATTAAATTAGAATTTTAAAATATTTTGATTTTTAATGAAGAAAACATTGAAATTTTGTTACAACGGAGATATTACTCTTTTCTGCTGCATCATTTGTCATGTTGCAGTGAAAGTGGTTGTATAGTCAAAGTGGGAAAAAAAACAGCAGATCTTTCGTTTTCAGTGAGGTCAGCCTTGGTGACAAATTTTCTGACTTATTTATCAAATTTGCCGAAAAATAGTAGTTTAAGGTTACTGAAGTTTCAAAGCTTTACGGTGTTGCTTTGAAAAATCGTACTTACAAATGCACTTTGAAGACTCTTCTTTAAGTGACTGAACTTTGTACGTGAGATAGCGAAAATTTCTGCTTTGGAGTATTTGGCATTATTTGTGTTACTCCTGTGGAATGAGTGATTGTCTCCTTGGATTGTTCCAGAACATTCATTGAATAGTGGCTTCTGCGGTACGAGTGACAGCTTCACTGGATTGCTACAAGAATATTTGTCGAATTAACAATACTACTAGACTGTTTCGGGAATATTCATTGTAATCACAGTTTTGATGGATTGATTCGAGAAGTTATGATAAATAAAAAGCATTCTTTGACTAGAACTTGCCTATTTTTTTTCTTACAAAGTGCTTTTTCACACAAGAAAGTCAACAAGTTTTTTGTAACACTTAGCATCCAATGTGGGACAATTAGAGTAATTCCAATAATTAGAAATATGACAGATGCAATGAAGATATTTCTCAAGTCTTTGGCTGCTCAATTTAACAGTGTAGAAGGCTAAACAAGATGAATTGATAAAAAAGATGAATATGCTACAAAGTCCCTATGATTCTTCATTCAGATCAAGGTACTAATTTCAGCTCAACACTTTTTATTGCAGATATCTTGGAATACAGAAGACTTGGACAACAAACATCCTTGCATCTTGAGTCTCATGGTATGGATGAGAGATTTAATCAGACTCTTCTAAATCATCCTGTCTCTGCTTATTTCCAAGAATCAAACTGACTGGGACTTACAGCTTCTGATGTTTCTTCTTGCTATAGAAGAACTCTGCATAAAACCATGGAATGGACACCATCCGAAATGTTGTTTGAAAGAACACTTCGATTACCTTAGGATATCCTGTTCAGGCAACCATGTGATATGCCCTTCTCGCTTAATGGGTTACCTACAAGATTTAGAAGTAAGTTTAGAAGGCATACATGAATTCGCTCGAGAAAGGATTAACCTGGTCAGTGACCAAATGAAGACATGCTATGACTCAAAGGCTACTGAAAATCACTTGAAAGAAGGTGATTGTGTGTGTTTTACGACCCAAAGTGCCAAAAAGGTCAATTCCAAAACTGCAACAAAAGTGGGAGGGCCCATACATCATAATTAAGAAACTGAATGATATTGTGACACTACAAAAGTCGCCAAATAGTTAACCGAAAATGATTAACATCAATAGATTAGCTCCATAGCATTTATCAAATCATGAAAAGATGTAGAGACACTACTGGGACATGCAGTCTTTGAACAGCAGAACAAAGTTACAACAGATTAAGTCTTTTCTCCTGCATCGTTAGTCATGTTGCAATGAAAGTAGTTTTACAGTCAAAGTGAAAAAAAAAGAGGCAATTTATTCACTTTCAGTGAGTGATGAACCTTGGTGATGAACTCAGGGAAAAATAGTAGTGCCTGAAATATTGAAGTTTTACGATGGACAGAAATCAAGATCCAGAACTTTCTATAGGATTCTGGATAGAATTACCACTAAACTCCATCACCAAAAGGTATACATAGGAGTAAGTTGACTTCTGCAGAGAGAGTGTGTAACTACTGCGATTAAGTGATGTTCAGAGAACTATTTTGAGTAATTGCACTTTAGAGACTGTTCTCCAAGCAAATGAACTTTGTTCGTGAGATTACGAAAATTTCTGCCCTGGAATATCTGATGTTATTTACTTTACTCCTGTGGAACAAATGACTGTTTTCTTGAAATCTCACAGAACATTTGTTGAATAGTGACTTTTGTGATACAAGTGGCAACTTCATTGGACTGACAGCAGGATATTTGATGAATTAACAGTATCATTGCATTGATTCAGAAATATTCAGTGTATTCACAGTTTTATCGTACTGATTTGAGTATTAATGCTGAATAAAGAGTATTCTTTTATCAGAACCTGCTTATTTCTTACAAACTACTTTCTCACACATGAAAGTAGACAAATTTTTCATAAGAATATTCTATAAAGAGCAGGCAAACAATTCTGTGCAAGTCAAAGTTATCAATATTATTATTAATGGCACACAATAAATAAATAAATAAAAATAAGCTTTTATTTCAAAATAAACTAAAAATTTTGAACTGGAATTAGAGCCCAGGAACCCCCGGAATCCTACTACTTGAGCATGTATTGTTATCAGAATTTTACATGCATGCAAAATTTAAGCTGCTATTTTGTATTATGCTTCTTTCTTAATACCCTTGAAATGGCAAGGGGCAATAATGAAGAGGAACCCTTTAATTTCTTTATTATTATTATTATTATTATTATTCATATGAGTAATTATCCTGTTTGTCATTTTTTCATATGGCTTTTTTATGTTACTGGTATTTCGCTAGTTACATTCAAAGAAACATATAATTGCTGTCTATTCTAAAAAAACCAAGGCATTAAATTTTTACATATTCTATATGAATTTAGAATTAGCTCAAGAATTATTGAATTTTAAAGAAACCCGATACACACTGTAAATTTTACAACAATTTAAAAACTCATCTATGTGCAATACATGATCTTTTATTTCAATTTCTCTTCTTTATTTTACTTAATGTTCTTTTAATTTCAAAGTTTCTCTAAATTTTTAAAAATTGTTTTCCATATTTGTAATATAAATAAAAATGTCATTATTATTTAAATATAAATGATATAAATGTCATAATTCTACCTAATATTACATAGGAAGTCATATTGAAAATTCAACCATTCTTAATAAATCCACTTTAACACACAATTAAATAAAATCTATAGCAAGTAGTGGAATAATTTTATTTTTATTATAGTAAATTTTGATTTTTTTTTTTTTAATTTGATTCAATATTTATTTAAAATTAAAATATTAAGGCATTTACATTCATTTCCAAACAAAAACTTACCATTCTCCTTTCATCTAATTTATCAAACATGGCATTTAAGTCTCTTTGATAACGATCCTGTAGAAAAGAATATTATACAATGTACATTTACAGCAAAATACAGAAGTAGCTATCAAATTACAAGGTGACTAAATTTTAAAAGCAAATAAAGGTTATGAAAATGCAAATATTCAGAATGATTTTGATACTATCAATTTTAAGAAAATTTTGAGACAGAAAAATGCCTGCCCATGAGTTTTAAAATTGTTTTTAATCAATTCATAATTATTGGATTAATAGACTTATACACACACTCAAAAACAACACACAGACTGAAAATGAAATGAAAGAGGATAACTATGCATTTAATTTACCATTTTATTTATTTTCATCCCTCAATGAGAAAAAATTCTGGTTTGTAACAACCAAGCAACTTCCATTACCCACTATTACACATATCATATAAACTTTTTTTATATATAAAATTGTCAGAAGATATAAAATTGACCTAACAAATTAGACACCTAACAAGTTCCCTGTAAGAGAAAACTGATGAATGTATAAAGACATATAAAACCGAGTTTACATAGTGAGTTAAAAAAAAAAAATCGGTAGAGCTGTTTTTTGAAGAAGCATCCACTTCCGAGATCTAAAATGGGTGATTATTACTCATCAATGATGATTATTACTGATCAACCTGATCAGAATGATTATTAATTTTTCTGTATTAACAGCATAATACAAATGTAAAAGGGGTTTTTATGTAGCAATTTTCAAAATAATCGTTTGAGCCATTTTTGTGATAACAATTAAGTATGAAGGATGTCTAATAGGGAGTTAAAAAATGGTGAGTTTGAAAAAAAAAAATCCATACAACTACTTTTAAAGGAACACACTTGCGAGACCGTTAAATTGACTTACTTATACAGGACGCCTATCAATTTTTTTTAACTAACCAACTAACAAATACGAAAAGACATCTAATACAGCATTTATATAACAACTTTGAAGAAAATCGTTAGAGTCATTTTTGAAATATGGATTTATGGCCCCCATCTCCACTTTCTATTATCCAACTTCCAATTTTCACCAAATGTTTAAAAAATCATCTGTACACCAGATCTGTCTCAATTCTGAGTTGATCTATCTTTATTAGTTTTGGAGATATGATAAAAGATTCTCCATGCACACACAGACCAATTGCCAAAAACCACTTTTTTGGTTTTAGAAGATTTTAAATCACGTAAATCAGCTGAAAATTCAATATAAAAATTTTGCACTAAATACAATACTCCCATTACCTACGATAGTCGGGTAATGGAAGTAAAAAGAGGATATGTATACATATATATAAATTAACTCTTTTATTCCCCGTGATGCCAATTGGAATCATAACATTTCAGATTTTCTTTCTTACCATGTAACACTCCTGCTCATTCAAAATGAACAATATTAAAATCTATATATATTTTACCACCGAAAAAAAATATATTTTAGATGATTTCACTATCCTTGTTGATAAATGAATGTATATTTTACTCTATTCTGGTAATAATATCGGAACCAGTTTCCTGTTTTGGGCGATTTAAATAAATTAACTGTTTGAAATATTTATTTTATTTTTTAATGTTTAGAATTTGTATTTTAATTAATTGCAATACGTATTTCTTCCAAAATTTTGATATTTTTATTTACTGAAATGTTATTATTTTAAATGGCATCAGCGGTTACATTAAACATAAATACACACCCCTCAGTTACTTTGTTAGCTATATTAATTCATACTCTCCTATTACTCCTATTTAAAAAAAATATTTATATATATTACCTTTGAAATAAATATAAGATTTGTTGATAGTTGGAAAATATGGGAATAAAACGGTTAAAAACTCACAGAAAATTACAAAAAAAAAAAAAAAGAAAAGATAGAAAATGATTAAACTTAATGTAATAAGTAAGCTGAATGAAAAAGATCAAAGTAAGGCAAATTCTAATAAATCAAAACATGCTGATCCCTAATTTTATTTGAAATATAAATTTTGCTTAAAATGTAGCATATTATAAGAATAAACAATTGTTGTACCTTTGAAAAACAACTTAAGAATAAGAAATATATCAATTTAAGTGAAGGCACACTTCTGAATCCAGAAGATTTTGTTGAATATCTAAAGAAATATTTAGTTTCTTTTGAAACTTTAGGACAAAAATAATATGTTACACCACATATATTTCAGTGAAAGTTTTGACTCAAAGGCCAAAAGGGGATCAAGTTGAAACATTTAAAATACTTCAAAGATGAAAACCAAGCAGTATATTTAAAAAATAAAATAAATATGTTTAAAGAAGTTTTGACATTCAGAAATCAACTGTATAAGGCAAGCACAAAATTAAATTTGTTAAAAATATTTTTAACAAAACACTTTAGTAATTTTAAACAGTTTTATGATATATTTCGCAAAATAATTATTCCATAAAAGAAGAGGTCAAAATAAAGAATTTTTTTATTTGAACTATTTGAAAAATCAAAAATTGTTAAAAGAAATCATTTTAAAACTACTTACATATTTTTCGGTCAACATAGCAATATCACCCTGACTTCTTATACCAGACTCTTTCAACCTCAGAATTTCTCTATTTAAAAAAAAAAAAAAAAAAAAAAAAGTGTAAAGATGAATGAATGAATGGAAAACTGTTTAATTTGAAACCAGTTCATACATATTTGTATTACCTAAATATTAACATAAAAGGCAATTCGCTGGACAGTCCATGACAGAAGACTACTCTATTAATTTATTTTATTTTGGTCTTAAATAAAAGAGTTCAGTGTACAGATGTGCCAAATTTATTATTATTATTTTGTGACCACAATTACTGTGAATTAGTTGTAATTAAAGATTAATTTTGTGCATGCATAATTATTTGGGAGCTGGTTACATAGTTTCATTAATAACAAATGCATGTTATTTTGTTAAAGTCCTTGCAGAAAAATTTTTCTTTTAGAAAAGAAAAAAATTGTTCTACAGTTAATGATTCAGAACTCTGCAAAAATTCAAGCTACCAATCAATCTTCAACAAAAATTAGGATATAATTAAGGAGGGAGCAGATAAACGGTAAAAATTTGCATAAATATAGAAATTAACATGTATTTCCCTGCTAAAATTAAGCAGCATAAAAAATTATTTTAAAACAAAACATATACATTTTAAATTGCAGGGATAAAAATAAATAAATACAGTAAACTCTTGGTTAACCAGCATTTAACTGATCGAAAAAATTAAGAAAACTTTTTTTCTTTTTTTTCCAATTTCCAATAAATTATTTAAAGAAAATTGCAACTATTTTAGGAAACTTATGTTTTCTATTTTCAAATAATCACAATATTCGATTTATTATAAAACAAATGAATGTTCATATTTACGAATGCAAATCTTAAAAATAAATAAATAACATAAAGAACTGTCTCCTATTTGGAGAGAGTCTACCGGTGAGTGTAGGAGACACTTATTCAGTAGTTTCAGAACAAATGAAATTCACATGAAAAGCAGGAGGAGACATTTAATCAAAGGAGGGTGCCTTTACAGTATTTTACAGCAGTGGATGAATTAATATTTAAACTTTTATTGCTGTTACACATAGTTGATACACAAATCAGAAAAAAAAAAAAAAAAAAATACCCACATTTCCCATGTCTCTTTTAAAAGTAAAATAGATGATACACAATCATGCAACATTAGAATCTAACAAGTCAATTTAACATGTCTAGGGTAATTTTATTAATTTAATATAGTTGGGGAAAATCACATAATTGACTTTTTTTTTTTTTTATTATAATGTACTAAAATCAAAACAGTATTTTTCTCCAAACTATAAAACTAGATAATTTAAAAACTGGAATTAAAACTTTATTGTGAAAAAAATTTCCTGTTTTTTCCAAAAAAATTCTAAATTCCCTAAGTTTTCCCTGTTTCTAATTTTTTTAATTTCCCTAATATTCCCTGTTTTTTAATAGATTTTTCAAATTCCCTGAATTTTCCAGGTTTTCTCTGAATTTCAGGTACTGTAGCAACACTCTTTAAGTTATAAACTTATAATAAACATTACTATCTAATCTAGCAATACTGAATTTAAAAGTAAATATATATTAATCAAGTATAGAACTTTGTCTTTAAATGTAGAAAAGATGAATATTTCTAACTTTGAAATAATTAAGTGCTGATCAGCTGTCTACTGGATAGCTCAGTTGGTAGAGCTTTGGTTAAGGGAATGCTTCACCTACGTGGCTGCTTGCCTAACTCAATATAGATCTATATAGAATATTTTTATGCAAATTTCCATTGCTTAATGTTTTTTATTTATTTATTTATTTATTTTTTTTAATTCTTTTTTACCATTTAGAAAATTCTAAATCATTAAATTGATTTTTGTTTTCTAAAAAATTTACTTTTAAAAATTTAAATGTTTCATTTTGAAGTTTTAAAGTGCAAAAATTGCATTTAGTTCATTTTTGCACATTAGAAACTTTAAAATAAAATATTAAAAATTACAAAAATCAATATAACAATTGTAACTTTTCTAAATGTGAAAATGAAATTAAAAAAAAGAAAAAAACTTTAGGTAATAAGTAATTTATAGAACAATTTTTTCCATACAATAACATGGAGTTTGGCTACTAGTGATGATAGGTGAAGCATCTCCTTAATGACCATGATCCAGATTTGCATCCTAACCTAATTACTTCTTCACCAATCTAGTAGCTATTCTGATTTTCAGTTGTTACGTACTGGGTTCGAATCCTGGCTTATACATAGGGGTTCAGACGTGTTTAGATTCTCTTTTAAAATGTTGGTCACAATTTAATGAAAGCTTTAATTGTGTAAATATGACCATAGAACAACCTCTCCCTCGCCCTTGGTTACTTTTTGATCTTGTGGAAATTAATTCAGCCTTTGCATCTAAATATTATCTAAAATAAAAATAAAAAAAGATTTTTTTTTTGAAAAGAGACATACCTTTCTTTATCATCCATTATTAATTTATTAAGATAAGACTGTAATTCAATTTCTTGACTTATTCTTTTTTCTTCTTGAACTGTCCAGCGTTTCTTTTTTGCTATCCTCAGCTGACTAGCAATATCATCACCAAAATTTAAGCGTTGATCTTTAGCCAGATCACTTGCTATGAAAGAATACAGTCTCAATTAAAAAATCTATCCAAAGTGAAAAGAAATTATACTACACTTTAAAATGTGTATAAAAAGTTGTAGGCATTGAAATACCACTATGATGACACAATACATGGACAATTAAAAATATTTTTATACAAAAGTGATATTAAATAATCTGGTGTGTCACTCACACGATTTTCTCTTACCCAGAAATTTAATTCTATAAATATTGGTTGGGGTTTAAGAGGTAAGATAATGAGAACTGATATGTAAACCTTTGTTAAAAAAATTCAAATTAGACTTCGGAAGAGTTTATATGATAATTAGTTCTGTGTAAGGGGAGCTACCACCCCCCTCAACCTCCCGTTTCATTACTGCACCTTTATTTATATAGAATTTAAATCTTTTATTAAAATTAAAAGTTCACTTAAAATTATTCAGACATGCAAACATTCCTTAAAACTTATCAGTCTTGATCAAACTTTTCCAGAAACAAACTTATATTAACCTGAAAATACAACTTTTGGATCTCCTGAAATTATTCATTTTTAAGTTACTCTAAGAGACACAGACAAAGATCAAATATTAAAAATTTGACTTTGGTAATGAGGAAGCCTCAAAATGTGTAAATATACAAAAAACAAGTAATGAATATTTAGCTTTAAAACATATATTATTATATTATATTGTCTATGAGAAATTCATTTCAAAAGCCATGCAAGCGTTTGGTTAAACTCAACTGCAACTGAATGACTTGGCACATTCAGCCACCTTTTATACCCCTTTATCAAACCCAGAAAAATTTAGAAATTTCATGTAACTTGTTAACCAATCACGTTATAGCGTCCATCTTTGGTTTTTCGCTAGTAAAGATTTTCTCACCAAAGAAGTCGCCAAAGGGAAAAAGTCACCAAATTTGGCACCAAATCCATTACCTGCCTTATTGAAGCTTTTTAATGAGTTTTTGAGGGGAAATTAGGCTGTTTTAACTCTAAAACAAACTAGAAATGCAGAAAATTAACATTTTATCAATTTACAAAGCCTCTTTGAAAGAATTAACAAAAAATAAATAAATAAAAATAGAATTATTTACAAATTTGCAACAATATCTTAGATTAGTTCACTGAGTAACTTTCTCTGCCATTTTGATCCATTTAAATTTTCAACACGATGATTTTTGAGATTCTGAATTAATTCGAACTAAATTTGTGCATAGACTCATCTCACAAATGCATTTGATATATTTGTTAACTTGGCTCACTATCTTGTTTCCAAGTGCCGGCCACTTGAAAATTTTAAATTCACATAAAAAGGTATTCATGAACCGATTTGCTTAAAACTCCATATGTGCATAGCCTACATCAATATTTCTGCCAATTCCATTAATAATTTGTAGCCGGCATTTTGAAACAAAATGACGGCTACTTGATAAGGAAAAAGAAATCAACCTTCCTTTCTGAATAAGCCGGAAGGACTTTTTTTTTTTTTTTTTTTTACTATTTGTATCGCATATTAGCCTTATATAAATGAAATGATCTGTTTTATTATCTAATAATTTATAGTAAAAATAAATTAAAAAAGAAACCTCTTTGTAAATATTTGATTGCATCATCATAACTTTCTAATTCAAGTAATGCTTGACCATAAAAAAAATGTCCTTTTACAGATGTAGAATCTAATTCAAGTGCTCTTCTACAATCTTGACAAGCAAGTTCCCACTGGTGCAATTTCAGGTAACACAATGCTCTGTTTGTGAAGTATGTTGGCATTTGGGGATTTAAAATCTGAAAGAATACATAAAATGATAAAATTAATTGAAAAATTAATGAATAATAATAAATTACTGAGGAAAATCTTTTTTTTTTTTTTTTTTTTTTTTTTTTAAAGAAAATATTTAATTAACAAGAATGTGATACATTATACAACTAAGCAAAAGTTTTAAAAAGAATGAACATGTTAAAAAAGTACACATTTATTATTCCAGTAAGAAAAATTATAATTCATTTCAATTCATCATTTTAAAATGTGTGAATATATCATCATTACAATAAGTTAAAATTTTAGATAAAAAAAAAAAAAAAAAAAAAAAAAATCATTCACTCAAAAGCCTACTGTTGGGATGAATTTAGCTATTTTAACTTAAAACAAAGTGAAGCAGAAATTCAGCCCCACCAGATATCATTGCGTTGTTAAAATTAGCATAATTATGCTAAATGGCCAGTGATAAAATGACTAAAAGCCCAGATTCGTGATATTTTTTTAACACCCTTTCTGAACTTTCAATAACAACCCAAATCCTAACACAATTTTATAGCAGTACTGTTTATCAAGTCTTAAAGTTATTACTATTATTTTGACACTATTGCAAATACTTCTATTAATCTACCTTTAAAACAGACCTATTTTCTCCCAAAATATATAGTAATTTAATCTTGCTCTCATAAATATCTAAAATCATTATTACAACATTTATATTTTTTAACAATCATTTTCACTGAATCACTACTACTACTCAGTGTGACATAACTGTGGTACTACTACTTCAACTACATGTATGTAACTGCAAGTCATTAACTGATATAAGAGGTTGACTTGAGGTTGTCGTGTAGCTGGCCGGTTTGCTAACAAATCATTTAATGTCTAATAAACTTCCATATAATAAATTATTTATAGTATTAATCACATACAGGGATACAGTATGAATTATACTGGAAATACAACATATGAAACATGGTGTGAACTTTTGTGTTCCAAGCGAATGAATTTTTAAGTTATGCTCTACAGCTGAATTGAAAATTTTGGGTGTATTCCTGCACTCAGTTGTTTGATTATGCGGATGGTTTATTTGCTTTAAAAGAAAGAAATCGTTGTACAGTACTAATCGGAAAATGGAGACATTCAGACCTCCTGGAGTGATGCTGTTTAGTGGTAACGAAAGAGAACTGGTCAAACTGGAAATTGAAATTCAATAATTTTCTACTTACTTCTGAAAAAAAAAAAAAAAAAAAAAAAAAAAGAAAAATCAGAGGCAATCAAGATTGCAACATTGCTGAACTTGATTGGAGATGAAGGGGAAAATATTTACAGTACTATTAAATTTAAAAGTGATGAAACAAACAAGAAACTAGACGAGGTAATAAAGAAAGTTGATGACTACTGCTTGCCTCAAAATAATGAAGTGTTTGAATGATTCAATTTTTTTTCATGTTCTAAGAAAGAAGGTCAGAACATTGATACATATACTACCGAGTTGAAGACTTTCGCGACATCATGCAACTTCGGAGAGCAAGAAACTAGTCTTATTCGAGACAGAATCGTAGCGTATTAGGTGTAAATGACCCTGGATTACAAGAAAGGCTTTTGAGAGAACCAAATCTGACACTGCAGAAAGCTGCGGATAGCGTACGAGCATGTGAAATCAGCAGAAAGCAGGTATAAACTATCAATGATTCCCATACTAGTGTTGATGTGATAGATAAACATGTTACAAGAATCTCAAATCAGATACTAGAATGCCAAGCATGTGGCAGAAAACATATAAAAAGACAATATCCTGCTTACAATAAGCTTTGTAACAAGTGTAAACGAAAAAATTATTTTGCAGCAACATGCAAAGGTAAGAACTATTTTTAACAATCAGCTGCAAGATATAATAATAGAACTGTAAATGAATTACATGCTAATGACTTTAATGACTCCAATTCTCAATCTGAACTCAATAACTCTAATTTGTGCCTGTTTATTGATAGTATGCATGATGCTCATTTTAATAAAAGTCATGAATGGCTTAAGGTAATATCGGTTGAAGGCTAACAGGTATCCTTTAAACTTGATACAGATGCTCAGGTAAATGTCCTACCTTTGCATATTTTAAAAACATTAAAAGTGCAACATAAATTAACTTCAACTGATGTTATCTTGGTGTCATATGGAAATAATAAGTTAAAACCAATTGGTTCAGTAGATTTAATTTGTAGTACTGATAAATATTCAAATGTCTTACTTACCTTTATGATTGTTGATGTTAAAGCAAAACCAAGTTTAGGCTTGCAAGCTTGTGAAAAAAGAAAAACTGCATTTGGTAAAATATGTTGATGTGATTAACATGGAATCAAAATTAAAAGTCATTGAAAACTAGGTATAAAGTTGTATTTGAAGGATTGGGGAGCTTTCCTGGAGAACCACATCACATTGAAATAAAATCAGAAATATACCCTGTAATTAATGCTCCTAGAAGAGTACCTCAGTCCTAGCATAAAGAGCTATAAAATACTCTTGATGAGTTAGAAAGATTGGGTATTATATCTCAGGTTAATAAACCAACTGATTGGGTTAACAGTTTAGTAGTAGCTATGACTCCAATATCCAATTTACGTACGAAGAAGAAACAAACCAGCAAATTAATTTCCTGGATATTAAAATTACCCACACAGATAGTAAAATTAAAACCATAGTTTATCGCAAACCAACTAATAGCAGTTTAGTAATAGCTGTGACTCCGATATTCAATTTATGTACGAAGAAGAAAAAAAAACAGCAAATTAATTTCCTTGATATTAAAATTACCCACACAGATAATAAAATTAAAACCACAGTTTATTGTAAACTAACTAATAGCAACAAAATCCTCTACTATAATAGTAAAACATCTTTCCGTTACAAAATTAATGCAATATGTTCTTATATCAATTGCGCTTTTTTAATATGTAACGAATCAGACGACCTCAATAACTAATTAAATTTAATTAAAGTTTTCACCAGAAAAGCAGGTTACCCAAATAAAATTGTTAAAAAACTGATCAAAAGTAGTATAAAGGCACTGGATAATATACCTAACTTTCAACCCCCCCCCCTCAAAATTTACCTCTTCTATTCCTTTTGATCGCGGAGCCTCTAACAAAATAAAAAATGTAGCAAGTAAATACGGCATCAATATCCCTATTAAGCCCAACACGAATATTTTTCAATTAATACGACGCGATAAAGATAGGGGTCAAAATTAGAATCAGCAAGTTGGGTGCCAAATGGCAACTATCATTGTTTACTTAGTTGCCATTATGTTGTACTTAGGTGCCATTTTAAAACTGTTATTTACACATAGAAACATATGTGTAAACATTGTTTTTACAAGAAAGCTACAAATTTACTTCTACTGCTTTGTTGCTAGTGCCTTTATTTTCATCGCACATTAGAACTGCACATTGAAGGGTATAAAGAATGCTAGGTGTCAAAGTGATGACTAGGTATAAAATTGTGGTCGTCAAAACGAAATATTTAGTTACAAAATACAACTAGCGACTGCTAATTTCGAGCCCTGGATAAAGACCCCATTCCCCCTTTAGAAACGGCAGGAATTTATAAAATACCATTCACTGATCAAAATAATAGCCCAGGTTCATACATCGGAGTTACAAAGAGAAAAATTAAAACAAGAGTAAATGAGCATAAAAATGACATAAAAACTGGCAAGTTTAATACAGCTTTAGCTAAAACGTTTAATAATCAGGATATTATAATTGACTTTGAAAAACTAGTAAAATTGCAGAATACGAAGATTATAATTACGCAATGTACAGAGAAGCCATAGAAATTGCTACCAATCACAAAGTATGCAATGACAGCGGCGCAGTGGCACCAGATAGAGGTCAAGACTTAAAATTTTTAGAAGTGGCCAGTGGCCACTGGACACGATGAACTCAGTGGCCACTCATGAGTCATCGTCGTTATACATGGGATTCATACACATAATTCATAATATATATATGATATATATGTGTGTGTGTATAAAAAAGCATAAAACACAAATGATATGGTTGGAAAATTAAATTGAGAAATTGTGTTCTTTATTGTATTTTAATAATAATACAATAAACATGTATAGGTATATAATATATGTGTGTATTTCTGCCAATAAAAAAAAGTAAAAAAAAAAAAAAAAAAATATGCACTTCTCTAGTTTAAATTTTTCAATATCTGAAATGAAAGGAGGTAAGAGGAAGACAAAATAGATTGAGTAATTGAATTATTGAAAAGTGATTTCATTTTTGAGGGAAGATATGACCTTGTTTGAACTGAATGCTTATGATTTTATTCCTGTAAGTGTTTTAAGAGTGAGTTCTATAAGCATGTAGTTATAATAGCATGTAATCCAGCTTTTTTAAAATGTTATTAATGACTATAGTACTTAGAAAGAAGACTTTAAAATTCAAAGTTTTAGTAATGAGGGAAAATATATGGACTTTCATAGATAAATATTAAAACATGCATTTTGCTACGGGAAAACAGCAGGCTATAATGATGATATGATCTGACAATGTGATTTCTCATACACAATTTGTGTTTTACAAGAATATTTATTTTATCTCCCATTGCAAAAGAAATACAAAAATTTGATTCATTTAATAAATTTTGTTTAGTCTGGCACTTCCATCTGCAAATGGAAAATAATTATGATCAGAATTAGAGGAAAATGAAATTATTTTGAGTCTGAGGAGGGGGTGGGGAGGCAAAGAATCTGTACTAGCTTATTATCAGAGGTTCAATTTTATTAATTGGCATGTGATTGCTAAAATTAGAAATTTGCTTAAAATTTTCTGTAAACATGATTGGTTGGACATTATTAGCATCACTTTCAATAAAATGACTACCTAAACAGTTATATCTACTGTATCTACTTTAAACATTTTCAGGATTATTTCATTAACACAAAAAAATTCTTTAATATACTGCAGTTACTTTTATATCCACATAAAACCTTATAAAAATTTCATACCATCAGAATTTTTTTTTTTCAAACATTTATAGAATAAAATTTTTATGTATGTACATTACTCATACATAATATATATATATATAGTATTTAATTATCAGTTTTAAACATGTATGAAATCAACTGAGCATCAATTTTCTTAAACTAATTTTTAAAAAAATTTCGTTCCTAAAAATTTATTTTTCATCCCCCACCCCCCTGTTTACACATTTGGTATAGATATGAAATATAAATATATAATTTAATTGAGAAAAAATAAATATATTCATCAAGTTAAGTCTACAAATAATTACGTATGTAAAAAATATTGAGCACTTCTATCACTTTATTGTTTATAAAATTGATCATTTATCACTATCTAGAAATGCAGAAAGGGGGGGGGGGATTAAAAAAATAATTACATGAATAAGAAATATTAAATTCTCAATTCTACTTCTAGAATCTAATAAAGCATGTTTAAAATGAATATTGCCATTTATATTATGGATGAAGAAAGACTGAGAAACAACTGCAGAACATTTGATCGGCGATCGCTAGTTGGAAATAAGAAAAGGGGGAGAGAGGCAAAAAATAATTACACGAACAAGAAATATTTAACAATTCTATTTCTTTCTAGATTCTAGAATCTCATAAAGCAAGTTTTAAATGAATATTGACATTTATGTTGTGGATGGAGAAAGATTGGAAATCGGAAGGCGCGATCATCATCTAAATCCCACTAACAATTGCCAATCGTTAATGGGTTTTTTTTTTTTTTTTACGAATGATATCCGCGATTTGTTTAAAAACGGAAGAAATATTTTCGCGAATTCGCGGAAAAAATGGCTATTTTACTAATTTTTTTTAATCGCCACTTCTTCAAATTAAGTCGTCACATGGCGAGTGGCGACCGTGAGTCGACCTCTAGCACCAGACAGAATGTAACGCCACCTTATGGCAGAAACTACGCAAGATCGTCATTCAAGACCTCCACTACAGAAGTCGTCGTTTGAGGAGAGCTGGGCGCCCAGCTGAAAATGGTAACGACAAAACACAAAGTAATGTTAAGGTTTTCTAATTTATTTAATTAATAGTTTAGTAGTTGTTGAAAAGCCCAATGGGAAATTAAGGATATGCCTGGATCCTAGAAACCTCAACAAGACCATAAAATGTGAACATCATATTATGCCTTCAGTAGAGGAAATAATCAACAAATTAGAAAGAAAACAATGCTTTTCAGTGTTAGACTTGAAAGATGGGTTCTAGCAAATATCATTAAATAGCTTAAGCTCAGAACTGTGTACATTTCCGTATGTCAATTCTTGAAATTCTGCGTTCAATAGGGGTTGAACGTATAGATGCACAGACAGACATTTTCTTTTATTATTGTAGATTGGTATATATAGGTTTTAGGGGTCTACAAGTGGATTGAAGATCATTTCAAAAGTGTAAAATTATTAGGGGGAGGGGGGCAAAAAATTAGAAATTGAGTTAGACCGTTCAAAATTGGTATATATAATTTTTTGGGGCCAACAAGTCGAATGAGGATATTTTCGAAAATGTAAAATTATTAGGGGGACAAAAGATGCAGAAGACCTGAAACGGGAAAAAGGCGCCACCAAGCAGGAATTTCGTAAAGTTGGACTTTTCAAGGATTGCAAACCAGCTGGTCGCCGAATGCAGCTAGTGATTAATATTTTGGAACAAATCTCATTGATGAAAATTTATGCATAAAGTAAATAAGATTTTTATGTATAATTTATAAATATATTTAGTTCTTTTTTCTTTTTTGGAAACAAAAATGATGAAATACATGGGAAATCAGGAAGATTTTATTTTCTGGCAGGAAGCAAGAAGAAAACACAAAAATTGGGAAGTCTTCTTGGAAATCAAGAAGGCTTGGCGGCTATGTGAATAATAATGTGTAAGTGATAAAAATTGGAAAAAAAAAAAAAAAAAAAATTGTCATAGCTGAGTTTGTTTTCTTGCTAAATCACACACACACACACAAAAGAAAAAATCTGATGTGGACAATACATTTCTTATACACCTGCAAATTATATACACCACAGAAAATGAATATCACTTGTTCTGAAATAGTATTTCACAGATCATTACAGAATCCCTTATTGGCAAACACACATTTTGATTACTCTGAAATATTTTTCACCAAAATGATTATTAATTTAAAAGCTCTAATTTTAATAAGAACAGAGTTCTGGAATTTCCTAGAAAGTGTCATTGGTTTCTAGCACGGAGCTAACTTACATGTTACTTTCTATACGGTATTATACAGTAAAAGTGGAAATAGATACCAGTTTTTTCATTTCCATGAAGGTGGGCTTTATTTAGCATCAAATTAGGAAATTTGGTAAAAAGTGGTATCTTTAACATCAGTAAGAATTGAGTTCTGGAATTTAACAGAATAATTTATTGGTTTCTACTAGAGTTGCACCAAATATTCAGTATTTGGCCTATTCGGCAAATGACACCGAATATTTGGTTCAGCTGAATATCTTGATATTCAGCAACCGAATAGTTAAATTTAAAATTAAGTTAAAATATTGAAATTGGTAAAAATATTTTTATCATATAAAATAAAACTGATTTGCATTTTTAAAAAATTCATCAATAGCTTTATGAATAAAATATTTAAATTAGAAAATTTATATTTAAAGAACAATTTATAAAGTAATATTTAAAAATTATTTCTGTATTTTGAAATTAGAACAAATATATTTTATTTAGTCTTTATTTCATCATTCATAAAAACTAAAAATATATATATCCCATACAGGGCTTATCTTATTACAACAGGCTGGAAATTGTTTTTTGAAAAGTAGCCATTTTTACATGCAATAGTTTGACATAGTAATGATGGTATGTGTAGGTTTGTAAGCCTGTTTAATTTTATTATTTTTTCACTCTGGAGCTTATAACACAATTTTAATAGTTTATACATACTATACAGTATAGGATCCGTTATCCGGAAACCCGTTATCCAGAATGTTCCGAAAACCAGAATGCAAAATGCCAACTACCAAAATTTTTAATTATCGTAAAATTTAAGAATTAAAGTTATGCAATAGCAGCAGTCAGAATTATAGTTTTACAACTTACTTTCTTTAATGTTACGGTGTTATTCTGAGGAAAATGGTGAGCACAAAATTGTCTCAATAATTATTGAAATTTTTGAAAATTTAGGTTAGAAAATGAATTTTTATTGTATTTTTTAATAGATACACATTAATAACACATACTTCTTAAAATGCCCAATAGCAGATGAATTTTATCCTTGAACCCTGGTCGCATGCATGAAGTCCCAATTGTTATAAAATTTTTAAATAGTTTTTATTAATTTCCATTATTTTTAGAATTCATGTCATAAAATATTTAGCATTATGTGCTAAAAATATTTGAAACATTTATAAACTAATAGTATCAGAGCAGAGACACACTATAAGCAAAAAAATATAGAAATTTTTGCAAAATTCAAATGAAAGGATTTCACTCTCAGGTCCAAAATTAAATTTTATACATGTTTGTTTATTTTTCATTTATTATTACTATTATTATTTATAGTTTGAAATTCTAATTAAGAATGTTTTTATTTTTTATTTTGTGGAAATAATTTATTAAATGAACAAATATATAGGTAAAGTGTTTACATATATATTATTCATGTTTATCACTGCTATTTATGAAATTATTTTGTACCATTTTTATACATATAATAAAGTGTTCCGAATTACGGAAAAACCCCTAATCCAGAATATCCCAGGTCCCAAGCTTTCTGGATAACGGATCCTATACTGTACTATACTTGCTTAAATAATATTTTTCACGAATTTAAAAAAAGCAAAATTTTCGATTTATTAATTAATATGCTTTGCCATTTTAGCCTATTTACTGAAATTCAAGATTATACAGGGGAAAAAAAAAGCAATTATTTATTATTATGTTTTTTGAACATGATATTTTGTTATTTCTCTATACTGAATATAAAATTTATCTTTTATTAATGTTTAGACTTTATGCTGATACTTTTCATTGCACATTTTTTTTTCTTTTTTTTTTAATGTAATAAATGATAAAAATAATTAAGCTGTCTGGGGTATAAAAAAATATTTATATTGAAATTTAAGTAGGTATTCGGGGAAAATCACTATTCAGTGCAACTCTAGTTCCTAGTGCAGAACTAACTTGAAAATTCTATAAATCACTGACCAGACACTCGATGAATTAAAATTCTATTGAGTTTGAACTATGTGGTTGATCACTGTTTCTGAATTAGTGAAATTCTTGCTCTGCAATGTATTTAACCTTGTTTACTTAACTTCATATATGAATTACTGATTTATTGGATTGTTTGGAGAATATTACAGGGTTCCCAGCATAAAAGACAATCAAAAATAGTTGCTTCAATCCAAATAGCAGTCTTAGATTTTTAAAAAATATATAAACATTTAAGCAGTTTTGAAGATAATGTGGTCAGAAGATATAATTTGTCCTAAGAAATTTGATACCTTTCTTATAAAAGAAAACTGATACATGTATAAAGGCATATAAAACAGAGTTTACATAGCGAGATAAAAAAAAAAAAAAAAAATGGTAGAACCTTTTTTGATGCACCAATTTCCGAGATCTAAAACTGACCTATCTAATCAGGATAATTGTTAATTTTTGTGTAATAACCACGGGAAATTAACAATAATTTTATGCAAAAGGATATCTATTAAGGGATTTATGATTTATATAGCAATTTTCAAGAAAATCGTTAGAGCTACTTTTGAGTTACTTTCACCAAAACGTGGCAAACTCAAATGTTGACTGGAAAACAATTGCATACGAAAGGATATCTAAAAGACAGTTAAGAGAATTTGAAAAAAAATCATACAGGCGTTTTGTGAGAACCTCAAATTGACCTACTTAACAGAAAGCCTATCAAATTCTTTGAACTAACCAACTAAGACATATGAAAGGACATCTAAGAGGGTGTTTATATACTGTCTTAATTCGGCAGGGCCCCACTTTCGGTTTCCAATGTCACACTTCTGGTTTTCTGATTTTCTCCAAAAGTTGGAAAAATCATCTGTACATTACACCAGCCTCGATTCTGAAGTTTCATCATTCTATACTTATTAGTTTTGGAGCTATGGTAGTCAGAAGATCTGCCTCTGCCACCACCACCCACTTCCCAAATGTGGAAAACCACTTTTTTGGGCACAGAAGACCTTAAAACATGTAAATCAGATTAAAACTTGAAATTGAATTTGACAGAATACAATAATTATTCCAATTACCTACGGCAGTAATGGAAGTAAAAATGCAGTGAAGGTGAAAAAAAAAAAAAAACGAGAAACAATTTATTATTATTTTTTTTTTAAACAGTCTCCATTTTCCTGAAAATAGTAGCTTTTAAGCCACTTTTACACAAAAATAGTTGCCATAGTAGCCTGGAGTTGATTTTAATAGCAAATAGTTGTTCTTTAGTCACTGCTGGGAATCCTGATATTAGTTTAATATTGATTTTTTGTGGTACAGTTTTATTCAACTGTTTCCAAAATATTCATTAAATAAAGTGTACGACTAGAACCTGTTTAATGTCTTTACAAATTACTTTCTACGTGCAAAAATGTTAGCAACTTTCATAACCAAGAGTTGATTTAGGCAAAAATTGGGTCCATTTTGCTGTCCCTTCGCAAAATTCCATGTCATAAAAAAGAATCCTTCACAAAATTACAATTTATAAAATGAGCCCTTTTATAAGACTTTGTTTTATAAAAATGATCCTAAAAAATGTTTTCAATATTAAAATTAAAATATAAAGAAGGGATTAATTAAACATTTAAAAGACTTTAAAAATACCTTACATTAAAAATCTCTTCAAGTGCAGCATTTTCATTATGTATTTCGACTCACAACATTCGCAATCATCATCAGATGTCAACATTGCTGCTTTGACCGTCGTCGCTGGATTTTTCTTTGATGAAAAGAAGAAACTAAAGAAAAGTCCAGTGATGATGGTCAAAGCAGCAATGTTGACATATGATGATGACCGTGAATATTGAGAGTCGAAATATATAATGAAAATGTTGCACTTGAAGAGATATTAATGTAAGGTATTTTAAAAATATACAGATATATTCACAAAACAGGGACCCAAAAATTAAAATGTGGATAGAGCTATAATAGCATTATCATTACGTGCTCGACAGTAAGTCATATATAATGGCCAAAACCTTCATAATTTTGGTCATTATGAATATAATTTTTGCAAATTTACAAAAGGATGGTGCACAACTAGATGTTATAGCAAACTTATATACAGTCGAACCTCGTTAACGTGAATGATTTTTAACATGAACTGTTTCCACAATCCCCGTCAAAATAAAGATCAGAACTACTGATAACGTGATTTTTTTTTTTTTATCCCCCTTGAGATTCACGTTGACGAGGTTCGACTGTACCAACTTGCAACGTTTTATGTCCAATCGTTTTTGAGGTATGCGATATATACACATGCGTACATACAGACGTTAAGAAAAATCGTAGATATCTATAAAACGAGAGCTCGTGTCAAGACCAAAGTTGGAGGTATATAACTAGACGTAGTGACAGTCACAAAGAAAAATTTACAACTCTCTACAAACATTCAATTTTGAGTAATGCGAGATGCAAAATCTATTTCGCAAATTGGGATGGATTACAATACTTCCTTATAATATGTATAAGTAAAAAAAGAGAAATAAAATAAAAAGTCAGAGTAATAGGTAGTTTTTGAAATGTGACTACTTATCATATGTGACTACGATCAATCATTTGAATAGCATTAAAGTTACATCCGAGTAAAATAATGAACATGGTGACTACTTCTACAGTATACATTTATTTATTTTTAAAGAAATTCCAAATTACACTGAAATGATAAATTTGTTTTTCAGTAAAGTTTTAATAAGCACATAAAAATTTTAGATAGATCACTTACAATCGCCTTACTATAACAAGCAACGGCATCATCATATTTTCTGGCATTAAAGAGTTTGTTGCCTTGTTCTTTTAGTTCTGTGGATTGCATGACTTTTTACAATATGTAAAATAGTGAACTTCATAAACTTAGTTTAACTATAAATTCATTAAAAATATTTTGAAAATTAGCATATTTATAAAATGACAAGAGAAAAATTAAAATATACTTCAGTATCGTTTAAAATCACACAACCACATTCTTAATGTTTACGATAAACAAAGTTGCCAGATGGTATCCAGAAAATTCACTGTTCAGTTCATTATCACCATCCTAAAGCACCATCTAAAGTTTATAACTCTAATCAACCGATGAATCTATTATGAATCGCTATGAATGATTCAAAGCCCTTTGGAATGATTCATAAATCATAAAAAAAAAAAAAAAAAAAAAAAAAAAAAAAAAAAAACATGTAAGTACTATATTTATAATTTACATTTCATATGAGTTTTCTGGTTCAGCTATTTCATACCGAAAATAGCAAGTACTGGGATTGTTAATTGTCATTCTTAAACTTTAAAGTGATGAATCGGGTTTTGTTAAAAAAAATTACATCACTGTGCTCAGTGAGAAACTCATTTCCTAATTCTGCTTGGTATATTAAAGTAAGTATTTTTGTGAATAATACAGAAATATATATGAATGTGAACTAAATACATGTTTGTAGAATTTTAAAATGATTGTTTTAGTTTTAATTTTATATTGTAATTGTTGAATTTTATATTTGGAATCAATAAAAAGTTTTTTTTTTTTTTTATCAAACTAGTAAGGATAATTACTGATTTAATATGTATATTACGCATAATTAATAAGATATTCTCTATACTTCCTAGCATAGGCGTCAACTTTTTAAAAAATCTGGGGGGGCGAGTTTCAGTGGAGCTATGTTCAAATAAGATTTAAAAAACTTTAGAATTTATATATATCGCATGTGATACCCCTCATGTGGGCCCCTCGCATGTGATACCAACAATACGTCTATTAAAATGCATTCTTTATAAAAAATTTAACTTTCTATAAAGGGAAAAACACAACTGATTTAATTGTGAAGCAATGAACAAAATAATGAAACAAATCAGTAGGCAAGAAAAAGGAAAACTGATCTAATTGTGAAGTAATGAACAAAATAATGAAACAAATCTGTAGGCAAGAAAAAGAAATATTTAATCCGAACTGATATCAATCTTATCAAAAAGTAATAAGGAGAAATACAATTTCCGTAACTTTAAATTAAAAAAATTCTAAAGGTGATAAATGACTGGATTGAACCTGGCTACTGAACTAATAAGTTCATTAATGAAAATAGAGACTAATTTCTTTTGATACATACATATGAAACTAGTATGTTGTGGCCACCACAAGACTTTCTTCTATATTTTCCTATATACATATTTAATCAGTAACAATATTTAAAAAAAAAATTACAATTTTTTTTCAAAGTTTTTTTTTGTTAAAAGTAATACATATTCAATCAGTAACAATATTAAAAAAAAAAAAAAAAATTTTTTTTTTTTTTTTTGCTAAAAGTAAAACAAATCGATAACTTTGTTTCAAATTATCACAGATTTATAGTTCAACCATTCATTTTAAAGGTATTGACGAGATCTTTCGAAAGATACCCATCTTCAAAATTTACCCCTCCCCACCCCCACCCCCCAGGGGGGGAAGCGATGCCCCCACATGCACAAAAATTTTTTCCTAGTTAACTATTACTATTATCAATAACTCATATTAATTTTACAATCACAAGTTAAAAATAACTCTCATCATGTACATTTATACGAAATTTTGTCCTATATTGCCATGTTAAAAATTTAGAAAACATGAGATCACAGCGCCACCTGTTGAGCGATTGATCCCCAAATGTTATCAGCACCAGTTTATGTCAGGGACCAACTAAATACCAAGTTTAAATTTCGTTAAAAAAAAAAAAAAAAAAAATTTTTTTTTTTTTTTCATTAAAAGTAAAAGAAATCGATAACTTTGTTTTAAATTATCACAGATTTATGGTTCGACCATTCGTTTTAAAGGTATTGACGAGACCTTTCGAAAGATACCCATCTTGAAACTTTGCCCCCCCCCCCCAGCTGGGGGGAACCGTGCCCCCACATGCACAAAATTTTTTTCCTAGTTAACTATTACTATTATCAACGAGACCTTTCGAAAGATACCCATCTTGAAAATTTACTTCCCGGGGAGGCCGCCCCCCGAAGATTTAAAAGTGGGGGCGCCAGCCCCGCCCCCCCCCCCCCCCCCCCCGGATCCTGCGCGATTTCAATACTTTCTCTGAGATATGTGTAGGTTTGGTTATTAAAATTAGCTATTTTGGTGACATTATCAAAATCTATTTTTATACTGTTTTCTAGATAATTTTTAGCTAGCGCGATAGTATTCTGGTTGAATTTAATATCATTTTGATGTTCTTTTATTCAGGTTTTTCTTTTTCTTTTAGTAACACCTATGTAATTATATTCTTTGTTTTCATGATTTTTGAGGGGAATTTTATAAATACCTGCAATTTCGGTTGGGGGGATTAAATCTTTATCGCTTCTTATTAATTGAAAGATATTGGGGTTGGGTTTGATTAGGATGCTTAAATTCAATTTACTAGCAGTGTTTGTTATCTTATTTGAAGTACCTTGATTATATGGTATGGAAAAGGTGTATTTAGTAGGAGTTTTTTGTGCATTGGAAATATTATTTAACTGTTTGATCCGTTTTTTATATAATTTATTTACCAATTTTTGAGGGTATCCTGCTTCAAACGTTAATTTATTTATGAATCCAGTTCTTTTCTTAATTCTGATTTATTGGATCATATAAGGATGGCGCAATTTATGTAACTGCGTATGGCATTTATCTTGTACCTATACGGTGTTTTACTTTTATTGTTGACTAGCAGGCGACGGCCGCTTCGCTGGTCCCTATTTTTAAACGAATCACTATAATTACTGAATTCTCAGAATTGCATTAATTTTGATCACGTGAAAAAAAAAAAGAAACAAAATTTGATTAGGAAAAATGTCGCACCGGGTTCTCACTGTCTTCGGAAAAAATTCCCAAAATGCTCTAACTCTTATTTCTATTATTTTCCCCCTTCGCCCCCCCTCCCGTCTATCCTAATAATTTTACAAATTCGAAAATATCCCCAATCGATTTGTAAGTATCGAAAACCTCTATATACCAATTTTGAACAATCTAACACTATTTTTATTTTTTGCCCCCCCTTCTCGTCCTTCCTAATAACTTTACACTTTCAAAAAATATCCCCATTCAACTTGCAGGCCTTTAAAACCTGCCTGTACCAATTTTGAACGGCCTAACTGTATTTCTATTTGTTTTTGCCCATAGCCCCCCCTTACTGCCCCTCCTAATAATTTTACAAATTCGAAACTATCCCCAATCAATTTGTAAGTATCGAAAACCTCTATATACCAATTTTGAACGATCTAACTCTATTTTTATTTTTTTGCCCCCCCCCCCCCTCTCCCCTTCGAATAACTTTCAGGGCATTTAGTGTGGTCCCTAAAGTCCCTTAACTCTTTTCAGGTCCCTAAAAGTCCCTTTTTTTGGGAAAATGGTCCCTAAGTCCCTTTTTTTTCTCCCTCCACTAAAAGTCATAAGAATTTTAGTTATGCCCAAAAAATTATTCAAATGTGATAAAATCGTGTAGGCACGTAACTTAGAATATTAAAATAATTAACTTTTAACGGCCAATAATCTGGTGTGTAACAAGAACACTATTATTCATAGATAACTTAGCGAATGGGCTTTTGGGGCTAAAATTAAAAAGACCGTTTTGCTGACTGTCTCTTATCGTTGCATAGTACTAGAACCATTACAGTTGTACTAGATGCATTTGATCAGGAAACAAAGTTTTCAGTAATGAGTCCAGTTACAAATTCAACCCGGTGACCACCAATAGTGTTGACTCTAGAACAAAAGGGCCGCTGGGGGGAACTCGATAAAAGGGCACTTTAATACCCTCAAAAGGGGCACTATAATATTCTCAATAATTCAAAAAGGGCACTATAACATCTTCATAATATATCACTTACAAAATGTAGCCCCCCCCCCAAAAAAAAAAAAAAAAAAAAAAACTTACTAATTTTTTTTTATAGCAGCAATGTATCAAAGGTATAAATAAATAAACAAAATAATGAAATTTTAAAAGAAAAGAAAAATCAGATATAAAAAAAAACTTGTACAAATAATATTATATCATAGAATGCACCAAGACAAAATCAGATTTTTATGAGAAACAATTTTGAAAATTTTTTACATTTTTGAATGAAATATATCACTTACAAAATGTAGCCCCGAATTTTTAGTTGCTATTTGGTATACTGAATATTCATTATTCAGTAATAATCAAACATTTAGTGCATGCCTATTCAAAAGAAACTTGTTTAATTACAAGAACAAGACAATTGATGTGAAAATAATTTCAATGCTATACTTTAAACAGATACAAGAATTGAATTTTTTTAAACAAAATCTTAAATTTTTGGAGTAATAATAAAGTCAAAATAATGGACAATTTTAATAGTTTGGATATTAGAAAATGTAATAAAACTGAATCTACAATAAAATAATTGAAATTGTACAACATTAAATTCAATTTTAGTGCAAACTAACAGCCATGAACTTTTCTGAAACCTTTTTTTTTCTTTCTTTCTTAAGATTATTGCTAAATATACCTCAAAAATCGAGAGTTTCTCGTAGAGGAGAGGGGGGGGGGAGGTAGAATTACGTTTTTACCGTTAATTAAATAAATATGCTATTTTTCCCGTATTTGACAGAATTCGCGATATTTTTACGACCGATTGCCGAAATTTTTAATTATTTCCCTGCAAATTTACAAAATCTACTTTTAATGGCAAATAATTGCTAATAATATACTATAATTTTGAATCTAATTGATAAAATTCACTCTTCTTTCAAAGATGATTCCTAAAATTCGCGATATTTTTGCGGTTAATTATATCGAAAATGGTGTTAATTATTAACGAAATATACAATTATCTGGCTGCTAATGGATGAAATTTGAGCCCTTTTTAAAGCTACATCCCCCAAATACCAAACTTTGCTGTTAATCGATGAAATACGCACTTTTTTCAAAACCTAATCCAGAAATATGTGAAAATTTACAGATGAATTAAAAAACACCGGATTATTTCACAGCTAATTGTCAAAAATTACGTTTACTCGGAACTAAATTATTTTTTTCTCCTAATAGGTAAAAAATTGCGCATTTTTTTTTTCAAAGCAGATTTCTGAAATACGCGATTATTATGCGGCCGATTGTCGAAACACGCTATTATTTAGCTACTAATCTATGAAAAATGCGTTCTTCTGAAAGCTGAATCTTAAATACTCAACTATTTTGCCACTAATCAATGAAATTTGCATTTTTTATTTATTTATTTTTTTTTTAAAGCGGAATCTCGGAAATCGGGAATAATTTTGAAGTAGATTTCGCAAATACGGTATCGCTTACCCACTAATAATAAAAAAAAATTACGTTTTATATGCTATCATTTGACTGCTAGCCAATAGTTTTTTTTTTTTTTTTTCCTCCAGTTGATTTCAGTAAATCGCGATACATTAGTAGCCGATAACGGAAACACGCAATCATTTCGCCGCTAATTAACAAAATTTATGTTTAATCGCAATTAATCGCTGAAAAAGGCTTTTGATGCTAATCGATGAATTTCTTGCTTTTTTCAAACATGATTTGCATTATACGTATAATTTTGTGGCTTTTTATAAAAATACGGAATTATTTTACAGCTAATTTTTAAAATTATGTAATCGTAAACTAATTGCTAAAATAGATGTTATTTTTCTAAAAATGTGTAATTATTTAGTCATAAATCAGCTTTTTTTTTTTTTTTTTTTTTTAATTTGATTACTGAAATGTCATTTTTTGCGGCTGATTTATAAAATACGCAATTTTCTTGACAAATCCATTTTAAATCCGACGATTTTTGTGAAAGTCCCATTTTCAGATATGAAAATTTCTTAGAATCACCCACGCACTATAAAAACTAAGTTATCGCGTATTCAGTTACCCCAACAAAAAGCACAGAAAATATTCTTTTTCTTTCTCCAACGGTAGATACTTGGTACGATAAAGTTTGAAATTTTCCATGATTTTCTCAGAAACTTGTATATTAAAACACTTAAGAAAGTTTCCTATTGCAGAGGACAATTCCTCCGTTAAAGTCTGACTAAATACTGTTTTCTCCAAAACTCGCGTGATTACGGCCTAAGACACTTTAGAAAGTCTCCCACGGAAGATTGCTCTTCCTGGTCTTAGATTCCTTGCGTTGTCAATCGTACTTAAAGTTCAGTAGCTTTGAATCCATTATTTTTATCAATAAATAATTAAAATAAACAATTTTTTTCGTTAGAAAGTATTATTTTTAAGCGACTTATTAAGCATTAAGATAACTCATGAAGATAATCAATCATGGCATTCCGTTTCTTTCTTCCCCCCTTCCAGGTTGCGGTTTTAATTAAGCACACTCTCAGCTAATGTAAACAAATACTTATTCCCGTTCTGAGTCAGCAATATTTCGATTACGCAATGCCTAGCACTAGAATGTTTTTTTTTTTTTTTCCTTTACTATTTATTTATGAGTATTGTACGATGAAGCATCTGGTTCTTCAGCTAGATTGCAAAAGTTAGTTTTGTTATTTTTTTTGTTATTATTATTATTTATTTTTTTTTTTTTTCAAAAGGAGTTGAAAATAGATAAATAATAATAGATAAAAAATAAAATTAAAAGAATTCTGTTTATGCGGCAACTGTTGGAAATGCAAAATCAAAAGTTGATAAGGATTGGATCGCGATATGTGTGCAAGGCAAAAAAAAAAAAAAAGAATAGTTTTTTTTTTTTTTTTTTTTCCAGTGTCTGCCACTATTCAGTTTTATGTATTCAATAAAATATATTTAGCTAGGTGGTCAAGGCTGAATTTGCGGAGCATAAAAAAATAACTCGGAGTTTTTTAATTTTTTCGGAGAAACTTCGCAGAAATCGGAGCAGTTGGGAACCCTGTAAAAAATACAAATAAGGGCCGCCGGGCGCTAAAAATTGGGTTAGTAATGGCCGCCGGGCGCTAGAAATAAGTTAGTAAGGGCCGCGGGGCGCAAAAATGTGTTAGTAATGTGCCGCCGGGCGCTGCGCCCTGCTAAATCGGCCTAGAGTCAACACTAACCAAAGACATATCTCTAGACATCCAAGATAATAGTTAGATATTCACTTTACTCAGAATTACCACAATTTTTAATTTATTTTGTAACATTATTAGTACCTGCCAATATTTTTTACACCACTTTTTTTGAAAAATAATTTTCTCCAATATGTAGTTTTAATTAAATAAGAAAATCAGTTTTCTAAAAAAAAGAAGGGGGGGGGGCGAATAAAAAAGTAAGTACTAACATTGTTATGGTATGATTTAAAAATTTGCCAGCTGTTCTTGACTGTTGTCTGCTGCATGGTCTGACAACTGGGAGTTATGGTATGGGGTGCAATATTATTTGATATTGAGACTTCATTCATTTCCCTTGATTTATGACACTTTTATAGCTCAGTGCTGAGATTCTATATTCTGTTATATGTATGAACAATTCACATCGCCGTCTTTGTTGCTTGTGTGATGGTCGAGTATTGCAGTGACTGATTCTTCTCTTGTTCGATTTCTCGAGCCAAGTAGGTAGCCATCTCTGTTTAATACTCCTATTGACCTCCACACAATTGCAACTGCACTTTGGCTAAAATCCCTTGTTTCATGATTTATTTTGCACGTGTAAGATTTTTGAAAGTTGCTAGTTGTTTCACATTTTTAAAGTCTACTTTTATATTTTGTTCTTTATTATTTTTGATTAGGGCTGTTGTAGCTATATTTAATGTCTGTTTTATGTTCTTTTGTACTATTTTTTCTATTTTCCTTTTAGTCATAGCTCACAGCTATGTAATACCTGTTTGTATTTTCCTCTGTTCCATATTTTATTTCATAAATGTCTGCAGTTTCTAAGGGGTTTATGGGGGTTTTTGTCATTACTGATATGCAGGAAAATATCTGTTAGGTTTAGTAGGGATATTTATGTTTAGTTTTGAAACTTCATTTTAAAATTTATTAGGTGCACCTTTATTAAATGAAATTGCTGTAGTATATTTTTCTTTTGGTTTCTGTCCATTTTCAATATGTTTTTTTTTTTTTTTTTTTTTTTTAAGCGTACACTCTAGGTTTTTCTTATAACCAGCTTTTCTCATATTTTATTTAGTTCATTTATAAGTTATTATATTTAATTTAGATGTTAGGGTTTATTTTATTTAATTTTTCTAGTGTTTTTTAAATATTTACGTTTTTGTCGATGACAGTAAAAACATCATTGGTGTATTTAAACCAACATTTGATTTCATCTTTAAAATTTAGAAAATTATTTCTTCTGCTAAACTAAGTTTTAATTCAGTGATGAACCTGAATAGCGGGATTCCATTGGGACTCCCCCCCCCCCTTCTCTCTTTTTTTTACTTTTTTTTTTTTTTTTTTTTTTACTTTTTTTCATCTTACTTTCTGTGTCACAAACCTTCTGCCGAATCCGGGTTAAAAACAGAAAAAAGGAAAATAAATTAGAATATAAGACCTATCGTTACAAATTTGGTACCAAATGAAAGGGGCGATTTTTCTGAATACAGGGGAGCAAAACAGTTTTTCGACACGACAATTTGATTTTTTAAAAATAACTGAAATATGAAATTTAGATGGCAACAACTTTTGAGTAATGCATAAAATAAATTAGAAATATCAGACCTATCGTTACAAATTTGGTACCAAATGAAAGGGGAAATTTTTCTGAATCCAGGGGTACAAACTGTTTTTCGACGCAGCAATTAGATTTTTTAAAATTAACTAAAGTATGAAATTTAGGTGACAACAAAAAAGGTACATTTTTATTGCGAATTTCTAACACAGGTGACCAATAGGCAATGTCAGATTAATTTTTCTTTTTTCATTATTTTTTAGCTTATATTCTCTGTCATAAACCTGCCGCATCTGGGTTAAAAACAGAAAAAGGGGAAAATACATTAGAAATATCTGTCCTATCATTCAAATTCGGTGCCAACTGAAAAGGGCGATTTTTCTGAATTTAGGAGTGCAAACAGTTTTTCGACACGACCATTAGATTTTTAAAAATTAATTAAAGTATGAAATTTTGGTGGCAACACTTCATTTTAAATCATTTCAGTAATTTTAAAAAGTACGTGGCTCGTTACAAATTCGGCACCAAATGAAAGGGGCGATTTTTCTGAATACAGGGGTGCAAACAGTTTTTCGACACGACAATTACAGTTTTAAAAATTAACTAATTAACTAAAGTATGAAATTTAGGTGGCAACACTTCATTTTAATCTTTTCATACCTTTTAGTGTGAATCAAGCTAATAGAAAAAGTCTTTAATTTAATTTTTTTTAATTTTATTTCATTTGTAAAATTTGTTTTTAAATCTAAAGTAATTTTCATTGAAAATTAAGTTGTTTGCAGCTATTAATGTTGTGCTGATTTAGTTTTATCTATATTTCTTTTTTACTTTCTTCTATATGAAATTATTGGATTCGTGAAAATTTTTGAACTCCTTTTTTTCGATGGATTTGCACGTTTTGGGATGTCCTGAACATGATTCGTGACTCTGCGTCTGTCTGTCAGTCTGCCTGTGTGTGTGTATCACAAATTTTGTGGACGCTGTATCTCATGAACCAATGAATGAAATTTAATCAAACTTGGTATTTAGTTGGACCCTGACATAAACTGGTGCTGATTAGATTTGGGGATCATTCGCTCAACAGGTGGCACTGTGATCACATTTTTTCTAAATTTTTAACATGGCAGTATAGGACAAAATTTCGTATAAATGTACATAATGAGTTATTTTAATTGTGTGATTGTAAAATTAATATGAATTATTGATAATAGTAATAATTAACTAGGAAAAAATTTTTTGTGCATGTGGGGGCATCGCTCCCCCCCCCCTGGGGGCAGTAAATTTCATGTAAAGAACATGTAAAATAAATAGGTCCCTAAAGTCCCTTTTTTTTACATTTTGGTCCCTAAAGTCCCTAAATTTTTCAGAGAGTTGTGCTAAATGCCCTGAACTTTACACTTTTGAAAATATCCCCATTCGACTTGCAGGCCTTTAAAACCTGTCTGTACCAATTTTGAACGACCTAACTGTATTTCTATTTGTTTTTGCCCATAGCCCCCCCTTCAGCCCCTCCTAATAATTTTGCAAATTCAAAAATATCCGCAATCGATTTGTAAGTATCGAAAACCTCAATGTTCCAATTTTGAATGATCTGACACTATTTTTATTTTTTTGCCTCCCCCCCCCCTCCCCTCCCCCCTTCTTGCCCGTCCTAATAACTTTACACAATCGAAAATATCCCCATTTGACTTGCAGGCTTTTAAAACCTATCTGTACCAATTTTGAACGGCCTAACTGTATTTCTATTTGTTTTTGCTCCATAGCCCCCCCCCCTTGCTGCCCCACCTGGGGGCTGAATTTCTAAAATTCCAGAAATTGGTTTTTATATAGTTGCATTAGCTATATTTTAGAGCAAAAATTTCACGGATATCTATTTTTTTTGTTTGAGATATATAGGATTATGCAAAATCACGTTTTACGCATGTGAAATCATGTTTCTCCCCCTGCCCCCTTGGGGACCGAATTTCAAAAATTCCAGAAACCGATTTTTAGACATTTGTATTAGCTATATTTTAAAGCAAAACTTTTACAGATATCTGTTTTTTTTTGTTTGAGATATGAAGGTTTTTATGAAATCACGTTTTGCCCCCCCTCCCTGCCTCGGGGGGGGGGGGGGGGCGAATTTTTTTAAATCGCTTCGGCGTTGAGTTTCTCGGGTCGTAAACATTAACCATGCCGAATTTGGTTCCGATCAGTGAAACGGCCTAGGATTCTATAGTGGACAGACAGACACACACAGAGACTCTGCTCTTTTATATATATAGATAATTTCGTTACTCGCGATGGGTTTACGATACACTGTGGTTTTAAAGTGATTATTGTTTCTTATGATTTTTACATCTAAGTAGTTAATTTCATTGTTGTTCTTTTTAGCTGTGAATTTTATATTTTTATCGAGTTGATTAAGTTCATTGAGGATTTCGTTGCTGTCATATTTTTCATTTAATTATTGCAAAAATGTCATCCACATAGCGGACCCACAATTTAATTTTGTTACCTAAAAGATCTGTAAGTAACAAAATTAAATTCTGGGTCCCCTATGTGGACGACGTTTTTGCAATAATTAAAGAAAAATATGACAGCAACGAAATCCTCAATGAACTTAATCAACTCGATAAAAATATAAAATTCACCGCTGAAGATGAGAACAATAACGAAATTAACTACTTAGATGTAAAAATCATAAGAAACAATAATCACTTTAAAACCACAGTGTATCGTAAACCCATCGCGAGTAACGAAATTATCAACAATAAAAGTAAAACACCGTATAGGTACAAAATAAATGCAATACGCAGATACATAAATCACGCCATCCCTATATGCTCTGATAAATCAGAATTAAGAAAAGAACTAGATTTCATAAATAAATTAACGATTGAAGCTGGATACCCGAAAAAATTGGTAAATCAATTATATAAAAAACGGATCAAACAGTTAAATAATATTTCCAATGCACAAAAAACTCCTACTAAATACTCCTTTTCCATACCATATAATCAAGGTACTTCAAATAAGATAAAAAACACTGCTAGTAAATTGAATTTAAACATCCCAATCAAACCCAACCCCAATATCTATCAATTAATAAGAAGCGATAAAGATTTAATCCTCCCCACCGAAACTGCAGGTATTTATAAAATTCCCCTCAAAAATCATGAAAACAAAGAATATAATTACATAGGTGTTACTAAAAGAGAAAGAAAAACCTCAATAAAAGAACATGAAAACGATATTAAATTCAACCGGAATACTATCGCGTTAGCTAAAAATTATCTAGAAAACAGTATAAAAATAGATTTTGATAATGTTACCAAAATAGCTAATTTTAATAACCAAACCTACGCATATCTCAGAGAATGTATTGAAATCGCGCACAATCATCACATGATAACCGACCACGAATCGGCGGACATAGACAAAGTGTGGCATCACATGTACAGCTATAAGAAAGAAGATCAGTCTTTGGATGACCGCCAACCACGAAATGCAGTCGGCACCGTCGAAGGAGGGGATCCCCTGCCGGAAAAGCTTTCTGCCCGCACGAAGTTATGTTAAAGGTATTTTAATAATTTAAATTTTGAATATGGATTATATTGATTATTCTTGATGATACTGATTACACCAGATAATGTTTTAATCTGAACTCAAAGATAGGGAAATATAAGCTCACTTAAAAATGCATGTTATTTTTTCTAATAAAATATTATATCTTTTTTTCAGGATGAGGGGGCGATTTTCCTTTACCCTTCCAACTGGTTTAAATTGAAATAGGAAATTATTAGAAAGACATAAAAAAAAAAAAAAATTAACAGTGATTTTCAGGGTTGGGAGGTTTTTGACATGTGAGTTTAAATCGTCACATCAAATATCTTCTTCTCAAAAACCTACATTTATATTTTAATTGTTATATAAAAATATAGTTTAAAAATATTTTGAAAAGTATGTTCTTTGAAAAATACATTACTGTTATAACATTTTTATTAATATAAAAAACAAAATTTTAGCCTTTTAAAATTTGGTTATGAATTATTGTTATGTTCATTCAAAATATGTTGTGATACTTTAATATATTACTATAAAATTTATTTATAACTATGCTTAATATAGTATATGTTAGGCTTAGTTAAGTGTTACTTTAAAAATTTAGTTGTTTTTAAAAAGATATTATTTATAAGTATGTTTTAAAAAGTAAACAGATTAAAGTTTATGGAGAAACATTATAACATTTTGATTCATATAAAAATAAAACTTTAGGCTTTTAAAAATTTATTATGAAGTATTAATTTTCATGTGCATTTAAAAACAAAACAAAAAAAACAGCAATATTTTATTAAGTTTAATTTATATTTAAGCAAGCTTCTTAAATTCTCATAATTACAGTGAAACAAGAGAAATATGTCTGGGTATGTATAAAATATTTAATATTTACTTGTAAAGATTTCTTTTAAATTTATTAGTTCAAAACTGTAAAACAGGCACGTATATTTATACAATCAATAATAATAAATAAAAAATTATTGATAAAGGATAAGCGTAATAAATATAGATTATAAATATAATTATTTTCAAATTCATATTAACTTACTCATATGTTTTACTTTAGTAGTAAAAATAAATCCAGTATTCCTGTGTGTCTAAAATTCAACTTGGCTTAAAAGTTTATACATGATGTTAAAATTCATAAATAACTCTGAAATTTTAGATTTTCATAAATATTAATATAAATAAACAAAAAAACATACAAAATATGTCTACGCACGCTTTGTATATATTGCCTAGGTTTGAAACCAGTATATTTACCTAAATTATTATTAATTATCATCTAAAAGTTATTTTAAAATCTGTTAATTTACAAACAGCATAATATTTAAATGTCAACTTTTATATGGCAAATATTACTAATTTGTATTTCTAACCAGATTCTAGCTCATCTACAGATTTTGAGTTTTGACAATGTAGGTTTTTGACGGTTTAAACTTGTATTATTCCTTTGTCATGTCAAAAAAACAACCCTGGTAATTTTATTCTTTGATGGAGGTGGGTTAGCTTTTAGAGCATAATTGAACTTTTATGAATTTTTGATCCATTATTATGTAAGCATCTTACCAAAATTAAATCATCTCAAAAAGAAGGTAAAAACTTCAAGCCGATTACTTAGTGAAAGGTTCTTAATGAATTCTTTGAAATTTGCAACAATAGAATTAGACATGCTATACAAATTCTTTGTTGGTGGATGCTAAGTATGCTAGATGTTCAAGGTATGCTAAAATCAATATATCACTCTAAATTATTGTAGAAAGTAGTGCTGCACCGAGTAGCACTTTGGCCGAGTACTCAGCCTTTTACTACTCGGCTGAATACCGAGTAGCCGAGTACCGAATAGTTGTAAGAAAGAATGAATAATTGATGTATACAGGGTTTAACCTGGAAAAAAAGTTTCTTTAGCATTTTAGCTAAAACGTATTAAGCAGTATTTTAGCTTTTTCGAAAATTAATTCTTTGAATAGAATTGATTTCTTTTTCTTAACTTGGTTATCTATCCCTAATTTTGTTTTCTGTTTGTTTTGTTCACTGACGATTTTAACCAAGCATATATTGTGATTTAAGAAAAATGAATCAGCAAAATTTTGTTTCGATTTCAACAAACACAATACTAGCACCGAGATTACATCTATGAAGCAAATTCTTAATTATGTTTTTAAATATTTTTGCATTTAAATTGAACCATTAAAAGTCGAAATTAAATCCGAATAAACTAAATAGATAATGATTCCCAATACTTTTTAGTGATTTTGTAATTTCTGTTCACGAATATTTGCATAAAAACTAGAGGTAGTTATATAAAGATATTTTATGAAATAATCTAGTTTTAGCTTTTTAGCGAAATTCTTACTGACATAGTTAAGTAAAATACAATATCTTTTAGCAAAATGCTAAAAAAACTAGTGGCAGTTTAAACCCTGGATGTATATATGAAGAATTTTGCACATGTTAAAATTAAAAAAAGGCCTTTTGAACACAAAATAAGGTTAAATGGCAAAAAGCATGTTTTCATGAAATGTTTCAGAACTTTTTTAGTGTATAGTATACACAATTAGGCTCATTGTTATATTTGATATGTCCAGCTTAGTGGATTATTAAAACCATAATAATTGATAATTTTATTCTTTATTATATAGTCTTTCTCAGATATGAACCATTCTTAGATAATTCTTAGAGAATATAGAAGTTCCTATACACTCAGGCTTAATTTAAGATGCATGAAAATTTACATATGAAATGAGAACATTAAAATAAATATTTTATCATTTCAAACATGATAGACTTCATTAATCTTCAAATTCTAGAAGAGTAAAAAAGATAGGTGGTTTTGGGCCATAATTTGCAAAACAACAAATTTGATTATTAAAATATATTTTTAATAACATTTCAGTGTATTTACCTTTTTCATAATTATTATTTTTTAAATTAAAAATCAATCTTTTCTTACAGTTTTAAAAGTGTCTTACTTTTATTTCCACAAATATATAACTAATGTTTTATCTACTATTTTAGTATTATATAAGGGTTCTTTTTTCTAAATTATTTTATTTTTGTCTGTTTTACAGATACAATTTTATGTACTAAGTTTTTATTAAAAAAATTGCATATTACACACATACAAGATGGTTATACTTAAATTCTTGTAACTAAAAGGGATAAGCTCATACCATGAATTGTCACTATACCGAGTTTAGTGGCATACTTGCCCGTTTTAACTGCGAAAACTGTTTGCAGGAAAAGTTTAATGACTTTATATTTATATTTTCATATTTTTTTAGTTTAGTTATTAATAAACAACTCTTAGGAATGTTACATTTCTTTCAATAATATATAAAAATAATGAAATTCTTACAACTACTCGGTATTGGCCGAATACTTAGTCCAAATTCGACCGAGTAACAAGTACTCGGCAAATTAGCCGAGTAGGCCGAGTGCCGAGTATATACCGAGTACTCGGTACAGCTCTAGTAGAAAACAGGGGTATGATAATGAGATAAATATGGCCGATATCTACAATAGTGTCCAGTCAGTAAGAGAGAAAATACTCATTTATTATTGTTTAAGTACTTATAAATTACATCTGTTGCATTTATGATGTCAGCATATAAATTTCATTCATTAATGACACAGTAGACTTTAAAATTGTGTTTTAATACTTTTGTTACAAAAGAGCGTGATTTAATCATAATTTTAGTTAACTAGTCAAAATTTTATTACATCACTATGATGTACTTCGAATATGTCTGTCTTCCAATCTTTTCTCTCCCCTTTAGAACTGTTCTGAAAAATATTAAAAAGGTTTTAGCCAATTTTATTTATCATACCAAGCAGATTGCTGTAATTTGATGGGTAAAAATTTAATTGGATTGCTGATTCTTGATGTATGAAAATGATGCTGTTGGTGCCTCTTAAAGGAAATAGAAAGCTTAATAAGCATTGGCTTCTGAAAGTTTTGTTTGAAAAATCAAGATGTTTATTCTATGAAAATAAAATTTCAAGAATATTCATATACATTTATGGAGTTATCTCTCTTCTCACAAGTGAGAACTGTATTATGGAAATACTTTCTAATGGAGATCATAGATTGAATTCTAAATATTACATAGGTCTCTGAATAATGTGTTAGATGTTTAACACATTTTCATAGATCTAAAAAAAAACAAGTATTTTGTTTTGAAATCATGGTCCCTTGTTTATTTTTATCTGAAATCTCTACTGTATAGTTATCCCCTCCAGGAACAACTTCTTTACAAAAATTGTGGTGTAATAAAATAAAATCATCCTTTAGCTTTATGTAATTCAAATTATGGGGCTCATAGTTTTAATTTATGTGGTGTGATAGGAATGCTGCAGAATGTTGTCTAGAAGTTAAATAACATATTTATGGGACAGTTTAAAAACTCTACATTTTTTCTCTAGAAGCCAACAACATTGGGAAATTCTAAATGAAACAATAGGTTGCTCCCTGCACATGCTTTTGTTACAAAGTGGTCAGCTTCTGTTAACAACATCAAACCATTTGCTAAGCATCTGCCTCTTAAAATTAGCAAATGATAAATATAGATTTAAAATCAAACATCACAGAATGAGCTGGAACAGATGGGTATAAGTCATTATCTTTCAGGATTTACATGCATCCTAATGCCTACTATTTGGTTAAGAATTCTAAAAAATATTCATGTTAGAAACAAAATTTTGTAAAATCGAGATGATTCTTTTGGCTAAAGCTAAAATTACAATGATATGTCACCTGATCTCCCTATTTATTTAGATTTTTCTAAAAAAAAATTATAAAATCACAAATCAAGGAAAATTTTAAACATAGCCTGAGGAGGATAAATATTGCCATAATTGATAAAATAAAATATTGGAAATCAATTCCTAATTCCAATATGAGTAAACAACGATTAAAGCCACTACATCTCTTTAAAAAATTAAAAGAGCTTAAGTTAGATAGCTTATTTTCCTAATGTTTGTGTTGTTCTTCAGTTACTTTGTACTGTTCCTTCCAGTAACTGTAGCAGAAGTAGAATGAATGTAATTAAAAATTATCTCATTTCAATAATCGGACAATTGCAAATAAACAGTCTAAATGTTTTATCTATTGAATGCAATTTCGCTAGAGAACTAAACTTTGAAAATGTAAAAAGTGATTTTGCTGTTAAAAAGTTCTATAATAAAGATTTTTAAAAATCTTGCTATAAGAAATAATTTTAAAAAAAGTGCTTAACATTGTTTCACTTGTACTGTATAACTTATGGTATAATATTTCCTTAAATTCCATCTTTATGTTTGTCATTAATCTGGTAAATACCTCGTTTTTTTTTTTTTACCCGCCACTTCTTTGTACAAAGTATAAGGACGTTTTGTGAAACTGACTTATGAAACAGATTTGTATCTTGCATAGCTAAAAAATAGTTGGTTGTAGAATAATGCAAATTTATATTTGTGATTTATCTAGTTGAACTCCGCCAATTTAGATTTTTATATACAACCTTCCTCTTTAGAGATATCCACAATTTTCTAAGATTTTTTTGTGTTGTCTGTATATATGTATGTCATAATTCAAAGGTTTGACACAGAATGTTACAAATTTATAATTAGAGTTGTTATAACATGTAATTGAGCATCTCCCTTTTGAATCATTATATGATTTTCATTTTTGAGATATCTATAAAAACTCAAAATTCTGTATGGTCATATGACCTTATTAATGACTTTAAGGAAGGGGGAAAAACTGATAATAGAGCCTATAATAATATAGTTTTAAAAAATTGTCGACTTTCTTGCATGTAGTAAGTAGCAGTGTTAGAAATAAGAATTTTGAAACTGGGCGTCAAAATGACGTCTGGATTAAATTTTTGGGCATCAAAATGAAAAATCTAGGTGCCATCTATAATGAAATATGTATATTATATAAAAAATATTTATGTAATGAATGTAATTACATTGACAATATTAAACATACATATTTGAAATCGCAAATTCATTCTTCGCCCAGAAGATACATCATTCCTCCACAATTTAATAGCATTTTCTGGGCAGAAATCTTCCAATTTAGGGCTGTTTAATTTAATCATTAACAAATCGTAAACTACTTTCATAGAGATATGATTTCTTAAATCAGTTTTTATAAGGTTCAGACCGAAATAGACTTGTTTACAGTCTGCTGGGATTAAGAAAATTATTAGGTATGATGAGGAAAAAATCCAGGCGTCAAATATGGCACCTATGATTGGGATTCTAGGCGTGAAAATGAAAAAACTGGTCGTAAAATGCGACTAACGACCACTTATTTCTAACCCTGGTAAGTAGTAACCACATTATAGTCGACAAATACACTTTAATTAAATTATATCCTTGAAAACTGTCCAATAAAGTTGTTACTTGTATCACAGAATTTAATAATTAACAAATATTCTTAAAAAGACTAATAAAGCAGTCCTTCATATCACAAAATCAAGCAAACAGCATTGAATAACACCACAGAGCAGGATTCATAAACGCTAATTCAGGAAAATGATCATTCACTTAAAATACAGTCTGTCAGAGACAATCACTCATTTATAGGTGTTTTTTTTTTTTTTTTTTTTTGGAAAACACAGAAAACTTTTTCACAATAAAGTTTTAAATTTAGTTTTTATTTAAAATTGTTTAGTTTTATAATTTGGAGAAAAGTTTTTTTTTTTTTTTCAATGAAAAAAAATCCAAAGATAAGTAAAAATAATTTAAATAATAGAAAAAAATTTAAAAATATTAAAATTTATTAGAATGTTTTCAGTCACATTGCAAATATTTGGAAATTTTGGCAAACAGGAAATTTGAAGCATCCTGCAATGACGCCGAGTCTATCTGAAAAGATATCAGATGGCATGCGCTGCTGAAGAATGTTACAGTATAAGAAGAGAAGCACGGCAGAGGAGACTTTCCAGATGTTTTCAATGTGACTGAGGAAGGTTGCGAACATGGCTGAAAATGTTCTAGTAAATTTTAATAATTTTTAACTATTTAGTTTTTAGAAGAAAAAATGTCAATTATATGATTTCCACTAACTTTAGTGAATTAATAAAATTAATATACCTAAATATGTTCAGTTGATTTGTAAGCATGTTAGATTCTAAAGCTGCATGATTGAGTGTTATCTATTTTTGCTATAAAATTTCCTGAAATAAATATTTTTAAAGTTCTATGAGTTATACCAGCAGGGTTCATACTCCTCAGGGAAAACCTGGAAAACAGGGAATAACTCAGAGGATTTGGAATTTGTTTAAAAAATCAGGGAAAATAAACATTTTCATTAAAAGTCAGGGAAAATCAGTTATAAAACCTGGAAAAACAAATGTTAAACTCTCAAGTTATGTTTTTCTTTTTTAGCTTCGTATCAAAATTAAAATGATTAAGTATTGTGAAAATACGCATGTAAATAATGATTTCTACCTGAATTTCTATCATGATCAGCAGTAATATGACATCATACAGTGGAAGTAGCTGTATTTTTTCCTGTCTAGAGGAGCGTTTCTTGTTGTAATATGTCGTTAATATTTTCTTGAAAATTGTCTGGGAACTCAGGGAATTTTTTTCCCAAATTTGAGTATGAACCCTGACCAGTGAACTTTCAGTCTAAATCTAAACTACAATTTCTTGTAATTTAAATATTTTACCTAAAATAAGAACTCATTACTACTGTTGAATACATTTTTCAGCTTCTGATTCCGTAAAAGTAAATAAAGGTAAAAAAAAATATATATATACATTAAAGCTTAGTATTCTTTCTGGCTTTTAAAATAAAATGCAAATATGTAAAATAATTGAAACTATGAAATTAAACCTATATTATTCTCTTGTTAGTTCAGTCAGTAACAATTGAATTCTCGCCTATCATATTGGTTTTAACAGACAACACAACACTTTAATATGCAAGCTATTATAGTTTATTATGCTGGAAGATTTATAAATTAGTTTTTTATGTAAGTTATACCTACTCATTATATTTATTGATTTATATGAAAATAAATTTGGTTTTTTTCTGCTTATAGACTAGAGATTTTAATAAACGTCAAAAACCAGATGTGTCGCATATTCCAGAATTGAATGAAGCACCATTAAAAAAATATTATGAAACATATTATCAGCCCATTCAAGGTAGAGTTCATGATAAAAAACCATTTAAATTAAAGTGTGAAAAGGGAAAAATTTATTATTGGTGTGTTTGTGGATGGAGCCATGATCAAGTAAGTTTTTTTCACATTTGTTTTATTATATTGTATTTAGTATAATTCTTTATTATCTTTAATTGATTTATAATGAATCCTTAAAAAAAAAAAAAAAAAAATAATAATAATAATAATATCTGTGTTTAAATAATTAACAATTTCTTCAAATTTCAAAATAAAGTCTTGAAAAATCTAAAACATTTTTTTTTAATGCGTGTGTGTGAAAAATATATAATCTAATGCGAAATTTTGTCTTTTCATAATTTTGAAGTTACGAAGTTTTTTATTGTGTGTATGTATTTCATCTTGCTATCTTGCACTAATGACAATATGCCTAGCATCCTCCTCCCCCCCCCCCCCACACACACAAAAAAAAAAATGTTAATTGTATTTTTATTTTGGCAATTTGAATATTGTGTCAATATACTCTTCTTTATATGTTATGGTTTTTATTATTCAGTGTTTTCAAAGGAACCTTACCTTTGGCTTTAATTCTTTAAATATGGATAGATCTTGCAAATATTATTTTTATTTCGTAGATTACAAAATTTTAGTTTTAATATAGCCCCAATCAAAAGAAGAAGAAGAAAAAAAAAGAATGGAAATGAATTATACCCTAAAACGGTTATGTACAAAACTTTAGCATTTTATAAACAGTCACCAATTATTATAAGGTAATTACAAAATCCATAATCTTACTTACAGAGTTTCTTCCAGGTTTAAAAAAGGGCAAGGCGCTGCTTATTAAAAAACAAGGCATTTTCTAGATTTATGAGTGCAATTTTGGATTCTTAAGGCACATTTAACATTTAAAATCCAGACACTTATTTTAAAATTTCTATTTTAGGTATGAATAGAAAAAAAAAAGTTTTATATTTTAACTTTCTTTATGCCTTAATTTTGCTTGTTACTGATGTTTCAACGAATACTGATTGTTATGCATAATACATTTATTTATATTTATAACGTATCTTCACTTTGAAGGTTATCTATATATATAAAAGAGTAATCTCACTGATCACTGACTCAACACAGCCGTGGCGATTCTATGGGAGATACAGTCACAAATTTTGTTGACCAAGTTGATTTTAGGTCCCTGACCCCAACTAAGATGAGATTTTGTGAAATACCTTCATCGCAGAAGGCAAAAACACCTTTATAAGCATAATTCGGCTCCAAATTACTTCACGGTGAAGAAATTGCAGATGGGGAGACTAGACTTGAATACAGAATCATTTTCTGCAATTTTGAATTTTTAAAAGGGGGAGGGGGGTAAAAACAATTTTCTGAGGCAAATTTAGCTAAGTACAGATTTTCGAGTAAAATTCTACCAGTAATAGTTCAAAGATATTAAAAAAACACCAAGCGTCTTCTTGAAGATATTTCTAAAAACTCATTTTTGAATTTTTCTGATTTTCAATTTTGGGGGGGAGTTACAAGGGGGCAAATTCAACCCCCTCCCCCTTTTAGCGCTAAATTCATCCATTAGTGTGTGGCTTATTTACGTGTGTACAACACCCATTGTAACGGAATTTTGTGAAAGTCCCCTCTTTTCCCCCTTGGGCGTAGGGGGAAATAAACAAGTTTCCAAGCATAACTTTGCTTCAAACTATCTCAGTAAGATTAATTTTTTTGTGGGGGTTGTTTATGCGTTCCCAACACACACTATAAAGGGATTTTACAAAATTTCTCCCTCCCTCTGTTCAAAATTATCCTAGAATGGCAATTTTTGATGTGTGGACTGCTTATGCATATTCAACACACACTACAAAGTGATTTTGTGAAATTCCACCCTACTGCCCCTTGGGGGGCGAAGGGGGCAAAAAACATGAGTATAAATTCGTCCTCAAAAATCTATCTTATTTACGTGTGTCCAACACTCATTGTAATGGGATTTTGTGGAAGTCTTTCCTTTTACCCCCTTGGGGTGGGGGGAGAATAAACACATTTTTAAGCATAACTTTGCTTTAAATTATCTCAGTAAGATTAATTTTTATGTGTGGGTTTGTTTATGCGTTCCTAACACGCATTATAAAGGGATTTTACGAAATTTCTCCCTCCCCCCCTTAGGAGCAGGGGGGGGGGGCAAAAACACGGTCATAAAAATAAATGTGCTCTAAATTATTTCAGGACAGTGATTTTTTGATATGTCAAATGATTATGCGTTTTCAAGACACATACTACAAAGGGATTTTGTGAAATTCCATCCTATCCCTCCTTGGGGGTGGGGGACAAAAACATGCTTCCAAACCTAACTTTGCTTTAAATTATCTCAGTAAGATTAATTTTTACGTGTGGGTTGTTTATGAATTCCCAAAACGCCAAAACGCACTATAAAGGAATTTTATGAAATTTCCCCTCCTCCTTATTAAGGGAGGGAGGAGGGGAAGCAAAAATCTTTTAAGAGTAACACTGCTCCAAATTATCTCAGAATAGCGATTTTTTGATATGTCGATTGGTTATACATGCTCAAGACACGCACTACAAAGGGATAAAATTTCACCTTATCACCCTTGGGGGTGGGGATGGGGGCAAAATCATGGTTCCATACGCTACTCTGAACTATCTTAGGTGATTTTTTATGTGCCAGCTGGTTATGCATTCCCAACACACACTATATAAAGGGATTTTGTGAAATTTCTACTTCCTCCCCCTCCTTTAAGTGCGGGAGAAGGGGGTACATGTTTTAAAAAGTAAATCTGCTCCAAATTATCTCAGGAAATCATTTTTTTGATATGTCAATTGGTTATGCATACTCAACACACACAAACTACAAAAGGATTATTTGAAATTCAATGAAAAACATGTTTCCATACGTAACTCTGTTCTAAATTATCCTAGAATGGCAATTTTTGATATGTTTACTGCTTATGTGTATTCAACACATACTTCAAAGTGATTTTGTAAAATTCCTCCCTACCGTACTTAGAGGGCGGTTGGGGGGGAGGGGGACATGTATTGATGTGTAACTCTGCAGTAAATTATCTTAGGAAGGACATTTTTTATGTGTGGGCCAGTTACATGTATCTTACTCATAATATAAAGAGATTTTGTGAAATTCCCTCCCCCTTCTTTCCTTTAAGAACGGGGCTAAAAAAGCACGGGGGAAGGGGGGTGTTAAAAACATGTTTTAAAACATAACTTTGCTTCAAATAATCCCAGGATCTCAATTTTTTAATGTGTCAGTTATGTATGTGTACACAATATGAACTATAAAGGGATTTTACGAAATTACTCCCCCATCCCTTTAGGGTGGGCGGGGCAAAAACACATTTTCAAGCTTAAATCTACTCCAAATTACCTTAGAATGGCAAATTTTTGTGTGTTGGTTTTGATTAAATGTACGTAATATGCACTTTGATGTGATTTTGCAAATCTTTGCACTTTACCCGTGAGGGAGGGGGAGTAAAATGCAGGCAATGTGCTACCGAAGGCATTGTTGCTCCAGACTAGAAGTGTAGGAAGTGGTTTCGGTAGCAAGAACTTTAACTTAGATTTTGACTAATTTCAATTTATTATTATTATTATGACATGGTATTCTGAGAATTAATTTCAATATAATGACCAGTGAAGCGGGCAAAGATCGCTAGTTTTCAATAAAAGGCAGTAAGAGCAGAACTTTTTTAGATTAGGGGCAAGAAGGAAGTAATTTTTTTGGATGAGGGGCAAAAAGGGTGGTAATTTTTTCAATCATAGCACAGGCAGAGTGCGCCGGCCTTCTGAAACTGTCTAAGGGAAACTCTGTACTTAAACCACTTTTCAGTGTTTTGACATAAGTTCTCTGAAAGAACAAAAAGAAATTGCTAGATCCTGTTTCAAGACTCATAAGCAAATTATGAATGAAAACAATGGTGATAAAATAAATGAACATATGTACATTTTAATTTGCAACTAAGGTTGCCAGATTTATCTTTTAAAAAATGGAAAACATTTTTCATTTAGAGAAATAGGAGTTTAAAGTAGATTTTTTATACCAACTATGTGAAAAATACCAAAGCCAGGAATCGAACTTGTGCGATGCACTTAACATGTAGATGCTCTGCTACTGAGCCACCCTGACTGATTACAGACTCAGCATTTCTTACATAATATTTGTTGGCAAATCCACCGTGTCTGTAAATGAGATATCACAGGTAAACATATTAATCATGCTACAACTCCAATAGGCCATGTAATTTTACTTAGAAATATTATTCATCATTTCATCAACCATGAATATTCATTTAGAGAAATTGGAATGTAAGGTTGCTTTTTCATAAAAATGACAGAGCCAGGAATCGAAGCCGCTTACCATGCAGATGCTCTGCCACTGAGCTACTGTTGCTATTACCAATTCGACAATTCCTACATAATGTCCACTGACAAAGCCACCTTGTCTGTAAATGCAGATATAACATGTAAGCACATTAATTGTGGTACAACTCCAATAGGCCATGTAATTTCTACTTTGAGATATTATTCATAAATCATGAATATTTATTTAGAAAAATTGGAGTGTAAGGTTGATTTTTCATATCAATGGCAGAGCCAGGAATCAAATCCAGGCAGTCCACTTACCATGCAGATGCTCTGCCACTGAACCACTGTTGCTGATTACCAATCATTTCTTACATAATGTCCGTTGGCAAAAGCACCATGTAATTTCTACTTAGAAATATATGGCCTAGTAGGTAATAAGCTAGGGAGGCTTAGTGGCAGAGCCAGCATCCACACAGTAAAGCGTGTGCTGCATGCTTCTAATGAACTTTTTTCCATCATTCACCAAATTTTTCAGACACACCTTGTATTATGAATTAGCAATCAGTTTTTAAATGCAAAATGAATTCTAATATTTGAATAATATATAAATATATTTCATTTTACAATATATATATATATATATATATAAACTAATTACAAGAATTTCTTAGGTTAGTGTTTCCTGAACTATAGGTCCATGGTTCAATTTTTGATGGATTGTAATAAAATTTTAAATGTGTATGTATCTTTTTCCAATTAGCACAAATCTGATGTTGGCTTTGAAATTTTCATTAAGTAATATGGTAGCAGCATTAATAAATAAATAAATAAATAAAAGCATGCACTTAGTGTTAAAAGACAAGAAATGATATAACAAAACACTGCCTCTTCAATGTGTGCGAATAACACATATAAAGAACTGGCTTTTTGCACACGGTACATCTCTAATATCGACTTTTATTCCAGTGTGTGACTTTGCTTAATTTTATAAATGAACATAGTATATGAGATCCACTTACTTACTCAGAATCTACTTTTCACTACAGACGTTTAGTTCAGTTAACGTTCACATTAATTTTGATGCAGTTTACTATCATATGAGTTTAATTTGTTGATGCTGTTCGTTTACAGATTTGAATTGCACAATGCAGTATTCTTTCTGAAAAGGGATGGCACATGGAGAATAATGGCATAAACATGGATGGAACATGGAGTTGCTAAAAGAACAACTAATTCTTTATTTTTTTACTATTCTTTACTCTCTTTTAGTATATCTTTCCTCTCATCCCTATTTTAATAAAACTATGGAAGACTTGATGCATGCACAAACAACTATGTAGAAGAGACTGCTGGATAAAAACAAACAGTATATTGTTTAACATCTAGTGTCTATATTATACACTAGCCGCCTTCGGCGACCAGCTGGTTCGCGATCCCTGAAAAATCCGACTTTACGAAACTCCCGCTCGGTGGCGCCGATATATCATGAAAATACCTTATTGAAAGCGCAGTAAATTCCCGTGCGGAAGCGCCTTCGGCGCCCTCTTCCCTTTTCAATATCTGAAACAGCCTGTTCGCTCACCATGTTATGATCTTTCAAATTTCTGACTTTAGCTAAGTCCCGCTCGGTGGCGCCTGCGGCGCCGTATAACATTTTTTAAAAAAACTTGTGTCTGATTTATCTGTGGTTTTTCTCCAAAACGTGCTTAATTCCGGGCTATATATCGTTAAAAATTATTAGTACGAAATGTGAGCGAGAATCTGAATTTGAAACTCTGTAAAATATAAAAGAATAAAAATTTTCTGGTTTTTCCGTAGTTTTCTCCGAAAGTTTCGTACAGAATTTGAACGGCTTATATCATTTTAATAACCTGCAATAAAAATACTTTAAATTATCTTTTGAATGATGTGTTATGTATTACAATAATGAATATCTATGATATATTTTACACTCAAAATGGCTAATCTATCAAGGGCGATTAACCATTTCTATTGAAATCCATCTAAAATTTAAGAATTTCAAAACTACTTTTTTACAACCGAATTCATAAAAAAAAAGGAAAAAAAAATCAATATTATTCTGTTAAAAGTAACTTTTGGTGTCATTAACAGATGAAATAAAAATGAATTTAAATAAATATAATATGTTTATTTATTTTATTTTTAAAGCTGTACTTTAGATTTTTTAACTAGATTTCGATTTTTAACTAGATTTAGATTTCGAAGTTCTGCTTTTCATCAATTTTAAATTGAAAAAATTCAAAAACTGCTTTTTTATTTCCAGTATACTTTGTCACGTGGGCGAAAAACAAAAAAGCAATTTTTCCAGACCTCTAGCACCTGGCATTCTCTCTTCTCTGTCAAGGTCAGTTGCAAGAGTTTCAGAATTTCATTGAAAACTGCCGCGATACTGAAAATTAAAAAAATTATAACTCATTCAGTTTTTGAAATTTTCTCTCAATCTTCTGGGTATTCAATTGTTGAAGCGAGATCTATATACAAATAAAAAAGAAATGATTTATCTCTAAACGCTTTTGAGTTATACGATGTTTTGTGAAAAAATCGATGTTTCGTAAAATCTAAAAATATGGATCGCTAATCCGTATTTTGTAAAAATGTTTATATGGTTCGAAAGAGGATTAAATGTCCTTTCCAAATATACCAGTTTTTAAGAAATGGAACAGTTACTCGGTCGTACAGGGCGTTTCAAAAACGACAATCGAGAAAAAGAGAAATTTTCGACCCTTTTTAAAACTTTTTTTAAAAATATAAAAAATCCGTATTTAAAAAAAAAAAATTGTACCGTAAGAATCGGTAATAAATGCTCTTTCTCGTGGTACAGGTGTATTTTCGATATTTCCAACAGATTGGAAGCGATCGCTTTAGAAAAACCCGCGAAATTTTCCTCGCTCTGCTTTCTCTTTTGAGGAACACGCTGAAGGGCGAAAATTACGATCCGCTCGCTTTTTAATTGGGCATTGGTCGACGTTTTAATTAATATCTCCGGAACTAATTAAAATTTTTAAATTCTGTTTTCACTATCAACACGGGAAGGCTTCTGAGCACCCGTATGTCAAATTTTATACTTCTGCGTTCAGTAGGGGCTGAACGTATAGATGCACAGACAGACAGACAGACAAACATCTTCTTTTATTATTATAGATAAGTAATTACAATAAAGGGGATACTAACTGCAAAAGAAAATGAATCTTCAAACTCAAATTTAAGGAAATCAAACTAAAGACAATCCTTAAGAAAGTATGATTTTGTCTTAGCATTACGGTTTTCACAGAACGAAGATCAAGATAAATTTGAAGCAGAGTGTGTTATATACAATAAAATGTTTGCTATTAAAAGCATGTGCCCAGTAAATTACATTTGTACAATGAGACAAAGAATCCTAATGTAACATATTGCTCCTCTTTTTTTTTTTTTTTTTTTTTTTTTTTTTAACTGAACACATTGAAAATGTCACAAACAAAATTTTGCATTTCATTAAAATCAACGACTCTGAAAGCATTCAATGCATCAAGAATGAAGTGGGTCACTATAGATTCAGTAATTAGTGGGTAATTATAAACTCAGTTTCTAACAACTGGGTTGCAATGTTTAAATGTTTGGGAATCTCTGTCTAAGAAAATATTTATTTTTCTTCTTTTTATGCATTATCTGACATGTATTTTTTTTTACTAATGTTATCTTCTGATTTTTTTTATTTTTTTTAAGCCTCTATGTGATGGACGGTGTATCTATCCTGAAATGAAAATTACACTAAGACCTGTAGTGTTCAAGCCAAGAGAATCAAGAGAATACTGGTTTTGTAATTGTAAACAAACTAAAAATAGACCGTTTTGTGATGGTAGTCATAATTCAGAATTTGTGCAAACTTCAAATTCAGTAATAAGACGTCCAAGAATGGTTGTAAAGAAAAAGGAATAGTTTTGAAAAATATGTATTAATAGAATCAATAAATATTTCTCTCATTTATTTATATTTTTATTTATTTCATATTGGCAGTTTAAAAAAAATTTTTGCTTTAAGTGGGAAAATTATTTTACTATTCAGTAGCGAAACGAAACTCTTGAAATATTAATCTGAGAGATTTTTTTATGTTAAAAGAAAAATCCTCAAAATCCAAGGAAATATGAATTCTAAAGGACGGTAAATAATTAAAATGTTCAATATCAACTGTTTAAGGAAAGAAAATTACTTTGAAATTTGAGTGTATAAGACTTTAAAGAATCTATTGTTATCAAAGAGGGGGGGGGGGGAATCTTAAAGTGTGGTTCAAAAATACTAAAAGTTTTTCTTGGTAATTTGTGATAGTTGTTGGTAGAGTTGCATTGAATAGTGATTTTTGACGAATACCAAATACTTAAATTTCTATGTAAATATTTTTTCACACACCAAATAATTTAATTATTTTTTATCATTTATTGAATTTAAAAGAGAATACAATGTGCATTATCAAGTATCAGCATTAAATCTAAGCATTAAAGGATAAATTATATAATCAAAAATATATTTTTTTATCCTGCAAAATCTTGAATTTTAGTAAATATACTAAAACAGCTGAATACATTAAATAAGTATATATATATATATATAAAAAACTTTAAAAATTAATCTTGTTTATATGCAGGCGTGTATATATTAACTACTAAAAGTATGTTGTTCAAAGATCTAAAGTAAAAAATAAAATTAAACAAAATAATCTAATAGATACAACAAAAAAATTCAAACACATACACTGCTCGACATTGAAAATGCAACACTAAGAAGAAATGATAATAATGGAATGAAATTTGTTGGACACATACATTATAGTAGGAAGAACAATTGATTAAAATTTCAGGAAATTTGGAGTAATATGTACTGAGAAAACAGTACATAAAGCAGCGACCTCTGTGAGCAATAACAGCACATATCTGCCTAGGCATTGAATCGAACAGCGATTGGATGATGTAGGAGATTGGTGTGTGTTAATTGATATATGATAACCTTCAGTTATTTTTCATATTTTTTAATCGACGACACAGTACAAAACAACACACACTACACATATTGACGTAAAAGATAGAAGGGGACAAAGCCCGCAGTTATAATGTGGGGATAAACCCGCTTATACATACTTTTGGGGGATAAAACCCGCGTTACAAAATGGGGATATACCCGCTAGGCAATCCGACTTCCATTGCAGCTGAAAGCCAAACAACAACTGAATTCTTGATATGGTCACATGACCATGAAAGCCCGCGGTGCACGTTCGACATGCGCAGATGTCCGAACATGCCGCCCCGCGTTGCAATGTGCGCAGCACATTCAAAATTCGGGTTAGAGATAAAGCAATATAATAATAAATGTTACACAATGCAATATAATAATAAACGAAAATTGAAATACAAAAATACAACTATGCAGAAGAATATTATAAAGGCACATCATACAGTAATACTAAATGTAATATAAATAAGGTACACACAAGAAAAAAAAATGTATATATATTTTTTAATCATTAATTGGCAAAATAGCTAATTTTGAAATAGCTCTTTTCAGTATTCCATTTTTTGTTCGAATATCTACTACTCTAACAATATTATCCCTTCCAATATAGGTTTTAGTAATGCGCCCTAGTAACCATTTTAGAGGGGGCAAATTATCCTCTTTTATGACGACCATATCGCCTACCTTTACGCTTTGTTTTTCAAAGTACCACTTAGTCCTTTGCTGTAGATTATTTAAGTAATTGTTAGACCAAAATTTCCAAAATGTTTGAGTTAATTTACAAGTTTGTTGCCACAAATTTAATTTATTGGTTTGAATGTTGGTCAGTGAGGGTTCGGGGATGGCCGTTAACGATCGACCGATAAGAAAATGACCAGGGGTCAAAATTTCCAAATCCTCTATGTCGGCCGAAAGAGGGGTTAATGGCCGTGAATTCAGCATGGATTCAATTTGAATCATGATGGTTTGAAAGGCTTCGTACGTCAGTTTAGCATCACCTATAATACGCTTGTAATAATACTTGAAAGATTTAATCCCGGCTTCCCATAAGCCACCAAAATTTGGTGCCCTGGGAGGAATAAATTTCCATTCTATTTTCTCAGTTGAAGAGAAATTTGCCAAATTTTCATCTTGTTGGGTAACTAATTAAAAAAATTCCTTTAAGTCTTTATTAGCTCGAACAAGATTACTCCCATTGTCCGAAAAGATTTTAGCACACTTACCTCGTCTGCCGATAAAACGTTTCAAGGCAGCAATTAGTGACTCTGAAGTTAAGTCAGAGACGATTTCTAGGTGTATTGCCTTAGTCGTAAGGCAAACGAAAAGAGCAACATAAATTTTAATGGGGGCCCCTTTTCTTTGATGCTTATTTTTTATAAAAAAAGGGGCCACAAAGATCTATGCCTGTACTATTGAATGTGAAGACAGGATTTATCCTCTCTTTAGGCAGATCACCCATTTTTTGAGAGCATAACTTAGGGTTAGCTCTAAAACATTTGACACAATTGTGGATAATTTTACGACATGCATTTCGACCATTTAAGGGCCAATATTCTTGCCTAATGTTATAAAGTAATGTCTGAGGACCTGAATGGTGAAATTTCTCATGAAAATGTTTAATAACTATCTCACTGAACTTACCCTTTGGCAATATTATAGGATGTTTTTTCCTATAATTCAAATCTGAATTATGTAACCTACCTCCAATTCTTAATAAACCATCTGAGTCTATAATCGGTGCCAGGGGGTGAAGCCTGCTGCTAGGAGAAATACAGTTATTAAATTTTATACCTTTTATCTCATTCCCAAATTCTCCCTCCTGTATTTTCTTTAGTATAAAATTTAGTGCAGCCCTCTTTTCTTCTGGACTTAGGTATCCAGTTTTTCTTTCCCCTGGATGTCTTATATTGTTGATAAACCTGAAAATAAACGCTAAAACATGCACAATTTTAGTAAAACTATTACTAATGGTTAAAATGTCCTCAACAAAATTGAAAGGTTGGGTAGTTACATAAAGGGAAAAATTAAGTTCAGGGTCATTAAGACCTTTTTTAGCTTCAGAAAAATAGTCACTTTTTGTCACACTTATAAGGTCCTTGTCTGAGGGTTGAAAGTCCGGATCAGTCAAGAAAGGTGGGCCGTGCCACCACATGGAACTGTTTAAAAGTGAATCTGCACTAGTACCTCGGGTTAACAAATCTGCAGGATTGTTCTTTCCGGAGCAATGGTGCCAGGAATTCGGATTACTTAAAGTGTGTATTTCTGTTACACGATTTGCCACAAATTGTTTCCAACGTTTGGCCGAGCCCTTTATCCAGTACAATGTTATCTTGGAGTCGGACCAGTAGTAAACTGTAGACACTGTTTTTTGATTGATGATAGGTTTTATCTTGTGGGTCAGTCTTGCACTTAATAGGGCACCAAGCAACTCTAATCTAGGTAAGGAAATTTCTTTTAAGGGAGCAACACGACTCTTAGATGTTATGAGGTTAACTTCTATATTATTTTCTGTCTGTATACGCAGATAAATAGCAGTGCCATACGCTGCCTTACTGGCATCGGAAAATGCGTGTATTTCCACTGCAAGTACTTGGTTTGAGCAACTTAGGATTTTTCTAGGAATTTTTACTTCAGACAATCTAGGTAGCTCTTCACACCATTTTTCCCATTTTCTTGGACATCGGCTGGCAACTGGCCGTCCCAGGGTATTTTTTTCATCCATAATTCTTGAAATAGGCATTTAACTCTAATGGTGAAAGGCGTGAGCAGACCCAGAGGGTCAAATATCTTCCCAACTGCTTGCAAAAGGAGACGTTTAGAACTTTTCTTAGAGGACAAAAATTCTAATAAACTTTTTACTTCTAAAGTTAGACAATCCTCTTCTGTCTTCCATGCCATGCCTAAGACCTTTGTTAAATTACTTCCTAAGCTGAGTGCTCTAATTGCGTATTTAAGCCTTTTTTATGCCAGAATTTCATTAACGCATCATCGTTTGTAATCCATTTTCTTAACCTCATTCCTGCCTGAGACATAATTTCTTTAGCCTCAAGAGAAATTTCAAGAGCCTTTTCCACAGTATCTTCTCCAGAGATAAAATCGTCGACATAAATATAATTGTCGAGAAGATGGACAGTTTTTATATATCGATCACTAAATTGAGATATATGGTTTTTAATAGTAGCTGACAAGAGAAATGGGGATGCATTAACACCAAAAAGAACACGTTTAAATCTTAATGTTTTCAAATTTTCAAGAGATCTAAAATCCTTTTCAAACCATAAAAACCGCACAACATCACGATCCTTCTCTGCAAGGGATATCTGTAGAAATGCCTTTTCGATATCGGCAGAGAAGGCTGTTTCATTAAGTCGGAAATGAATTAAAATATCGAAGAGAAGTGGGTTTAAATTGTTACCAGGCCACAAACAGTCATTTAAAGAAAATTGATTATTATCATGGGAGCTTGCATCAAAAACTATGCGAACCTTTGTAGTAAGCTTGTCTTCCTTACAGACAGCATGATGGGGTAAGTAATAAATTCCCTTATCTAATATTGGCTCACTACTTTCAACTTGCTCAATAATACCTTCATTTAAATATTCATTTATAATTTTTGAATAATTTTGAAAGAGTTCAGGATCCCGATAAAATTTCCTTTGTAAAACTTCTAGTTGTTTTTTCGCTACAGTAAAGTTATTGTGCAGCTGTTTCAGATCCGTTTTCCAAGGCAACTGCACTTCATACCTATCGTTCACAAACCTGGCAGTTTTGTCAAAAATTTGTTGGGCTTGATCTTTCTCTGCTGGTTTTAAATCATCGGGCTGAATTCCAATAGATTCCAATTGCCAGAATCGACTTAAGTTATCATTGATTTCATCAAACTTTGTTATAAAATAACATTGATTCTCATTACTATTTAATGGAACCGTTTCTTCTAAAGCTCCAGTAGGAATCCAGCCAAAAACAGAATCTTGTAAAAATAATTTATCACTAATTTGTACTGAATTAGGTTTTAAAATTCTATAAAACAGTTCACTACCTATAATGCCGTGTATTTTTCCAGGTTGGAAAAACATGGGATCAGCAAAATCTACTAAATTTGGTAAATTAATTTTTGATATATCTAATTTATTTGTTGGTATATAATCTGTGATTTTGGGAACAATTAAAAAGTTTATGTTTTCCCTAAAACTCTCATCTACGTTGGAAATAATACTACTAATTTTTCTCTTAACGTTGTAAGAAGAATTATTTATTCCAGTAATAGGCGTGTTTATAACCTTTGATTTCAATCCCAATATATTCGCGCAATCGGCAATTAATATATTCGCATTACAAGCAGAGTCTAAAAGAAAATGCATCTTCACTCTCTTTTCATATTTATCTTGAACATAAACAAAACACGTACTCAGTAATACAGATTTTTTCTCTCTTTCCCAATTGGAAAATAGACGGAGAGGTTCATTTCCGGACACCTGTGTTAGGTGGGTATCAACCGCGTCTGAAGGGGGGTAGAATTATTCTCACTCTTTTGATTACTACTATTTTCATTTTGTTTATGCAATAAAGAATGATGATTCATTCCACATCTGCTACATTTAAACTTCGATAAACAAGAGGATGATAAATGAAATTTATTAAAGCAGTTGATGCAAAGTTTTACGTTTTACGAAATCCAATCTTTCAGATATATTCATTTTTAGAAACTCGGGACATTTGTTTAAACTATGCAAATTTTTACACAGAATACAATTTTTTAACTTTGAATTACATGCAGAATTAAGCATAAAGTTTTTCGTTTTGGGAAGAAAAGTGTTCTTATTTTCGATTCTTTCAACAGAATTTCTAGATACGCTTTCCAGAGTGGCACTTCGACTTTCCAAAAATGACATTAATTCCTCAAATTTTGGATATTCTGTTTTTTTGACTGAATATTCAAACAATTTCCTTGTTTCTTTGTCTACCTTTAATAATATAATATTAATGAGCATTGCATCCGATAAATTATTTCTCTTATAATCTAAAGCACTTAGTGCTCTAATATTTTTATTTATACAATCAATAAGCGATCTCAGTTCGTTAAAGGATTCCCGATGGATTTTTTCGTAATGCATTATTGCTGATAGATGAGTGTCAATTAAAATTCGGTGGTTTTCGAATCGTTCTATAAGTGCATTAAATAGTGAGGTAAATGTATCATCAGGACTTTCTAGTTTTTTTGCATCACCAGTTAAGGATGCACGAAGATAAAACAGTTTCTGAGTATCATTTAATTTAGTATTATTGGAAATTAAGTTATTAAATTGTAATTTAAATAGGGAAAAATCTTCAATTTTACCATTAAAATTAGGTAAAGGGATGTCCGGCAGCCGGACATTAACTTCATCAGAACTTTTAAATTCTAAACTTTCATTTTTACTGGAATTGTTCTCAGAAAGTTTAACAGATTTAAGAAGTAAATTGAGTCTTACCTCAATTCTTTCAAGGTGATCTTCAAGTTCATCTATTTCATTTTCGATTGCAGGTAAGTCTGACATAGACTAAAGGTCTACGTTTTAATTAATCTTTTTATTAAGCAGTCACATACAGTGGAAACATTAATCTTTAAGTTTTAAGGGTTTCAATAAAAGTAACATGACCAGTGTTCAACTATTATGACACATTAAATACGAAAATTTTAACAAAACAATTTTATTCAACAAAGTATAAATATATATTAAACTTTCAAAGATATGACAAAATACAAGATTACCTTTTCAGGTGGTGAACCAGACATAGCAATAAGCACAATCTATAATCATGCACTTGAAGAACAATCACATTTCGTTTTAATGACAAAACATCCGCGATCGCCAGGTTGATCAGTGGGAAAATGGGATGATAATAACCATACTTCCACGATCCCCAGTTTGACCAGCGAAAGTAAAATAGATGTATTAGCACAAAGTAGCAACGATGAGGATTATGCTTACACACTGTTAAGTATACAATTTAATTTAGAAGAAGATTTTAATTTCACTTTTACTAACTTTTAGATCGTTTTAAACTTAACAAATGCTGTTTAAAAAACAGCTAAACACTATATAACATCAATTAAAAAATAAATTTAACGGCCTCATTTCAAAAAACGTCGATTATCAATTTTTATCTCAAGAATTCTCATCACCCGCGAATGACGAAAAAACTTTATCCTTTAAGAAGGAACAAATTCAAACAGAAACTTAACAACTTTTAACATATGTAAAATAACAACGGCAGCCATCGTTTCTAAAAATGCAATAGCCAAAAGAGCATAATTTAGCTTAGCTGTAATAGCGCTAAAAGCACATACTCCAGTGCTCAGCCAACAACAGCTTAAAGCTGCTCACAAAACTACTACTTCATTTCCAATTGAAGACTAGCTAGCCATTGCTGACAACTGCTGATAACTGCGGATAACTGCTGATAACTGCTGCGATCTTTTTATACTGACTGAAAAGTCAAAATCTACATATAAACAATACATTACTATTGCCACTCAACAGCCACAGCCGAAAATACAATTTACTATAACTATTTTAGTAGAAGTGGCAACAGTAAAAATAAGAAAAATTATGCAGAACAAGATTGGCAATGGCAACGATGTAAACAAAACATCGATTGTTAAAGCGTGATGCAGGCAAAGATGGCTGACCGAAATTTAAGTAAAGAAAACTTTTAAATTTAAAGAAAAGGTAAGTTAACAGTTATATAATGAAAAATAAGCATTTATATTTATAAAATTAACAATTTTTTTATGTGTGAGGACAATTGATAGATATCAAAGTCCTTTATGTCCGGAATATCATAATATTGGATCCGGATATCACTCAGTTTGCCTTGCAACTCAGATAACTTTCTAAGTTTTATTTCAAGTTCAGTTGTGGAACAAGAAATATTTTCAGAGTTCAAATCAACGAAGGATTCAATTTTTGTTATGGCACCTTTTACGGCGCTTTTCATTCGTTTTAGCTTTTCCATATTCATTTATTTGCTGGACAGCTGCGACAATGACGGACCACTAATGTAGGAGATTGGTGTGTGTTAATTGATATATGATAACCTTCAGTTATTTTTCATATTTTTTAATCGACGACACAGTACAAAACAACACACACTACACATATTGACGTAAAAGATAGAAGGGGACAAAGCCCGCAGTTATAATGTGGGGATAAACCCGCTTATACATACTTTTGGGGATAAAACCCGCATTACAAAATGGGGATATACCTGCTAGGCAATCCGATTTCCATTGCAGCCGAAAGCCAAACAACAACTGAATTCTTGATATGGTCACATGACCATGAAAGCCCGCGGTGTGCGTTCGACATGTGCAGATGTCCGAACAGATGACATGTACGGGTAGAGCACTTCATGAAGTTTTAACATGATGCCACAATTCATCGATCGAAGTTACTGGTGAGTGGTGGGGGGGGGCAGTCGCTTTTCAACGATTAAACAGTCATTTTCATTGGTGCACGATCAGGAGAATGCGCTGGCCAGAGCAATAGTCGAACACATTCTGTATCAAAGAAGGTCCAGACAATACAAACAACTTGCGGTCGTGCATTATCTTACTTAAATTTTGCGCTACGGAGGCCTCGAATACAGGGCAGAGGGGCGGGCCTTAACTCATCAGGAATTGAATGGCCACTGTTCAGAATGCCAGGAATACAAACATGAAGTAATCGAGACGTGTATCCAATGGGAACCCATAACATCATTGCAAATGATGGACAGTATGATGATGTCGAATCCCAGCTGGCAATGTGCATTATTCATAATGCCGTTAAATACGTATAAGGCAATCTTGATGCTGTAAACAGGATTGTGATTTGTCTGAAAAGTGACTTTGTTGATATATTTTAAAGTTTCTAATTATGAAATTAAAATTAATTATAGGGTGTAAATTGAAGTTTAATAAAATAGTTTCTATAAATATAAATGTTTTCCCAAATCTCTTATAAAATTTAATTTCACTTTACAATATTGTTTTTATAATATTGCCTGTGTTACCTGCAGTGGTTGTCAGTACTGCTGTTCTACAGTTTGTTTGTAAACAAACAAGATGGCTGCCATGCCATAGTGGGTGTTTCCATGCAGAGCTGACCTGATGTACTGAATCATGTGTTAGCTAGTGGTTGTGAGTTAACTGCATGCCATAACTGTATGAGCTCTTTATTTGTTAACTGCAAACTTAACTGTTTTTCTTTTTTAGTTCCTGAATAAGTTTTTGACATCTGTTTTTGATATTGTATATATGTGCATGCTGAAGAGTTGGAGCTTGTGGTTTTAGATTGTGCCAACATGTATTAAAATTGAATTAGTTTTTTGCTCAAGTTGGGCAAAGTGGAACAAGCTGTCAGCCATGTTGGTTTTATTATGAAGTAAATTGGCTGCCATGTTGTTTTCAGTCAGAATGCAAGCTTCAGCTACCATATTTGTTTCATGAAGATGGCTGCTGGTCAGCCTATGATAATTATAAAGATGAGCTTGTCTTTTAATTTTGTTATCTATTTTTTATATTAACTTGTTCATTCTTCATTATTGTAATAAATTAATATTTATGTTAAAAGTCCAGCCTGATAATTTGTTTTAAACATCACTTCAATTTGTTTACATTCTGAAACATATCAAGTAGACAGGTGCTTATCCCTAACAGAATTCATGCCATTCCTGCATCCAGGTTCAACGTTGATCATACATTAATGGCGCCCATATCAGTGATGCAGTTTTAAGGGTAATCAGAATTTTGGTAGCCACATACTGAGTCACCACCTGGATTGATGGTATGTTGTACCATTGGATACACGTCCCGGTCACCTCTTGTTTTCATTCCCGCCACTCTGAATACCAGCCATTACATTTTTGACAACTTAAGGTCCATAGCTCTGCCCTATGTTCAAGGCCTCCGAAGTGCAACATTTAAGCAGGACAATGCACGACCGCAAGTTGTCCATATTGTCTGGACCTTCATTGATGCCGAATGTGTTTGACTGTTGCTCTGGCCAGCACGTTCTCCTGATCTCACACCAATGAAAATGACTATTTAATCGTTGAAAAGCGACTGGCCCCCCACCACTCACCAGTGACTTCGATCGATGAATTGTGGCAGCATGTTAAAACTTCATGAAGTGCTCTACCCGTACATGTCATCCAATCGCTGTTCAATTCAATGCCTAGGCAGATATGTGCTGTTATTGCTCACAGAGGTCGCTGCTTTATGTACTGTTTTCTCAGTACATATTACTCCAAATTTCCTGAAATTTTAATCAATTGTTCTTCCTACTATAGTGTATGTGTCCAACAAATTTCATTCCATTATTATCATTCCTTCTTGGTGTTGCATTTTCAATGTCGAGCAGTGTAAATATGTTTGTAATTACCGCTGCAGAAAATAGGGCAGATTGAAATCACTTAGGAGAGGCCTTCACCCTATAGTGGATTGATAAAGGCTAAAATTGATTATGATGAAGTGTACTAAGTATTTGAAAACTTAAAATTAATTTTTAAGTACACTTTTTTTTTTACTTAAAAAAAAAAAAAAAAAAAAAAAAAAAAACTTCTAAAAGAACAAGTATTATATAGAACATTATTTTAAATTTTCACTAATGATGAAATTAAGGCTAAATAAAATATGCTTGTTGTTATTTCAAAACACAGAAATAATTTTTAAATATAACTTCATAAATTGTTCATTAAGTATAATTTTACAAATTTAAATACATTATTCATAAAACTATTGGTAATTTAAAAAGAGAAAAAAAAATCTATTGATTTTATACAATCATTTTTTTTTACCAATTTCAATATTTTAAATTTAAATATACCAAATAGTAACCGAATATTCAGTTATAACTCTAGTTGTTGATTTTGCATATTATAGCAAATTGAAAATAAAATAAGCGAAAACAAAGCTAAACTCATATTCTGTTCTTTAATTTCAAATATAAATTTTTCACCTTATCACCCTTAATATCAAGGCTAAGCACACAGTCTCATATCACAATCGACTATTAATATCCTGAAAGGCATGAAACAAACAATTATTCAAATCATAACCCTTCACTCTTATCTCTTTTAAATTTCTTGATATTCTGTGGCAGGCGTGTCCAACCCAAAACCGTATGTCTTTATATGTGTATTGCAGGAAAAATTTTAGGTGTCTATTTCATTAGGTCAATTGTATGTCTTCTGATCACATTATCTCCAAAAAGTTCATAAAATATGTGTAATAGTGGGTAATGGAAGTTGGGTGGTTGTTTCACACCAGATTTTTTTTTGGAGAAAACGCGGTTTGAATGTCTGCTCCTCAGCTATTCAACAGAAAATTTAAATACATAGTATATAAAAAGTTTTTTATCTTATTTATTATTAGTTTCCTGATAAACTTATAACTTTACTTAAAAAATAATAATTTAAAAAAAAAAAAAAAAAATTAACATAGACATATTGACCTAAATGTATTTTTGAACCACTAGGTTGTGTAAAAACATTGATTCTACTAGGATTTTTGTGGCTGAAACTCAAAAAACAACACTGATTAGTCCTGCATCAGTTCAGGTAACCCGATTTTACCGGTTTGAGTCATCAAATCTTTACTTTCCGAATATACATATGTGAGGAATGTATTATAATCATGCCAAAAATCCGACTTTGAGATTTTGGTGTTTCTTTACGTTTTGAGGTCCCACGAGTTCATTTTTGCAATTTTTACGATAATGTATGTGTGTGTGTGTATGTATGAGCGAACTTGATAGCGCCTAAACGCTTTGTTCAAATAAGCTGAAGGTTGGTGTGTATGTTGTAGGTCACCATCACACAAACCCTATTGATTTTTGTGAATTTAGCACTCTATGGACTAAAATTATATGAAGTGCATATAGCATAAAGTTAAACAATGGAGAAAAATACTCAAACTCCGTATTATATTTAGTAATTTATTCATCAGCCTTGAAAGTTCATTTCAGATAATTTGGAGTGGAAGGCTGATTTTTTTATACCAACTATGTGAAAAATACCATAGCCGGGAATAGAACCTGGGCCTTGCGTGTGGATGCTCAAACCATTGAGCTACCCTGGCTGATTACCAGCTAGGCATTTCTATAATATTCACATAACATTTGGTGACTTTGCCAACGAATGTTATGTGAGAAATGCCTAGCTGGTAATCAGCCAGGGTAGCCCAATGGTTTGAGCATCCGCACGTAAAGTGCAAGGCCCGGGTTCGATTCTCGGCTCTGGTATTTTTCACATAGTTGGTATAAAAAATCAGCCTTCCACTACTTATTATATTTTTCACTTTTGCTTATTTAACTACTTGTTTTACTTTAATTTATTTACACAACCATTCATTACTAATGTTTGGAAAGTCGAGTGGAGTCACTCCTGATTTTTTTTTCTCTTGTGGGTTGGGTTGACTGATCTTTTTTCTCACGGGTCAGTTTTCAGTTCGGGTCAGGTTCAGTTTTCAATGAATCGGGTTGACTTCAGAATATCTTTCAAAAAATTTTTTACAATTATAAACATAAATTTGTAGACATAATTGTAACTTTTTAAATGATATAAAGATACTATGTATACTAGATATGTGCCGCAGTTCCATATTTATATTCTTATCCACAGATTTCTGCCAGACAAAAAAAGATCCGTATTCATATCTGGATACGTACAAGGAAGAAAAAATATCCATCCCTATCCTTTTTTTTCTTCAACAGATCTAACAAGGATCTTTTGTAGAAATTGTATGAAAATTAGAAAAGGCTATAAATCTTTATTGACTATTGTTAATATATAAATAAAAGAAATACAGTAACCTTGCTTTTATGTTCTCAGAATTTACATTATTTCTCAATTTACTTTTTTCTTTTTTTTAGATACCTTTATTTTCAATGAATTTCAATCCTCATTTTTATTTAAAATTTCCTTCCATTTACATTTGTATATACAGCAGATACAGAGAAAAGACTTGTTGTGATTTAATTTAATAACATTTAAGAGAGGGATTCCATTAAGGCAGATAATATTCTTTATCGTCTTCTCTAGAACAAATAAACAATGCCCCAAGATTGCAACTGGGGTGGTAAGCTGATTTGCTGATCGTGTGAAAGCAGATGTTTAACTGCGATTCATATCAATAGTACCCAAATTATTATAATAAAGTAAACATCCACATCGGACGAAAGCAATGAACAAAGATGCATCTTTTTTCTTCATTTTTTTAGAATATAAGCATCAAACAATAAACTACTAACACTTAACTTGAAGTACATTTTTGTACTCATGAAGTTCACAACTCACATAAATGGTTAAAAATTATTATTAATTCATTTTTCAAATTTTTTAAATTTTCAACTTAATATAATTAGTAATTACATTTTTAATTTCTTTTAAAATAATTTACCAACTGTGTGACAGAGAAAATTTACCTAATTTTATAAGTTTTGCATGATTTTTAGATGAATTAGTTATCTCCATTTAGTTTTCATGTCGGGGTCAGTTCGGGTTTAAAGAAAGCGGGTGTGAGTTGCAAAATTTCTTTATTGTGGGTTCGGGTTGATGAAAATTTTTTTGTCAGGTTAAGGTCAGGTAAAACCTCACCTGTGCAGGACTCTAACCCTGTTAAAAACTGTAGTAAGAGAAAACTTATGATGATAACAAATTATTAAAATATTTATTCACAAATATTCTAAGTTTCACAACTTGATTTACATTGCGTATTAGAATACCAATATTATCACAAGAAATATCAAATGGCAATATATACATATACCGAAATCCCAAAAATATTGAGACTATTACATGGATGTACAGATGATTCAAACAGCTGGTAATGACTCATTACCAGAATCTCCATTATAAAAATCATCATCCAACAAGGGATCTGATTCACTTCTGTTTTTCACACAAGTTAATCTGTTTCTTCCACAGTTTTTACAAGATACAGAATCCATAATTTTTTCAAAAAATGTTCTTTCACCAACATAGGAATCAGATTCATCTTGAAAATCAAAGTCTGCAATTTCAACAGCAAGTTGATTTCTTTGTTTTATATAGAAAGATACACCAATTGCGATGATAACAAGAGTCAAAAGACTGCAACTGATTGGTATAATAATAGTTGAGAGAGCAGGCTTTATAGTAACTGAAAAAGAAAAAATATGTGTAAAATATGCATACTCTGACAAAAAAAAAAAAAAAAAAAAAAAAAGCAAAATTTTTCATCAATTTAATAAAGAGTTTTTAGTAACAGCTTGGTGTAAATTTTCTGCTACACTTATTATAATATGCATTTTGAGAAATATCTATATTTATTTCATTTCCAGATTTAAAAAATTACATTATAGACACAGACCTGAAAATTAGTATTTTAATTACTCGTCAATGGTTGGTAGATTCTTTTAGCTTCCTTGCCTTTTTTTCTCAAATTTTTTAGCTGTATACCTAAATAAATAATTTCTTGCTTGATTTTAATTTTAAAAAAAAAATGTATAAGATCATCGATCTTTTTAAATATCTTATGATCTGAGTTTTTCTTGACACCCTGAATAATTTTTTTTATAATCAACTGATGAAAATTAAGCAGTTTTTTTGTTATATTGACAAATAAAACACAATATTCTTATAAGCAAGTAACTAAATGTGCTACTGTTTTGCTACTGATTAAGAAAACAGTTTCCCCACAACTAATTGCATAGTTTGAATTGTTCTTCTTGTTCGCAGTTTCTGAAATAGGCAATTATCTTACTGCAAATAGACAAAGTTTGCGTTTTTTTTTTTTTTTTTTTTTTTTTTTTTTTAATTTTATTGATTTCTGGATTATATGATAATTTGCTGCAAATCAACAAAATTCCTCCTTTTCTTCTATGGTCAATTGCCGAAATGTACATATTTAAGGCTGATGACTGAAATGCGGGATTATTTTGTCTGGTATAGTCCAGGGGTGAAAATTAAATTACTGGTTTTAAGAGAGATTTTAAGATTTTACTGGTCTGCACCATTTTCGCATGTCCGCTCACCCATTCTATTAGATTTTTAAAAATACTTACAAATTTCTATAACAAAATAAATTTACATGATAAATATGATAATTAAATATATTTGTAATTAATTTAAAAATACAAATGAGGTCTTATATAAAACAAAAATGTTTGTTTTAATAAGTGGGTTAAACGTCACATATTTACCATGTATAATGTACTGTATTTTAAGTATTAAAAGTAAAAAGAAAAATTAATGAGAAATTATATGACAAATTACAGAGAATATGTAATATTGATATCTATAATGAAGTACATTACTACTGTTATAACACACTATATTCTGTGAAAGATTCAGAAGCTATTTTTGAAGAAAATAAAATAAACTGAAAAGCCTTACTGATCCAGTGGACCACTATAATTTATATTTTGCTAGTCCGTTGAATGTTTTTGTGGTCCTGGACCAATGGACCACTGTTAATTTCAAGCCATGTAGTCCATATCAATTCAGGCAGGAGACTTACTTTCATAGTCTCAGAAATTTTTTAATTGAGCACACGATTGAATACTGCAATATAAATGTCAAAAACTAGAAGTAAGAAATTTTTATGGATCCAATACTTTACGACTTTAGAAGAAAGTAAAAACAATATGTATAATATTTTACACAATAAAGAAATAAATCAAAACTGATTAAACTCATGACTTACATCACCAGTTTAAGTCATCAGATTAAATGTCACTGATTGTTTGTTTGAACATCTTCACATATATTTGCTACACGATATTTAATCAAAGTCAAATGGGGGAAAAAAATCCTTTAAAATACAAATTTTTGAAAAATAAATAATAATAATATGTTATATAATAAATACAAAATTTTATATTTAAATTAGGATATCAAATGAGCTAATTTGATACCAAGAGATGTTTACAATCAAATAATAATAAGCAATCTTTATGATAAATGAATAGTATAAATATTCTTAAATTACTAGGTTTTTTCTTGTATTATTTAAAAGAAAACATGTCAATTAATAATATACATAACACATAAAGGATTAAATTATAAATATCTAAATTTACTTTTCTATAATTACATAAATTTTTGTTAAAAACTTAAAAATATCTAGCAGATATTTCATTAAAAATTTCGGTCTTTTTACTTCCTCTTACCCATAATATCATTGTTGCTATGTCCCCAGGAGCAGAAAGTGCTTAAAACTGCGACGCACGTCGCAGAACAATTGAGGCTTTTGCAGAACATTTCATCTATCCCCTAACTGGATGATGTTGATTGATACAGCTAACATTTTAAAATTAATAAAACCTAGATATGCTCAACTGACCTGTAAATCTGTTAGCATGCTAGAAAATTGCTGGAAACAGTCATTGTTTCAATGTATAGACAAAATTTATAAACCTTTTGTAAGTAGTATATCCACATTAATGTGACAATATTAATGCCAAAAGCCATTGAAAAAAATTGCAAATTCTGGGTGTATGCCTCAGTTTTAGATTATAAAAATTTTAAACCATGTTTTATTATAAATGTGTAATAAATATTTTACTGATAAGTATTATTTTTATGCTTATTTTGCATTTTACTGTGCTTTGACAAATTTGGACAAAATACCTGCAGAACATTTGCAAATTTTAATGTCTCGTTGCAGAACATCGGATATAATTCTGCTCCTGGGGCTATGTCAAACTATTGATTGTGGAAATGGCTACTTTTCAGAACAGTAAAAAATTTTTGTTATTGTGAACTCAAAACCAGCTCCATTAAAAATAGCCAAATTTTGCATTTTTCCTGTGCTGTTTTCGATCTTTTTTTACATGTGCTATTTCGATATACCATTTCACTTTTTTTTAATTGCCCAAAAATAACACTTGTTACTTTGGATTGCACTACTAATTAGTGACTTTCCCATGTTTGTTGTTTTAAAAGTATGAATGTGTCATATTCAATACATTACAAAGCATACAATTTGTTTTCATGTAGGATAATTACAACACCTAAATAACAAATATGCAACATTCAACAGTTTGAAACTTCTAAACAGAAAAAAAAAAACATAAACGATTATGTCAAAGTAATCAAATTAAAGATTGATACTTTGACAGAGTATCATTAGGAAAAATGTGGGATTAGACACTTTGTTAAAATGAGTATCGTTTCTTCTTTGGACAATTGGTAAAGCTACATACTATTTTAAAAGTAAGCACAAGGTATCAAATATGAAAAAAAGTATTTTTGAATATTTGATAGTTTGACATGGTAGTAATGATTTAGAGGAGAAAGCACTGTTTTTGTGTCAATTTTTTAAAACTGAGATTTTGCTATATTATATCTTTTAAGTCGTCCTAAATCCTTTTTGTTTTTCGTTTTCAGTGATTGGCTTGTATGTGTCTTTGTTTGTTTGTGATTTTGTAACTAGTATAACTCAAGAATAAATATCAGAAGGAAGTCTAAACAGTATTCTAAATCTGTATTGGAATGCTTCTTTAAAATTAGACAAATGTATCCCTGTTTTGGGTACAGGGATATACAAAAGTATTCAAATGCATTAGATCTATAAGCAAAATTTCTGGTAGGTTCAGTTTAGCATTTTTAGACTGCATTAGACATAATAAAATTGACATATATTGTTTCTATGCATAATAACTGATAGCATTTTTCATATAAAATATTATAGTATAAAAAATATTTATCCTTTGTTTTTGCAATGCTGCACAAAAGAATTCCAATATATTAGTGCTATGCTTGCTTGTAAATGGCTCAAAGTGCATTTCAAGTCGTGTCATGCTTTTTTTTTTGTTTGTTTCATGAATGCAGCGGCAATATTCAAATGGGAAGTTAACAGATAGTAGCCTGCTCACATAGAAATTTTCGTTAAATAAAACTATTTTGTACTATTGTTTCCAATACACCAGAAATGTTTAGATACTGTACTTTACACCTTAAGCTGTAATAATATGTGTGAGTAATGTAGGTAGGGTAAAAGAAAGTAATGCGAGTACAACACCAGATTATTAAGCATGTTTTCTTCCTTTCATTTTAAAGAATTGATAAGTGAATTTAAAATGGATTAATAAAAATAACTGATTTAATCAAGAACATAAAATATAATTTAGAAATTTATTCATCAAGCCTGAAAGTTCATTTTAGAAATTTATGGAGTGGAAGGCTGATTTTTTTATACCAACTATATGAAAAATACCAGAGCCAGGAATCGAACCCGGGCCTTCCGCTTTACGTGCGGATGCTCAAACCATCGAGCTACCCTGGCTGATTACCAGCTAGGCATTTCTCACATAACATTCGTTGGCAAAGTTACCAAAGGTACCAGCTGTGTTTGCAGACTCGGTTACTTTGCCAACGAATGTTATGATGCATGTTCATCGTTATGAATGTTATGATGCATGTTCATGTTATGAATGTTCATGATGCAAATATATGTTGTTCTGAAAAGATTAATATTTTATTTTTAAAACCAATTTTTTTTTTTTAATTCAAATTTCCCGTAACTCTTTAACCAATCACATTAGAACGTCCATCTTTGGAATATCAATAATAAGGATTTTGTTGCCAAAAAAGTCACCAAATTTAGTGCCAAATCCATTACCTGCCTAATGGAGCTTTTTAATGCATTTTAAAGGGAAAATTAAGCTATTTTAACGCGAAAAAGAGCTGGAAATGCAGAAAATTGACATTTTATTAACTTACTAAGCCTCTTTGAAAGAATAAATACAATTATTTACAATTTCGTAACAATACGCATTAATAAAGTGCTAATGTAGTTAGTTCTATAGCTAGGTTTCAACAGAAAATTTAAAAACATGGTTTATAAAAAGTTTTTTATCTTATTATTTTTATTTACAACAAATATAAATCACATACCAGGAAATACTTTAATTTGTATAATCCTCCTGACATCTGTAATATCATTTCCAATATAAATTCCTAACTGATAAGTGCCATCAATGAGAAGTTTCTGAATGTTGAAGTGACACGATGTGAATAATGAGATCTGGCGGCATGTAAAATTGCTAACACTTGCATTACCTCTAAATATTTCATGGCAATAAGAAAAAGGTGGTCTGTAATGAAAAAGTATATATTATTAAGGTAAAATTTCAATAAATTACTAAATAGTAAATATGGAATTAAAACATGGTTCTTATGTAAAATTTTATTAGTTCTATAGGCATAGTGTCATACTGAAAAAGAACTAAGATCAAAGCCATAAAAATTAAGTATTACAGTTGTAAGTTACATAACTATAATATATATAAGAATATAACATTACATGTCATACCATTTTTATAATCTTCAATGTTACATATGTATAGTCCCAGAGTAGAATATTTTTAAATGTTCTGCAAAAAGTTTTCAGATGATCAAATATGTTCTGCAGAACAAGTATGACTTTTACAAATTTATTCTCACAATATTCTTGAGCGCTCATAAAAAATACATATCTTACAATTTGATTTGCTGTAATATAAGCATATAATAGTAAGAAAAATTAATAAATAGAGATAGAATGACATTTAAAGATATTTTTATTGAAACTTGTAATTAGTAAAAAATAAATAAATAAATGAACTAACGCTGGATAGAGCAATCAACCACTTTAGAAATACAGTCGAACCTCGCTAACGTGAATCTCAATGGGAATAAAAAATGTGTTCATGTTATAAGTAGTTCATGCTATTAGTAACTAATTTTCACATAACTAAACTAATCTTCATTTTGACGGGAAATGTAGAAACAGTTCATATTAAAAGTATTTCACGTTAATGAGGTTCGACTGTATTTTAATAATATGTTTATGTAAAAGAGAACATCCATTATTGAGCCAAAACTAAATGTAAAACTGGTGTACAAATGATAAATAGAAAATTTATTTTCTATTTATCCATTATTGAGGCCATAACTCACAATTTCTCTCCCTTAATTTCTAAATATCTGCAGTTGTTCTGCAGTAAAGCCGTTTGTTCTGCAACATACGTTTGAAATTTTGATACATTCTGCTTTAAGGAATAGTATAGTATTTTTATATATAATATATACACTATATATAAAAAGAGTAAATATATAGTACATATATGACCAGAATAACAGGGTTATATATAAAAAAGCATTGTTTGTATATTTCTCAAAAGACTGAAGTAAAAAGACATTACAATTAAATTTTTAATAAACAACTTTGATTCTTACAAAGTTAGTATCAGAAATGCCAATTGGAATCATAACATTTATATTTAAGATTCTTTTTTTTTCTCTCTCTCCCCATACTGCCTAATTAGTTTTCAGTAGGTACCAGGTTATTTTATATTTTAAATTGCTGTAATTCTGCTTCACAAATTTTATAAATCTCCATACTGTGGAAGCAATGGGCTGTTAGAAAATTTTACTACTAACAGAGATGCAAGAATGGATGGTAGGTATAAAAAGATTGACTACCATTGGTTTAGATAACTGCACTATACCTGTTGATGAATAAAAGGGTGTTTAACTTTATTCCAAAATCAACTTCATTCTTAGGGCAATTTAGTTAAATTTATCATTTTCAATACATAATTTTACTTTTTAAAATTTATAAATTTTCTAATTGTATTTTAATCATTTTAGACAAATATATTTTTAAAAATTTTGGTATTTTTATCCACTGAAAAATTATGATTCTAAAAGGCATCAATAGCAATTTTAAGTACAATTAAATATATCTGAATCATTCTTGTTGTTTATTAGTGATACTTATGAATCATCAAACAGCATTTTGCTATGAGATACATTTATGACTATGGTTCAGACAGTACAGCAACATAGCAATAAATGTTGCCAAAATTATAAATATGGATGACATATTTGCCACATAAAATATTTTTGTAAACTTTTTTTTTAATTGTAAACAAATATATTTTAATACTCAAAAAAAAAAAAAAAAAAAAAAAAAAAAAATTCTTTTTTGGGGTACAGAAATCCTTTTAGAAATCAAAATTTATGTATTCGAAACACGTTTCTAATGCCAATTTTTGTTGGTTTAGTAAAGATAGTTAATATCTCAACAGAAATACATACCTTCAGTAAATTTCTGTCTTACAGGTTCTACACTAATGTTTTTAAATTATACTTGCAATCTGGTACATTACACTGTTTCATTCACACTCTACCCATGCTTACTTTTTTAGCCTCATGAAGGACTGTCCTCAGCTAGTTCAATCTGAAACAATTGTTGTGTGTTTTTGTATTTCATGGTGTTTTCTTTTCTTACTTTGTTTACTTTTTGAACATCAATTTTTTGGTGCATTTTACTGCAAGTTGCTAAACATGGTTTATATAAACACAGTATATACAGTTCATATATAATGCATACTTTTAAATTAATTCTGAAATTAAACTATCTTATCTTTTGAGAATATGTATATTAATAAAACAGAAACACATTCACAGTTTGTACTTAGAAAATCTTTAAAGTGTTTGTCCCAAAAAAGAGCATTAATATTGTAGTAAAAGTATGTAAAAAATGTATTTACTTTTTCCCTGCACACATGCAAATGTTTGACTACCATTTAATATTTTTCAACCACTAAATCATAGCCTAGGTAATCGATTCAGACCACTAAATTTGCATTTCTTGTGTGAACCCTAGATATGTAAGGTGAGAATATTCTTTGAGAATGAAAATATTCTCAATAATCGAGAATATTCTTATTTTTCTTAATTATATAAAAAATTTTCATGTTTATGACTCAAATTATAAAACTTATTCATAATTATTCAATTAAGGTACAACTAGAACAAACAAACTTTATTTCCCGATATTCTCTTTACAGTTCATAATTTTCAATCAGAGAATATTCTCCAGTAAGCTCCACAAAGCAATTTTTCTAAATGTTCATTACTTATTCCGTGACAAAAAGCATTTAATGACAAATAATGAATAATTATTCATATTAAAATACAAATTTCAATTTTTTTAATGTTTAAAGATTTGCATTTGTAAGAAAACCATCACTAAAATTTGAAATTTAAAGAGTATTTTCCTCAGAAAGATTGTGGATTTATTTAAGAAATTTAATTTACATAATTCATATTGCTGTAATTCTTATTCTATATATTTAGAAACCATAGGTTTATTATCTATTATACTGATGATTTTTAACTAAGCAGCAATTTGATGATATGTGCATGAAAATTAATTTGCTCAAAAAAAAATTCTGAATCATAAAACTCTCTAATTTAAAAATGAAATTGCACTAAAAAGTTAGCAAATTTAAATTAGATAACATTTTTCAGTAAATAAATAAAATATGTTTGATTCAAATTTAAAACCAAAATAACAAATAGCTTTAAAATGAAATTAATTTTATTTTGTAATTATTTACTTGTTACATAAAATTTAGAATCAAAGTTAACAGTCAGCTTCATTTTTCGATGAAAGATCATTCATGCTACCTTCTTTAATTATAAACAATTTATCTAGTTCTTTATCAACGACATTACTTTGTTTAAACTCAGCTGTTTTTGACCTTCCTTTGGCCAGGGTCTGATTATTGTGCAGGTACATAGGGCCAGTGCCCTGGGCACAAAATTTCTAAGTGGCACAAAATTTTACTGACAGCTAAAAATATATGGTTTAAATATCTCAGTTTTTCCTTCAATCTGTGCTTTGTTTCATTTATATATGAATAAAATTTCCAAATAACAGCTGTCATTAGGCTCACTGGGAAATTTTTATTCATCTTTGGGAACAAAAGGAGAGATTATTTCAGATTCAGCATATACAGTCGGTAACAAAAGTGTCCAAACACTAGCAAAAATTCCTATGTAAAAAAAGTACATTTCATATGGTTTTGTTAACTAAATCCTTATCGAATCATGTTCTTACACTGACTAAGAACAGGATTTGACAAGGATTTATTTAACAAAACCGTATGAAGTGTACTCTTTTTACATAGGAATTTTTGCTAGTGTTCGGACACTTTTGTTACCGACTGTATATAAATTTCAGTTGACCTGTTTGTCCATTGAAAATTGTGAGATTGTGTCTGAGTAGGAATAGATTAAGAAAAATCTTTTTTTTTTTTTTTTTTTTTTTCCCGGAGGAGGACAGGGATGAATGGACAGACTAAAATATTGTTTTCAACATTAGATAGCTGGGGCATTCTGTCTTCTTACACCACCTGCTAATTATGATCCTGATTTTTTTTCTTTTTCCCCTACAGTTTCACCCATTCTAAGGGGGTGCAGAGTACTGAACGTGCTCTGTGCACAAAAGTTTGTTAGAGTGAGCTACATATGTCAATTTCTCCCTTTCTTCTATAGACAAATTCTTTTTGAACTGTGAACAGTTTCAGTAGATGTTAAACAAATTCATTTTCATTTCATACGACTGGTAAGTTTAAAACATTTTAAAGCAAAAACATTAGAAATATTGTTCATTTAATTCACCCCTTTAAAAATAAGTGCCTTTAATGAAAAAAAAAAAAAAACATTTAATGGTTTGTCATTTTATTACTTGGGTTATCACTAGATTTTATGTTCAATAATTTATAAGATTTTATCTTTTAGCCTTGAAGAGAATTTTTTTTTAATGTCTACAACTAAATAATTTTGATTAATCTTATAAAATTTTGCTTTTAATAAAATAATCAATTTCTAAACTTGCACATAAATTATATAACACTTACAGAGCACACATTTCAAAATTACCCACTATCACACCTTCTATGAGAAAATTCTCTATTAGTCTCTTTGAGGAGAATATTCTCAAGAATAATCTCAGAAAGATTATTCTCAAGAATTTTACAACTCTAGTGAACCCAATTTATGACTAAATACAGGATTTATTATTATTCATGAGCATGAAAGGGTTAAAAATGTACATAAGACTATATGATTTAGTAAATCATTTTAAAAAATATTATATTATTTATTCATTTATTTTTAAGATAACAACAAGAAAATGCTTACGTTCCAAGACAACTGACATTTAGTTTTAGGAAATCTCCATGGTGTAAGAAAAAATTTCCTGACACATTAACATGATTTACTGGAACTAAAAGGGGAAAAAAAAAAAAAAAAGGAAACATATCAGATTAGTAAATATATAAAACAATAAATATAAAAAAACTATCATTATTACTTTTACATATTAATAAACATTTTAAATACAAGAAGAAGAAATATATAAAAAACAAGTCTAGGGAAAAAAATATCTGGTAACAAAGTCCATTTTATAGAGAGTGGGAAAACGAAGGATTTCACTCTCTCACTTAACAATATCAATACACTATTGTAAAAGATTTTATAATTTTATATATTTAACATCTCACATAAGCAGATGCTTATAAAAATAAAACTCTACTTCAGAATAATTCAGATCTATCTAAGATTTTAAACCTTATTTATAAGGGATAAAATTGTAAGTTTCAGTAATTAAGTTTGGAATTAGAATTTTCAAGAAATTAAGCCCTCACTGGCAAAAGTCATGATTTTTTCAGATATTCTAAATAAGATAATATAATATTATAAGAATTTTTCTTCTCCCCCCCCCCCCCCAAGACAAAGCATAAATACTTTATACTTTTAGCTTACAGCAAAACAACGGTTAAATATTTAAAGTCAGAGTGAACCATGGCATAAAGCTATTGTAGATTAGAATTGACTAAAAATACACGAGAATATACTAGTCTGCAGGTATTATTAGTGATTAACTCCCGAAAAGTATCACAAAGATCTAAATCATTTTTTCTATATAAAGTTTCGCAAATTCATTGAAATACTAACAACTAACTCTGCTGTTAAGGATAGAGAGCATAGTATAATTCCACCAAAATGGCAACACATTGGAAGTTAACTGAAAGGAAGAGAGAGGAAAATACGAAGTCAATGAAAACACATCATCACAAGTGCACTGATGACGGCTGCTACTGCAGCTGAAATATATATATGTACAAAAATAAAGGATATTTCTGTAAGGTAATTAAACATTCTTTAACATGTTTTACTCTTTAGGTTTATTTATCAAGTGCCTAATCTTTTGATATTCCCTAAAAATAAAAACATTTTATTTATTTGCTTTCACAGAATTAAGAAAGAAAAAAATCTTTAATTTTATATTTTGCTTGAACTAAAACTAAACATAAGCCAAACAATTATATAATTTTTAAGTACGCACAATTCTAGGCATACCTTCTGCTTCCAAATTCTTGTAAAAAAATCCAGAGATGGCTGGAGAATTGGGAAATGAAGCCTTAGGCTTTACAATTATAGCTTTATTACCTATGTCAGTGAAATTATAGGTAAATGAATTATTTGAAGTAAAATGCAGATCCATATCAAAGCTCCATGTATAATCAATTATTGCATCTTTTAAATAGTGATTAGGGTCATACAATGAAGCAACAGCAGTAAAATTTTCTCCTACAGCAATTTGTTTGACATCTTTATTACGAGTTCTGTTACCTTGATAAATCAGAATTTCCCCAATAAGAGATCCTGAAAGTAGACAAATAATGACAATTTATTCGTAAATTTTGTTTATAAACATGTTAGAGATATAAAATAATACTACATGTGCAAAATAATAATAATATATATATATATATACACATATAAAAAAAAAAATATTGTATCTATTTGGGAAAAGTACAATTTAATATGCAATATCCTCTTCTTAAAATTTGATAATTATTATCTAATATGCTCTAAATATAACCAATACCATAATTAATGTTATAGCTCAGTTTTTGTTATAAGAATTTCTATATGTGTATCAACATTACAAGCATAGAGTAAACAATTTGTTGTTAGTAATAACAGACAATTTATCTTTATGTACTTAATATTTGATATATTGTGTCATACAAATGCTTGATAAATAATAAAATACGATAGTATTATAAAGTTATTTGTTTATTGTGAGACAGGGGGAGCTGGGGTAATAAGAGACAAAAAGGTTTAGAGACAAAAAATATTAATAAAATCTATACTATTAATCTAAATAACTAGAAATAAATGTCTCGTATTAATATCATTAAATGGACTCCTCTTCATTTTTTAGGTGATTTTTGAACTTAAAATTTTTTGTTAATTTTTTTTTTTTTTTTTTTAATTTTCATTAAATCCTTGTCTCTAATAACCCCATGTGGGATAATAAGAGGCCAGGCTTGTAACTGTCCATATATAGCAATGTAAAATCATGTGGGGTAATAAAAGACATCTGGAAACAATTCTGAATCAGACAATAGTTTTTAATTTTTATTATTTACATCCATTCAAAAAATATGTTTTCTTGAAAATTAACTGTCATAAATGTGTTTGTGAAATTCTTTATTTTTTTAAATATTAAATCCTAAATAATATAATATTGTACTTAATGATAGCAGGGGCCAATCCAGGATTTCAAACTTAATACCTATTTTTGTGAAAAATCTTAACTATATTTTATTTTTGTGAAAAATTGTAGCACACTCTTTTTCTCTCTCTGTGTGGGGTGGGGTTGGGGGAGTTCAAACTAAGGAAATAATAAAAATAACACTCCACATTTAGTGTGAGGCTTATAGCAGAACAGGAATCAAAACTCACTTCTCTCTGAAGTAAACAGTTTAGTAGAGAGAATGTAAGTAGAAGTTGTTTTTATTTGTGCTAGTATCGCTGTACTATTGTTTGTTTTCGTTAGCTGTGACCCTGCTCACCTATGCGCATGCGTGAGGTCTGCATTGATTTTGTTAAAATAGGGTAGAAGCGTAGAAGATGAGAGAATGTTTACATTTTACGAGTGAGAGATAAGTTGCGGTTTCTTTTTTCTATTTTTTTCTTTTCAGGACATTATTGAATTTTGAGGCGATACTTCTTCGTTATATTCGTATAAAGGCAAAATGCTGATTTTTCCCCCTTGTAATTTTTAAATAAGTGTAGAAGATCAGTTTTATTCTTCGATGCAAAATAAAATCCGTAAACTTAAAAGTAAATGCCTGTTTTCTTTCTTCTTCTTTTTTTTTTTTTCAGTTAAAATTATTTTTATTTGCTTACTTGATCTCTAAATTCGTACTATATCTGTCATACCTGAACACTTGTTTCATGCACTGATTATAGAAGTAAATTAATTAAAAATGACTTAAATTAGGTAAAATTTACATAATTCATTAATAAAAGAAGAGAAAAAGAACAACGTTTACAGTAGACTTTACCTGTAGTAAAAGTAATATATTTTTTTCTTTTAAATTATACTGCTAAAATAAAAATACCATATTTTTGGATCTCTATTTTACAGAAATTTACAGAAAATCGTATTTAAATCAAATCATTAGATTTTTTTATCATGATTATTTTACACCTTTTATTTTAAATAACTTTAAATTCGCGTAAAAAGGTAAAATAAATATTGAAGACTCATAAAAAGAAAACGAACACGTGTAGAACGAAAAGCGCATTTGGCTAAGTGCCCATCTCATTCAACGCATCACCCCTTTTCCGAGTAGGATCGTTCCGCGAGAGGTAGACATGGTTTACGAAAACGGACAGTATACATGAATTGTACCACAGAGGATAAGACACATCACCATACAGTCATCAAAATGTCAAACCACCTGACGAATCAGCAAACAGTACACTATGGCCACAACTCGAGCTATCTGTACTGATACACGCAAGGATCATTTTCAGGGGTAGTGCCAGCTAGGGGGCTGCGGGGGCACAGGCCCCCCCGTCGGGGAGTCTGTGACCCCCCCATCGGGGCATACTCCTAAAATCTCTCGGGGTAAAAAATACAAAATTTTCAGTTTTTCTACTTTTGGCAGCATTTTTCTTTACTTGTACAAATTTGGAGCATTCCAGTTTTTCCATTCTGTATTCAATAGAAGAAAGTATTGGATTCGTAAAAATTTTCAGCTTACAGTTTTCCATTAATATACACGTTTTGAGAAGTCCAGAACACGTTTTGACCACAATATTTTTAGAAAATGTCTGTCTACGGCCTGATCATCTCCAAAACCACGAGTACTACTAACAAATGGAATGGTACAAATATTAACAGTATTGCAGTTTTTGATAAATACTTATATAATAAACTGTTTTTAGGTAGTGCTCCTCCCCCTGTCGGGGAGGTGGTGTCCCCCCATCAGGGAATTTCTGGTGCCACTACTGATCGTTTTGTTTACTTATGCCACACCATTTCTTGCCCGTCCCCGTAGCAAATGCTTGTGTGTAGATTAAAACCAAAATTCTGTATGATTCTTGCTTCATGAATTGCATCAACAGAAATGCACAAATAAGTCACTTTTCTTCGAAAATGTGCTCATTTAAAATGTCAGATTTTGCTGGGATGACTAAGTTTTTTGTGAAATTACCGATTTTAGCTGCATGATTTTTGTGAATGTACTTTTTTGACAGATTGACTTTTGTGAAAGTACCCATAAACAGTAATAAACTCGACCTGTATTAACCCCTGATGATAGTTCTACTGTAGAACTATACATTATTATACGAAGTTCTACATAATCAACATAACCTAGGGATTAACCAAAAACATCAATATAATTTTTAAAATGGGTAGAAAATATTTTATGCATTTTCTAAAGTGTAGCCAAAAATAGGCAAAAAAAACCATATCTTTGAAGTGTATACAAGCAAACAAAATGTTATAAAAAAATTTTCTAGTAATTATAAATGAACTATTTATTATGTAATGAAGTATTAATGACTAAATATTAATTTATAGACAACATTCTAAACATAAATTTACATAATCATAACAACTAAATATGGTCTAGCCTAATGAGTAAAACCGCTTTTTGATTTAAAGTGAAAAAAAAAAAAAAAAGTTCTCTCGGTAAACTTAGACTAGGCCTAACACTAGGTAAACTCTTCGTAAACTAGTCAGGCAGAATTAACAGGAACTACAATGAATAGGGGGGGGGGGGGGGGGGCATACAGGAATTAACTGTGGGGGTAAATAAGAGACTCATGTCTCTTATTACCCACACAAAAAAATAAAAAAAATGGGGCAATAAGAAACATGCCTGGAACATGTAAATACAGAATGCTTTCAAGGTTTTAAAAATTTTACATCAAAAGTCATGGTCAAAAGGTTACACATTAATAAATCCCAAACATCTTACCTAAAAAAAAAAAAAAAAAAAAAAAAAAAAAAATTTAGAAAAAGTCACGAACTTTTAGGGTAAGTTCAGGTGAAGGTTCTTTTCATCGTACAAAAAAAATTCAAAATGTGTTATAAATTTCTCAATAAGTGTATTGTAGTAAAGAATACACATGATACTTAATATTACATATTTTTAAGGTTGTCTAAGTATATTTTTTGGTGATTTTTTTTGACTGTGTCTCTTATAGCCCCTGTCTCTTATTACCCCGGCTTCCCCTATTGTGATTTTCATACTTAAAATAATATCTTATTTTGAGGCATAACTTAAAAATCAATAATTATAATAAATAAATTTGATAATAAAATTGTATCAATAGATTTAAAAAAAAAAAAAAAAAAAAAAAAGATAATAGTATATAAAATTGTATTGTTACGAATTGGCCCTTTACTATTTCATTAATGCCAAGCGAGGTCCAGAGATTCAAAAAGCCCTTAGACTCTCCAACGTCAAAGACGTTGAATCAGCTTTAGTGTATGCCCTGAAGATTGAGGCAGCCCAACAAATCTCCCGTAAAGACCGCCAGAGCAGCACAGCAGTCACTTTGGATGACTCTCAAGTTGACCTTAAGGAGATAAAGAAAAATTTGGCAAATTTTATTCGAAGATTATGCAGTTTTGACAGTTGGAAAGAAGCGAAGAATCCAACAATAAAATGCTGGGGCTGTGGAAGAGACGGGCATATCAAACAAAGCTGCCTTAAGACAATCTAAAGAAACCACCCAGAAGTCTTTTGAAATACTTCATCGGAAGGAGCTCTACATAAAAATCCAAATGCCTTGTTGCAGGAGTCTTGCTCCGAAGATCAAAAGTACTGCTCTGGGGCTGAAGAGAAATACCAGCTGATAAAACCAGTTGCTAGCCAAGCTATAGTTTTAGTGCCATTGAAACAGGATCCGTGGAGTGATAAGGAAGTTAGACAACCCCAGTTGGAAGATCCTGGTATAAAGTCAATTCTACAATTGAAGGAGACGACCAGCAACAGACCTAGCTGGCAGGAAATTTCAACATTTAGCCTCATCATGAAATGTTACCGGGCACTCTGGGACTCTCTTCATATGAGCAATGGCGTACAGTACAGAAAATGGGAGTCTGACGACAGAAGGAATTTCAAATGGCAGAACTACCAAGACTGAAGATTCCAGATGCTCTAGAGCAGCTGCACAGTAGCTCTTCAAGAGGCTATTTTGGAGTGATGAAGACTCTTCAGAAAGTTCGAGAATGCTTCTACTGGTGCAAGGCAAGGGAGAACGTGGAGAAATGTTGCAAATCTTATAATGCTTGTGCGGCATGTAAAGGCCCGAAGAAAGGAAGCCAAGGAAGATTACATCAGTATAACATAGGAGCACCATTTGAGCAGATCGCAGTCAACATCTTGGGTCCTTTGCCACAGATATCCAGAGAAAATAAGTACTTCCTTGTTGTGATGGATTATTTCACTAAGTGGCCTGAGACGCATTACATTCCTGATCAAGAAAAATGCACATCTGCAGAGGTTCTAGTGCAGCAATAGGTGTCAAAGTATGGCACACTCTTACAGCTTCATACCGATCAAGGTACGAACTACAAACTTTACCTCTACTGTATTCAAAGGATTGTGTCAGTTACTCGGCATAGACAAAACTCAGATAATGTCCCTACAGCCGTACATCCCCAGTTGGACGGCATGGTTGAGAGGTTTAATCTCACCATCTTGAATAACTTCTCTCTCCTAGTATCAAGGAACCAGCAAGATTGGGACTTAAAGGTGCTGCTGTTCCTGCTGGCTTATTGAAGGGCTGTCCACAAAACCACTGGCTATACAGCTCAGATGCTGTTTGGACATGAACTTCATTTCCATGTGATCTTCTGTTTGGTTGTCCACCAGATGCATCTTCATCGCCAGACGAGTACTCCAAGAACTCCAGACTTGACTTAAAAACATACACAACTTCACTCGGGAGCAGATTCACATGGCACCAGAGAGAATGAAGATGAGATATGATCAAAAGGCTACACAACATGAATTCAAGGAAGGAGACAAAGTTTGGTTGTGGAACCCCGTTCCATGCAATGACTCTCTCCCATGCCACAGTGCAACTGGAACGGTCCCTATACAGTCCTCAAAAGACTGAATGATGTCGTTATTAGAATTACTAAAACACCTTCATCAGAACAGGTAGCACATTATGACAGACTTGCTTCATACCATGGATAATGGTATTTTTAATTGTGTATGTGTGTGATATAAATATTTATATAAATATTTGTACTTATTTGTAAATTTTGCAAATATTTCCATCACCTAATTTTACAATCTGTATTGTTATTTTTTTATTACATGCAACTTAGTTTTTGTATTCTGGATTGTATAGTTTGTTTAGTTTTTGCCTTCTAACCAAGAGTTGTACTACCCGGGATGTGCAGTCCTTGGGAGAGGGGCAATGTTACGAATTTGTAAATTATAGTAAATAGTTATTTTCATATAATTTCATTCAAAGAGGCTTGAGTCAGGTTATAAAATATTAATTTTCTGCATTTCTAGTTGTTTTCGATTACAATAGCTAATTTTCCTTTAAAAAGCTTCATTAAGGCAGGTAACGGCTTTGGTGCCAAATTTGGTAATTTTTTCACTCCTTGGTGAGTTTTTGGCGACCTTAACAAGAAAATCCTTATTATCGATGTCTTGAATATCTAAGCTCTAACTCTATTTCCTGAGAAGTTACTAGTACATTCTCAATTTTTTACGCGGGTAGCATTGCATCGCAGCCAAGTCAGTCAGTTTCTCGCCAACCGCCTTACAGTAAAATACTCCTGACTGGTCTCTTGACTGTTGTTTGCAGCCCATTGTTGTGTGTTAATGCTATAATACAGTTTATACTGTGAATTTGATGTAGTCAGCTGTTATTTAAGCTGTGTTTTCTGGTGAAACTGAAGTTGATACTTGGTCTATAGAACAGTAATCATCTAGATCAGGGGTGGCCAACCCGCGGGCCGCATGCGGCCCACTGCGTAGTTTCTTGCAGCCCGTGAGGAGACTAACGATATTTAAAGTTTGACAACTTTGGTTAACGAATCAAAAATTAATAAATACGTTCTGACTTTTCGAAGTGAAAATACCTTTCAACGATTATGGTAGATAAGGAACTGTTGTAATGGAATGTTATTAGATCCATTATTCATTGTTTTTATTATAGTTTTAATATATAGTCGTAATTTTTTTTTACAATTCTATTGTTAATTTATAAATGAAAATAATTTAAATTAATGTATTCTTCTCCGAATTTTCACCCTGCCCTTCTCCAAAAAAAGTATATACATACATGAATCATATACTCACAAACATATATACACATATGCATATGTACAGTCATAAAATAATAATAATAATAATTTCCTCCCCGACTAATTTTGCCGTAAATCATCGTAGAAACTAGCAGCTGATGCCTAACGATTGGTAATGACATCTAATTTTTAATCCAAAAAGCTTGTTAAAATTGTGGGTTGCCTTAAAAAAAAAAAAAAAAGTTGATGTCAGTTTTAATATGTATACATCCCTTAAGCAAAATCTAACTAAACCGTCTAAACTAGGCCTTATTACTAATCGAATGGCACCAGTCGCAAGTCTACATTAATTTACGGCGGAATTAGTCAGTAAAGCGGGGAAGGGAGGTATGACTGTACATACAGTGTGGCCCGAATGAATAAAATATATTTCTAATGCGGCCCACCAAGTGTTTTGGGTTGGACAGGCCTGATCTAGATAATTCTGTAAATAAACTTTTAAGCCTCTGCAAGATTTGCCTTTCATTCTCAGACAATTCATGAAAACCTGAGTACACAACAATATATAATAATTTATATCAAAATCACTATTCTTCTAACAAAAATAAAGTTCTACTACAAAATACATTGGTTTATTTTATTTTGCATCATATAAAAAACATCATATCATACCATAATTACAACTAGAGATGAAACGGATAATGTTTCTGACAAATACCGAATATATGGAGCTTTTTTTGCATGCTGGGTACAGATGTTTAGCACTAATTTTGTTTTTTGTAGTTTTATATATTTTCTTTATTTTAAAGCGATAAATTATAAACATGTTTTACACACTATTCTTTTTAAAACATTTTAAGTTTAATTACAAAAATTGTTTATTTAAACAAAATTATCTTATATTAATAATACTATATAAAAAATAAAAATATGTATTAAAATATTCTATTTATTTGTGCAATATTGCCATGAAGCAAAAAACTTTAACCCTGATGTATTCTTTACTATACTTATAGCTTGTGTGGTGAAAAGTAGTGTCAAAAAAAGATAGGTTTTGTTCAAAATTATGAAAATATAAGTAATTTTTATTATTTATTTTTTACAATACTAGTATTAAAAAAAAAATGAAACATAAAATATTTTACTAACACATCCAATAGTTGAAGAGTTACTTTTATAGGAAATTGAAAAAAAAAAAAAAAAAAAAAAAGTCATAATTAGTTTCATTTAAATTTAATTTTTTTGTGAGATAAGAACTTAGTGTATTATGATCATGACAAAACTTTCTTCGATATCACTCTATATAATAATGCTACACACAAAAACTTAATTATGGCTTTTCACAATAAAAAAAATTAGATATGGAGTTTGGTGTAATTTTAATCAACAAATTCTGAGATGTAGCTGTGTGAAAAATCACAAAAGGTGAGGAATAGCAGCACTACCTGTTGGCCGATACACACACAAATTAACCCAGAATTTGTTTTCATAATGAATGGTTCTGGTATATCAAATTTAGTACAGATGTTAAGATTTAGTCTTTCTATTCACAGAGTCAATTGCAGCATAGTTGCACCCTTTGTTGGTCGATATACTCACAAACTGAATCATCATAGTATTTTATAATAATTTCTTCTAACATGCCAAATTTTGTGCAATTTTACACAACAGAGTCTGAGATATAGCATTCACAGAGAAAATTGCAGCATAGCAGTATCACCTATTGTACAAAATGCATCAAAATTAAATGTTTTATAATGACCTTGTCGCATATATTTTTTAATTATATACTATGGAAGCTCATTTAAATGTAAGAAATCACAGTATAGCAGTACCATCTGTTTGGCAATTTGCACCAAAAGCTGACAGGCACTTTTTTTTTGTTAAGATGCAACTACATATAAATTCATGTGAAATTCTGTATATCAGTTCTTGGACTAGAGCCTAGAGCTACTACAAAATTTTTGTCATAGACATACATTTTCTAAAAACAGTGAAAATGAAGTTAAGAAATAGAAATCAACGTAATCCAAAAAACTAAATTAACTTTTGAAAAAGCTAAACTGCTTGTGCATTTTAGCTAAAAATACTAAAAAAAAACTTTTTTGCCAAGTTAAACCCTGGTGCAGCAAACAGATTTTAGCGTACATTTGTAGCCAACATCAGCACACAACTGGTCTCCATTTGTTTTCCTCGCTGGTTCTTCCCTTCAGTTCTTTTATCATGTGTTGCCAATAATAAACGGAATAATACTATGTTCATTACCAATCAGATCAGACAGAAAATACTATACTCTAGACCTAGAATGTGGTATTATTCTGTCTGATTAGAAACACATGACAAACGAACTGAAAAGAAGATATGAGATGATAGAAGAGAAGAATCAGCGAGGAAAACAGAAACCAGTTGTGCACTGATGATGGCTACATATATATGCCAAAAAACATCTGCTGTACAAAGAAAAGGGTTTTTATAAGGAATTAAATTATTAAAGTAATATAATGAAACTTTTACTCACTAAGCTAATGTCTTGAAAAAAGAGTTATATGTACCACAGAATATGACTAACACTTGTTCAACAACAGCAATCAACGGCTCTTTTTATAGTCATGGGGAAGATTAGGGTAGATTTTATACATCCTTCTCAAAAAAAAAAAACATAGCTAACTCCTTACCAAATTGAGATAGGGTTCCTATATTTCTTAGATCTGAAGCTGTTACTTTTAGCCAAATTTATTTGCTAAAGTGCCAAAATTCAACTTTTGTGAAAGCCAAATTTTTATTTTATTTTTACTTTTCATAAGCTATAGCAAATCTAATAAACTAAAGAGATTTTTTTTTTTTCTACAATAGAACATCTAATTTTCATCTGCGGGGACTTAAAGCTTGGATTTTCCCTTTCGGATATCTGGCACCCCACCAAATATTTCAAATTCAGCTGGATAGGTCACATACCGGATATTTATCGATATCCATTTCATCTCTAATTAAAACATAATTCCTTTGACTTATAAAACAAACCATATAAATTTAAGAAGAAATATAGATATTTACTCACTTTTTAAATCAAAATATGTGTAACTAGAGATTTCTTTTTTAAATATTATTAATTCGGGAATTATAACAGTCACATTCATGCGATAAGATCCTTCAGCATAACGTTCTGGTAGGAATGCTAAGCTCGTAGATACATTAACACTTTCAAAATTAAGTTTAACACTCTGTACACCATCATTAAAAATATAAGTCAAAGTTGATGTCGGTGAATACCCAGATAGCAATGCATAAAAGGTTATATTTGCACCAAGTACTGCAGGACTATCACTTGTAACACTGAGAGTTGGTTCACATAAAACTAAATCACAAATAAAAGAAAAAGAATTATGAAAATTAAAAATACATATATATGAGAAAGCATGGGAATTAAAATAATATGAACTTCAAAATACAATCTTTGAATAGAAGTATATATTATGTGCTAATTTTTGAAAAAATAGATAAAATAAATCTATGTACATTATAAATACAAGGTTAAATCCCAATAAGCTGGAAATTCTTTTAGCAGCTGACAATAACATCTGAGCTGATATCACCACCCATTAGCTCCAAAATCTAAGATTACGTTTAAACATCTACAATCTACATGGTCAAATCTGTTGCAAATGTTCTATATGGACCTTTCCAGAATAATTCCCACCACTCTCTCCAATAAGAAAGGATAATCCTAGTTAGCGGTCTGCACAGGCCGAAATTTTGAGGGTCGGCCCGTATGAAAGCTTTGCTTACCCAGCCCGGCCCAGTATGCAATCGAAAAATTCAACCCGGGCCTGCCCCGGTCCGGACAAAAAAAACTGTAAAATCAGGCCTGACCTGATTCAAAAATATGTAAAAAAAATGCATGCCTTTCTATAAAAAAGATAGTATGTGTTTTGCAGAGGTTTTACATAGCAAAGCAATAGAATGTTCTTTAACAAAACTACTGAACTTTTACAAGAAGTTCATTATATACACAGAAGTTCATTATTACAGACGTACAGATGGCACAAAGACAGACAGAAAGTCAAATCGAAAATATTAGCACTCATCAAACAATATAGGAAGGTATTTAAAATCGTTATTACTACTAAAAATGCACTTTTAACCATTTTTTCTTATATACCGTAATGTATATGAATCTTTTATGTGATCCGGTAAACAAAACTTAAATGGGAATACAACTATATTCAGTAGAAAAGATGCTTTTGCACATGCTAAAAATAATGCTACTTTTATCCAGTGCACTGGAGAAAAGAAAAAGGAGCCTTAGAGAAAAAGTTACAGTGGAAGGATTTTTATAGCCTTCATACCAAATAAACTCTACAGACCATAGGACACAACACCTTATACATAATAACGTATCTAATTTCTTTTGTTTGCACATGTGCACAAACTAGTAGTGACATGCATACTATTTTGAATAGGAAACCATCTAATATTACTTTGAATAAAATATATTCATTTCGAGACATGCTAAAAATATTTGCAGAAAATCAGATTGCGAACAGACTGATAGGCAATTAAATTTAAGTTACAGACATTTTTTAACAGAATAAAATTTTATGTCACATACCAGCCTATAAAATTATATAAATTAAATAACAGAAGAAATAATTTATCATTTTCCTTTTTCGTTGATTAACGAGGAAACTAAAAAAAGATTTGGGCCGATACGGCCCGGAAAACATTTCATCCAGGCTCTACCCGGTCCAAATATACATGAAAAAACTGAGCCCAAGCCTGCAAAAAATTTTTAAGCCCGAGCCCGACCTGGCCCGAGAGCAAATTGAAAAATTCGGCCCGTGCAGACCTCTAATACTAGTCATGTCTAAATCAAGTTACATCTATTCTGAATTCTTAAAAAAAAAAAAAAAAAAAAAACTTATAAGAACCAGCATTTAAGATTTCTGAATAAGAAAGAAACCACTTCAAAAGAATAACTTAATGACAGATAATTATTAAATATTTATCATGATATTCTCAACAGCAAAACATTTTCCCTTCATTAAGTACTGAATTCTACTTAATATTTCACAAATTAAATTACCACATTTATACAAATATTGTAACACACATCCTGTACTAAATAAGGAAAAAATTATAAAAAAATTTTAACTTGCATATAACATGCACTAAAAATTTGATGTGCAAGTGACTTTCCAGATTGAAAACAAATTGTAACAAGAACCAGATGAATCAACTTCTTACGCTAGATATTTCAATACCCAGTGGCAGAAACACCGCAACATAGTCGCGGACACAGAAAAACGGCTTGCGGACAGTTTTTGTCTGCACTGATAAAAAATTTTGTCTGCAACTTTCGAATAACAATTCACTTTAAAAAAAATTTCTGTATCAAAACTAAAACTAATACTTTTAATTATTTATAATGTGTTGTGTCAAACATTGCCATAAAATATTGAATTGAATGAATACACACAATTGTTTATACTATATTGTTCTGCAGTAAAATTGTATTTGTGTATTGTTGCACAAGATCACCACTGATGTTTTCCCCTAGTGAATACACACAAGAATATTCACTGATAATTTAACAAATAAAATTTATGAATAATTTATGTACTAAAAGGAAATTTTCAAATTCATTTTTCTTTCTTTTCCTTTATACATTCTCTTACCCATATACATGGTATAGAGAAAGTATTGTTTTTGAGTCAAATTTCTGAAAATTAGCTTTTGCAGGGGTGATTGTGAGTCAAAGGTAAAAACCCTGAAAATTAGAGCTTCCAACTAGAAAAAACCCAAAATATCAAATAATACTCAAACTATTTAGGCCAGAAAGCCCTCAATCCTTTTACATTTCATTCACATATCACCAGGATAACAAATGAACAACCAATGAAAGCAAAAAATTACTTTATAGGAAATGTGAAAATACAGATGGGTAGAGTAAAAACCCTGAACACAAACACCCCTGCTTTTGTTATATTTGTGTGTTTTCAAATCCTCTGAATTCAAAAATCATGTTTTTAGCAGTTGGTCTCTGTGTGTGTGTGTTATTAGCATATCTCAAGAACAAATACTAGCAGGAAGTCCAAATTCAATATTCTAAATCTGTATCCTATTGCGATGCTACACTAAGCTATTCGTTGCGATCAGACAAAGGGTTGTGTACAGGGTCATCCAAGATAATTCAAATACATTACGTCTGTTAGCAAAATCTTTCATATGTACAGTGTGATATCTATAAGCTGCCCTAAACAAAATGAAAAGAACAGATATTTTTTATGCATTAAACATGTTTTGTGTAGATTGTGGTATAGCAATCATTCATCATTCATTTACAAGGTTACTCAGAGTATTTGGATATCAGGGTTTGAAAAAATCTGGAGTTTTTTTTTGAAAAAGCCCAGTCCACCTGGGTCCACCATCTAAAACCTGGGTATTATTGGGTTTTTCAGAAAACTTAAATCTTGATTTCATTTTAAATGTTTCTACCTAAACTGGTCAGTTTTAAATGTGATCACAGGAAAAAACAAACTTAATTTAAAAGTCCAGTGATTCATAGCTATTTATCACTAGTATTATTTCATATACTAATACTATGCAACTGCAATTAGATTTCTTTTAAATTATTAAAAAAGCTGTTATACTTAATTATTACATATATACACACATTATTAAACATAATTTGTTAATATATATATCTTTATTTGAAAAATTAAAAACTTTTTATAAGCATAATTATATGTATTTTATTAGGTAAAATATAAAAAATCAGATATTATTGAATGAAAACAGATTTTCATACTTTAGCACTAACAGAATAGGAACACAGAAAAAATTATTATATTGCTAAATGAAAAATTTAGTCAGTCTGGATTTCTGCGGGAAGTGCATAGCCAGTGCTGAATGCAATGAGAAAAAAAAAAAAAAAAAAAAAAAAATGACCAAATTCAGGTGGGAATTTTGAATTTTTTGAAAAAAAAAAAAAAAAAAAAAAAAAAAAAAAACTTGAAAAAACCCACTTTCTAAAATAGTAGGTTTTTTCAAGTAGGTCCACCCGAAAAAAGCCGGGTGGGTTTTTTCAAGGTGGCCCCACTTGGGCGAACCCTGGGAAAAAGTGAATTACAAAGTTGAAGAGCATCATCAAATTAGTATGAAAAGACTGTAGACATCAATACTAAAAATAGAACACTTAAAAGGTGCATTTGTTTGTTTGCAAATTTTCTACACTATGAACATTTGAATTACTTTGCACACATGAAGCACACGCATTTCATTGAATTATATTGCACACGAGTAGAAGGTGACACTATAACACATGTATAACTATGTAAAGTTTAAAGTTCAGTCACTGTAAGCAATTACATCCATTGCGCAAAGTCATTTTTAATCGACTTCAAAAGGAGGAAGTTCTTAATTCAAACTGTATATTTCTATTTTTGTTGTTTGGTAACTTATAACTTCATTACAGTATAAGGTATAAGATGTGTTGAGTTGGAAGAGTGAAGATCACCAGTCGGATCCAGCGTTAAATAGTGGTGGTTTGGTGACAGCGTCAAGTTAGAGTATAGATGTGTTGAGTTGGAAGAGTGAAGATCACCAGTCAGACCCAGCGTTACATAGTGGTGGATTTAGTGACAGTGTTAAGTTGACCATAGAAATGTTGTGTTGGGAGTGCAGGGTCACCAGTTAAATCCAGTGTTAGATGGCGATGGTTTCAGTGAAAGTGTCAGATTGAACATAGAAGTGTTGAGTTGAGATAAAAGAACTATGGTGTAAAATGTTATCAGCTATCTGGAAGTAATTTGTCAGTATGTAGAAAGAAAGTTGCAGAAAGTTTAAGAAAGTTGCGAAGATGGATGTCAGTTGGACATTAGTAAAATTTTAAGATGAGTACAGATTACAGATGATGATCTATAATTCGCATACCTAAGAATCGCATATGTCTATAATCTGCACTCACTTTGCAAATGCCAATGAAAATCTGACATTTTGGATGTATATAAAAAAATATGTTATTTCACATACTAAAATAAAAAAAATAAAAATGAGTGTAAAATTTAATTTAGATATACATAATTAATTTTAAAAGGAAAAACAAATACAAATTTTTATTTACAAAAGGATTAAAATTCATTAAAAACAATTAAAAAATACCTTACATTAAATCCTTAAAAGATGAGCTTATATATTTCGGTTCCGACCGGAACCATCTTTAGAGCTCGAGGACGACAAATGCTCGGTGGCTCATTATCTTTCTTCATTGCCTCTGTCCGTCATTTCTTCACTTCTTTTCCTGTTCTTAATAAGCTGTTGCCACTCAGGTGGGATCAAACTGTGTTCAACGTCATTTACTGAGTCACTGGTTGTCGAAATTTCAAGGGCTTCTCTTTTTAGTGCATATTTATGTGAATTGAAAGTCGAGTAACATTATGAAATTTAATTGAATCAAAATTAATGGGTTTAGTGTTGTTAGTTCTTGAGAAAGCAGTAGATGGTTTGTTGTGTTTAAGGTCAACATTTCTGAACACCTTGCTGACCTTAAACACAACAAACCATCTACTGCTTCATACTTGCCAACCAATTTTAATAAAAAAAAGGGAAGATTTTTGTTGAAAAACCAGAAGATTTCATAAAAAAAGGGAAGATTTTTTTTTTTTTTCCCCTCTTTGACGTATTAAACAATACAGTTTTACAATTTTAATATTTAGAAGCAATCTATAAAAACATTTTACTATACATTGATTATACTAAATATATAAAAGTTTTAGTTATTCCTCTTCAACATATAAATATCTACAAAACAGAATCTGTAAGAAATTTATTTAACAATAGACAAAAAAACTTAGTTAAGTTAAAGTATAACTAATTTTTTAAATAAATATAGAATATGATTTTTGTGCATGTACATTAATCATACATATAAGAAAAAGTAGCAGTAGCTAATTATCAGTTTCAAACGAGCATAAAACCAACTGAATATTAATATTCTTAAATTGATTTGGGAAAATTTTTCCTACCTGAAAAAATTATTCTTCATTTTTTCCCCATGTTTACACATTTGGTATCATGAAAGACGGCAGTTTTTCGAGTGACGCAAGCGGAAGGGCAAACTGAACGCTGCGAACTCATATATACGGCTAGTTTGACATCAAAGAGATTTGTAAAAGCCGACACTTAATATCTCAGCAAATATGCCATATTTTGTTCTGATCTTTTCAAAATAGTCTTTTATCTTCGGTCTTAATCTATCCTGAAAATTTTACATTTCTACATGCAGTATGTTTTGAGATCTGAATCTCAATTTAAAGCCAAAAAGGGAAAATGTGTGGTGTAAGGATGTAATGGACTAAATTCATGAAAAAATATTTCTAAAACTGCACAAACGATTTTAATTTAATTAATATATGTTGTTAATGGGATCTTTCTGAATCTAGTAACATTTTTGTTTTTTTCAGGAAAACTCTTGTTTTTTTGTAAAAGTTGCTTTAAAAATAGAACTATATTACTCCGCCAAAATCTTTTATTCGGCGAAAATGTCGTAATTCGGTTCTTACTTTCAAGGCACGTTGGTTGGCTGACCAACGTGAATGCAGTCAATGAATTATTTAATCTTTCATTTTTTTTAATGCAAAAATACTTTTTTATATATTACATTTTTTATATATTTATTGTATATATACTAAGTCAAATTCACTTAAATATATTTTCTCTTCTGCTATGAAAAAGATATTTTTGATTTCAAAATTTCATATTTAGTCAAAAAAGTATTTAGATAACATTTTAAATAAAGAAGTATTTTGTAATTTTAGATATTCCATTTTATCATAATAAGGATGAATTTACAATTTTTTAAAGCAAAAAATTTTTAATCATTCATAAACATCCATTTTTATAGTAGCTCAATGATTTGCAATTCCTGTTCATGTATCCTTCCGCACAGGGAATGGAAAAAAAAACAGCAAATGGAGTTTTGGCGCCATCTTTTGTTTTTAATTTAAATTAAAACATACACTTTTGCAAATATATATATATTTCTTTTTAAAAATTAAAAATCTCTTTTTAAAATACAGTTAGGGTTTATTAATATATTTACTTTTCAGACTCTAAAATGATACATATTTTAAATATTAGCATAATCAAACTAATTTTTTTATTATTATTTAAAGCTATAATGGCTAGGGAATGAAAGAGAGGATACACTGCATATTTAAAAAAAAAAAAAAAAACGTGAAAATATAATTAAAATGCATGAAAAATGTGTCAAATAGCAATTATTGAAAAACACCTCAAAATAAATAAATACAGGGATGGAACACGGGCGCAGAATTCATACCGGAATCTGTTTAAGACATTTCACTACTTATAATATCGTTGATTTAAGAAGTAGAAAATTTTCTTACATTCATAGTGGTGTGAATTCTGCGCCCGTGTTCCATCCCTGTAAATAACATCTTTACTTTGAAACCCATAATAATTTATTTAAAAAATATAATTCTCTCTCTCTTTCTTTTTTTTTTTTTTAAATTAATTAATTTCTGCATGAAAAATTCCATTTCATAAATATATTTAAAACTACAATAAACAAAAAACCCTCCTTTAATTTTAAATAATTATTTCTACATGTTTCTAAGCAATTAAAAGTTTTTTTTTTTTTTTTTTAAAGAAAAATAGCTTAAATATTGGAATGTATATGGTTTTATCATGAAGGTAATAATTTTGCCATCTAGTGGCGCCATCTCGTAGCTTATATTAAAACCATATACATTCCTATATTTAATTTATTCTTCTTAAAAAAAAAAAAAAAAAAAGACATTTTTAATTGCTTAGAAACATGTAGAAATAATTATTTAAAATTAAAGGAGGGTTTTTTTGCTTGTTGTAGTTGTAAATATATTTATGAAATGGAATTTTTCATGCAGAAATTAATTAAATAAAAAAAAAGAAAGAAAGAGAGAATTATATTTTTAAATAAATTATTATGGGTTTCAAAGTAAATATGTCATTTATTTATTTTGACGTGTTTTTTAATAATTGCTATTTGACACATTTTTCATGAATTTTAATTCTATGTTTTTTTTTTTTTTTTAATATACAACTTATTTATCCCCTCTTTCATCCCCTAGCCAGTGTTGCTTTAAATAATAATAAAAAAATTAGTTTGATTATGTTAATATTTAAAATATGTATCATTTTAAAGTCTGAAAAGTAAATACAATGAATAAACTGTAACTGTATTTCAAAAAGAGATTTTTAATTTTTAAAAAGAAATATATATATAACTTGTATTTTCCATAAAGCTTAAGCTTAACTTGTATTTTACTTAACTTGTATTAACTTTAGCTTAACTTGTATTAACTTTAGCTAGCTTGTATTTTCCATAATTTTTTTCTCCAAATGATTTTATCTTACTTTTAAAATTATAGAAATGTAGAGCTTAATTTATATTTTGTCTATTTTTTTCCATCAAATATTTTTATGAAATAATTGTTACCTGCACTTTTGACAAAAATTTAAATTGTGAATATTGGAGCTTAACCTCAAAAGGGAAAAGAAAATAAATAAATTTCCATTTTTAACATTAACTTGATTTTTTTTTTTTAATTGTTTAATTTGCATTTGTAATTCTTTAAAAAGAAACTTGCAAAATGTAAATTACGTAATTCTGACTTAAATTTGAAATTTCCCACTTATTATTTTAAAGAGTTTGAGAATCCCACTCAATATTTTTTTCTAGTGCGAAGCTTCTCCATTTTGTTTCCAAGTGGCAGGCTACTTGAAAATTTGTCAGCATGATAACGTTTGAAATACTGAATTAATTCAAACTAAATCTGTAGTGTGGATTTATCTCAGAAATGTATTTGTTATGTTCATTTGCCGACTTAATCTACCCTCTTGTTTTCCTGTGCCAGCCCACTGAAAATTTCAAATTTACATCAGAAAGGTTCTATGAACCGATTTGCTTAAAACTCCATATATACAAGCCTTCATTAAGAAATCCACCAAGTCCATTAATAAATTGTAGAATTGAAAAATTGTACAAGTGTACAATTTTGAAAAAAAAAAAAAAAAAAAAATGGTGGCAACTTCATTATAAAAGATAAATCAGTTTACCCTTCCTAGGAGCCAGAAGGACTTGTTTTTATTTTTTGATGAATAACCCCTAAAAAGTAATGATATCAGTACAAAAAACCCTTAACGGGTTAAAAGTTTGTGACGCCGCTACTTTATGGCTATAAGAATTTGAAATATGAGTCTTAAAAATAATGATATCAAATTTTAAGTAACGCTTTGCAAATAGTTAAAATATACATAGATTTTCTTATTTGATCATTTACTTTCAACTTTTATTTATATTTATAATGCAAACGTAATATTTTTAGCTTCAAGATCAGACAGATATATAAATTACACTCTCTGATGCTTTTTCATTCGCATTTCAAATTCAAAATAACAGTTTTAAAAGGAATGATATAAAAATTCCAGTGGCGCCTCAAAATCTATGCATATTTTAACTATTTGCAAAGCGTTACTTAAAATTTGATATCATTATTTTTAAGACTCATATTTCAAATTCTTATAGCCATAAAGTAGTGGCGTCACAAACTTTTAACCCGTTAAGGGTTTTTTGTACTGATAAATATAACATACAAATATTTGATTTAATTGAGGAAAAATAAACAGTTTCATTAAATTCAGCAATAAAGATCTAAAAATAATTACATATGTGAGAAATATTGAGCACTTCCATTGCTTTATTGTTTCTAGAATTCATCATAATCCGGGGAAAAAATGGGGGGGGGGGATACAAAAATAATTACAGAGTAAGAAATATTTAAACTCTTTCAACTCTACTTCTAGAATTTAATGTAAGAAGTTCAAAATTAATATTATCATTTGTGTTGCAGACGGATTAAGATTAGGAAACAAAAGACTTCTGCAGAACATTTGATTGCTAATCACTGGTTCTAGATAAATAAATGGGGGGGGGGGAGGGCAAAAAATAATTACATCAGCAAGAAATATTTAACAATACTATTTCTTTAAATGTTCTAGAATCTCATAAAGCAAGTTTGAAATGAATCTTGACACTTATGTTATGGATGGAAAAAGATTGGGAATCAGGAGTTTTCGTAGGACATTTGGGTTTCTTTTTAAAACGAACGATATCCGCGACTTTTTTAAAAACGGAAGATTTCATCATTTGTCCGGAAGACACGTTAAACAACCAGAAGTCTTCCGGGAAAACCGGAAAAGTTGGCAAGTATGCTGCTTTCTCAAGAACTAATAACACTGAACCCATTAATTTTAATTCAATTAAATTTCATAAAGTTGCTCCTTTCAATTCACATAAATATGCACTAAAAAAAGAAGCCCTTGAAATTTTGATAACCAGCGACTCAGTAAATGACGTTGAACACAGTTTGATACCACCTGAGTGGCAACAGCTTATTAAGAACAGGAAAAGAAGTGAAGAAATGACGGACGGAGACAATGAAGAAAGAGAATGAGTCACTGAGCATTTGACATCCTCGAGCTCTGAAGATGGTTCAGGTCGGAATCGAAATATATAAGTTCATCTTTTAAGGATTTAATGTAAGGTATTTTTTAATTGTTTTTAAGGAAAAACAAATATATATACTTTTATTGCCTTATACTTTTTTAACGAATTGGAACATCGTCTGAATAATATTCAATTAGTGATAAAATAAAACACATGCAAGTATAGCATAGTTAGATACATAAAATAAAAAAGCCAATAAAGACCGGCTTTTATTTGAAAAAGCCAGTCTTTTTTTAAAATAAAAGCCAAATGATCGGGTATTTTTGCAGCCCTGTTTAAAAGTTTCCTGAAAAAACTCAATGATACCCGGGTTTTTCATCAAAAACCCGATAAAACCCAGGTTTTAGAAGGTGGGCTGGGCTTTTTAAATCAAACCCTGCATTTTCCCTATATTAAACAGTTTTCAAGAAAGGAGTGCTAACTCTGCTGTTTTCTAACAGGTGGCACTGTAAGCAGTTGAATATTGTAATGCATGGCCACTTTACTATACCTACATATCACTTTTATAACGATAGCTGCAGCCATTCAGCAGTTAAAAGAGTTGGGACTGACTTTTGTTGACACCCTATATTTTCTTTAGATCGTAAAGATATTACAATGGGACCTATTTTAGACGAAGACCTTTACAACAAAACAAAAAGTATCAAAATTGGAGCATCCATTAAGAAGTTATGAGCTAACAAACAAACAAACATTGCAACAATTTACTTGTCAGTGGCGAGTAGATTTTTTTTTTAGGTGTCGAGTGAAATTTTAAGCAGTAGAAAATGTAGCAAGTACTTCAATGTTGCAGATTGGTTATAAAAAAGTTTACTATTTGGCACGTCATGTAGCACATATAATGTAACTTTTGTTCTATCCTAATTTTCTACTGCTGGTTGGTAAGAAAAAGTTTATGGCCAGTAAGATTTTAGTAAATTCCTCACCCTTGCTGATTGTTGGTATTAGTTGTTTTTCCACACTTGAGTTTGTGCTTGATGAGGGGGATGGGGGGGGAGGGGGTCATTTTTTTTTTTATTGAATGTTTTACTTTTTTCTTTTGTTTCCCATTCTAAACTGTGGTAGAAAAACTTGACACCTTGGGCTGACATGGAAAAAAAGCTGACAATCTCATATGCAGAAAAATGCTTCTTTTACGAGTGTAAATCCACACCAACGACATTATGGCGAGCTAAAAAGTAGCCCTTAAAACAAAATGAAGAGAAATTTATTCAGACACCTGCTCTCAGATTAGAAGAGAAATTTTGTCCCAGATCCAAGAGACATGTTTTCAGTGGGCAAGCTATGGGAATCCATTGCGGTCAACATTTTTTCCTGACTTTAAGTTACTTTTTTCTGAAAATCAAAACTTTTCATGGAAAAATTAAACCATTGTCTCAATTCATGACTCCCCAAATGTTCACGGAAACCATGTAGGTATTGCTTTTACAACAAAATTCATTGCCATTTATTAACAAAGCAATATATAATGTCATAAATATAAAACTAATCTTTTTAAAACATAATTATTAGTCCCCTGATTTCTGTAGTACACAAGGGAAGTTTTAATTGGATCGAATTAATAGAACCAGAGATTTCAGCCTATGAGTACCATCAGTTCAATTTTAACCACTCAACTATTTTCTTACATTTTAAAATATTTCTAGCTTCAGCTGTGAAATTCACAGCATACAATAAAATACTCGCATTGCAAGGTAATGAATAAAAAATATTTAAGAAAACATTAAAATTGCCAAAACTCGCGAAAAGTGCTTGAAATAACACAGTGCACCCATTCATTGGACTAAAAAAAATCGCCTGGTAATTCACTTAAGCCTTTTTTTCTTTTTTTTTTTGCATGATGATGGGTCATGTTCAATTATTTAAAACTGAAACAATTGTTATGAGATTTTGTAATTAGTGTTTGCTTAAAAAAAAATTATTCCTTAAATTTATTGTATGCATATCCTGTAAAGTCGACAGATTTCAATTAAAATAAATGTTACACCAAAAGACACATTCACAGAGTGCAGTTGTTTAAAAGTATACTATATTGTTGTAAGAAAAGTACATGCATGAACGTTTTTAATGCGGTCAGTTGCCTTTAATTACATTTACAAATTGAATACAGTATAAAACTGATAAATTTCTGCTATCGAGAATAATCAACAAATCGACTCGCCCAAAAGAAATCTGAATATCGAAATTTTAATTAAAAACCAAGTAAGAAAAAAGAGAGAATGCATGCATATTTACCTATAGAAATGTAATTTAAAAGTATAAAAGCGATAAAGGCCCCTCGCAAGTTAAATGCTGATGTCATGTTTGAAATATATTAATAAAACTTTCACAAAAAGAGAACAGTCACTATGACATTAATAAAATTGTCTTCCCATTTTCTAAATTTGTTATTACTAAACACTTTAACTACATCTTGAATATCAAAAGTAAATTCACAAAATTAATGGCATATAGCGTCATATGTGCATCAGAAGTAAACAAACAAACAAAAATTTTTTTGGATTTATCTTCACAAAATGAAATGACTCATTAAAAAGAAAATAAAAGTTCAATGAAAGCTTTAAATATCTGAAATAGCGAAAGTGTAAAGTGTAACACACACATAAACAAAACCTACGGGTGTTTTATTTACACGATTTACAACTCATTATCAACCAATCATTAATTACGAACGCATCCTAAGAAAGGAAGAATGACGCAGTTAACTTTTTATTATCAAATCTGTCAATAAAAATAAATAAAAAGGCGGCTTTTTTCCCAATCAAAAGATTTGGAACTAGTCTTTGTCTCTTTCTCCACTGTCCTCTAAGAATATAGGAATATTTTTTCTGCCTTCCGTAGATATAATTTTCAAACTTTCACTTGCCAATATGGCAACATTGCTCATAAATGCTTCGACACCGCGAGCCGCGAGTTTTGGTTTTAAAATATGCAGTATTGCCGCCCTTTAATTTTTAATGTGGAGAAATTTTGTGTGTTGAGTGACATTATGGTGATATTTAAGAGAACTAAGTAAACTGAAAAAATGCGAACAATGGAAAATAATAATGAAGAATACGCTTCATCACGGCTTAATTTAAAAAAAAGACCTCAAAATATTAATTGTGCTGAGTTTGAATTCAGTGATTTCGACAAAATAAGACTTGAAAATGCTGCATATGAATATTTATGTCGTTTAGAAGAGGCTAGACTTTGGATTCAAGAATGTATACGAGAAAATCTTCCTCAATCTACTGAACTGGAATTAAAATTGAGAAATGGTGTATATCTAGCTAAGCTAGGTAATTTTATTGCTCCCCATGTTGTACCAGTGAAAAAAATTTTTGATAGTGACCAAAAAATATATAATGCATCTGGATTACATTATAGGCATACTGACAATATAAATTATTGGATTCTGGCTATGAAAGCTGTAGGTTTGCCATCTTACTTTTATCCTAATTCATTTGATGTTTATGGTAAGAAAAATATGCCTAAAGCAATATACTGTTTACATGCTCTCAATTTATATCTTTATAGATGTGGAAAGGGTATAAAAATTATTGATTTAATCGGAAAAATTAAGTTTAGCATAGAAGAAATAAATGCTGTTTCTATGGAATTTCAAATATACGGAATCCAATTACCTGCATTTAGCAAAATAGGTGGAATTTTGTCTCATGAAATAACACCAAAAGATGCTCCATTGCATGCGGCAATTATAGCAATAAATATAGCAATTTGTCAGCAAAATCATGAACAACTGCTGGCTGCCCTGATGAATCCTAATTCTCAACTTAAAAATGTTTTTACGCAAAATGCAGAAGCATATCAAAAAGGTTTATTAGAATTAAAGTCTAAAAAAACAGATGTAAAAAATAAATTTAAAAAAAGTGAGCTTTGTTGGGATTTCTTAACCCCTGAAATAATCCAAGAAGAAATTGATTCTGTTAATGTAAAGTCAATTCTAAATGAATTAACAGAGACTGTATTGTACAATAAAAGAAAAGATTTTATCACTATTCTACAAAATCCTATTTTAAATATATCGGGCATTATCGAACAAAACTCTGATGCTTACATAACTATGTTTAAAGAAGCTATAAATAACAACAATGATGAGTGTTCTAATGCTGTGCAAGTTCAGTCATTAATCTCTACTGTCAATAGCAATGTCTTTAAGCAACATGAAATAAATTCTGCATTAAAAAATTTCAATAATATTCTCTCAAGTAATGACTACTGTGCAAGCTATAACATACTAAAGTCTCTAGTTGATGACATTAAATTGCATGATCTTGGAAGACAATTTTATCATCTGCAATTAAGTAAGCTAAAACATTTTAAAGGTAAATCTTTGGATTTGCAAGACATACAAGGACACTTACCAAAATTAACTGCTCTGTTAGATGTGAGTATTGCAATAATCCATAGTAATGCCGATGAAACTTATAAAGCTTTATCAAATCCTGTTATAAAGTGTTGGGAATTGAATGATAATTTAAAAATGGAATACTTCAATGCACTAAAAGCAATAGAAAAGAAAAAAGATTTGGACTTTCCTTCAGTAGAACCAATTAGAGACTGTATAAAAGATATAAATAGTGTATTCAAGATTAAAGAATGTTCAGTAGTTTCAATAAAAAATATAAATTGTGCTATAACCCAGAACAATGAAAATTTATTAATATCTTCATTATTAGAAGATCCATGTATATTATGTGTAGATCCTAAAAATAAGCGTCTCTATTTAAATATATTGCAAGATTACAAAGCTAACCGTGAATACGACCTGCTATCTCATGATGAAATTCAAAATCAAATTAATGAAGCTAATAAATTAGCTTCAGAAGCAAAATATTATTGTGCTTGTTTAGCCAGTATTAATATAGCTGTTGACAAGAAAGATTGTGAAACTTTATTTAATTCATTGAAAATTCTTTCTAAAAGTGAAATTTTATGTTTTAGTTGTAAAGGAAAGTACTTGACTAAATTAGCAGAAATAAAAACTAGCAAGGCTGAAAAATATACATTGTCTGATAATGATACTTGTTTCTCCTGGATAAAATGGGATGTAGATCCTCATTCAGTTTTTTACTTAAATTTAAAAACTTTAGAAACAGCATGGAACCAAGATGACAGCTTTGCTTCTTTATATCTATGTAAAGAACATATTATTAAAGCAATTGCCGAAGTACAAAATGAATGCCAGTGTTCCAAATATGAAACTTCGGAAAGTTTTATAACATCTTTACAAGCACGTATTCGAGGGTTTTTAGTTCGTCAAAACATGTCGTATAAGAAACGTCTTCCAAAGAATTACACAAAAAATCATGTACTAGCAGCAGTAAAATTGCAATCTTTTGTACGAATGTCTTTTGTTAGAAAAAGGTACCTACAACAAAAAGCAGAAAAACTTAGATTACATGCTGCTGCGCGAGTCATCCAAAGACATTGGCGAGCTTATAAAGTGAATCAGAACTTAAAATTACTCGCACATTCTACAAATCCACCTTTATCATTGATGCAAAATATAATTTACATGTTAGAAATCAGTAATGATGATTATTCTGAAGAATTTCAATTACATACACTTAAAGGCAAAGCTGTTCAAAGTATACGTTATAATCAATCTTTGCTAAGAGAAATAGATGAAGTGGATATAAAAATTGGCCTCTTAATAAGGAATCGAATAACTTTAGAAGACTTGTTGAAACAAAAGAAAAAAGCAAAAAAAATTGGCAGCTCAGAAAGAGAAAGAAGGAATTACAGCTTAATTTTTAGTAAAAAATATAATAACTTTGTTGAATCCTTCGAAAACTTACTTTATTTATTGCAGACTAAACCAATTTATCTTTCACGTCTTATTATTCTTTTGCCATCTAATCAAGCAACAACTTTAATTGAATCTGTAATATTTTCCTTGTACAATTTTGGTTCGACTCCACGTGAAGAATATTTACTCCTAAAAATGTTGAGTTTAACTTTGGAAGAAGATATTAATCAGAAAGGAGATGATCTAAGTGATATAATGAAAGGTGAAAACATAATTCTGAAAATAATTATATCATTCTATCGAAAAAATTATTGGAGGGATAGTTTAAAAACATTACTTCAGCCATTAATACTGGAAGTTTTGAATGATAAGACTAATTTCTGCAACTTAGATCCAATAGAAATTTATAAAGTGTGGCAAAATGAGCTTGAAACACAAACAGGGAAAAAGTCGTCCATGCCTTATGAGATAACTGCTGAAGATGCACTTTGTCATACTGAAGTAAACAGTCGCTTCAATCATTACATGGATAAGTTATTGGAATATTCTCTCAAATTTTGTGACGTTATTTTAAACAACCAATCAGTAATACCGTATGGTATAATGTATATATCAAAGATGTTAAAAGATTCCTTAAAAAAAAAATATCCCACTTCTTCTGATGAAGAATTGCTCAAGATTGTTGGTAATTTCTTATATTATCGTTATATAAATCCAATTATAATTGCCCCGGATGTATTTGATATCATTACAACTCAGTATAACGAACAACTGGCTGATTATGAGAGATTAAAATTGTCTGCAATTGCAAAATTTTTGCATTTTTCTGTTACTGGTAAGAAATACACTGAAGAAAATGACTATCTTATGTGCTTAAATCCTTACATAAGTGATTGTCATGAAAAATTAATGTCATTTTTTGAAGATGTGTGTGAAGTTCCATCATTAGAAGAACACTTCAATATTGATATTTTTTCTGAAGCTATTATGAACATTCCCGAAGTCTATATGAGCTTAAATGAATTACAGACCTTGTACAAAATTATACATGAAAAAGAATATGATTTAGCGCCCGATTCCAATGATATATTACATGAGATAATTGAAGATTTTGATGATAACTCATTTAAGGAGATATGTGATATTTCAAGTGACTATCTCAACACGGAAATATGTTTATCTTTAAAAAATAAGTATGATCTAGAAGTTGAAGATGAGAATGAAGAAGAAAAAATGTATGTAGAAACTAAATTCATGGTCATTACACTTCTTCAAGTTTTCTTAAATGTAGCTAATGTAACAGAACTTTTTGAGAAAGAGCCTACCTTTGAAGAAGAAATGAGATTTGAGAAAGCGTGTTTTGTTAAGCGAGGAGAAACAGAGTTATCTCTCAATTGGATTAAAATATCACGCAATTGGAAAACATTACAAGTCCTACAGTCAGCTTTGGAATTTAATTTAAATTCTCTTGAATTAGCAGGCTATGTCACTAGTTTAAATAATTATCAAGAAATATTAAATGATATTGCAAAAGATATTGTTAATAGATGGCGATACAGAACAAATCGCAAAAAAGATATTCAGAAATTAAGAGAAATTCAAAAACAACTTGATATTAAAACAGTGTATTATTTAGAAAAACTTGACTATTACTATAAATATATAGCAGCGTGTTTAGAAAATATGAAAGTTGGCAAACAAAATTCGAAATTTTTTTCATTTCGACATTCCAGTTCTGATGAATTAAAATATAAAAAAACGATTAAAATCTCAGGCAGTAAGCTTTATGAAAAAGGAATATTGCTAGCAATAGAAAATCTTGATGTCTGTCAATTTAAAAATATGATGTTTGAGATTAGTCCAACTGAAGACTTGGGTATATTTACAGTAAATGCAAAATCTATGGGTATCCCATTAGAAACTGTAAATATAGACATACAAGAGTTATTAAATAAACAGTACCAAGGTATTGCAGAAATGAAAATGTTCGAACATGTTAAAGTTAATAATAATTTACTTCTCCATTTCTTAAATAGCAAATTTTATGGTAAATCTACTACATAGTCGTAGTAAATTTTAATTTTTAATGTTAGATTTTGTTGCATATAGTTCCTTGAAAATTAATTTTTATGTAAATAATTAATTTTTTTTTAGATTTTATTGTGTAAATTTCTTTCTGTAATTTTAGTAAAAATTCTCTGTATATTTTATTTGTAATTTAAAGTTTATTTTTTTATAGTTTGATGTATAAATGGTAAATGTTCAAAGTAGTGTTTGATTTATTTTTCTCCTTTGTTCACACTTAATATATATATATAAATTTGTTTCTCCACACCAGTGGTAGTACTTAAGCTTGTTAAAATCAGGGCACATTTAAAATCTCAGAAATAATTATAGCCACACTATAAATAAATTTCTGAGAAATATTTTAGCCTCTTCAGACGATTTTTTTAGGATGCGGAAAAAATGACTTTAGTTTTGTGTAATTTGTTTTGCACTGATACAATTCAGAGAGTGAGAAAGAAAAAAAAACTAAGGCTTTTATACTTTTCTTGTTGAGAGATTCTGTGCTGAATAATTTATTATCAAATTTTTGTTCTTTTTATTAATGATAGTAATTATAAAAATCAAATGTCTATATATCAGTGGCATAATATATTTGAATCTGGGCATGCACTGAAGCCAACTATGAAAAGAGTACTACTTAAGTCGATATAAATTCATATAATTTAACAGTGCATAAATTTCTAAGCATATTTTTGTGTAATTTTGAATATACAAATTTTGTCACATTTAACTTAAAAACGTGCATCTAAATGATATTAACTTATTGAAGGATGCTTTACACGCTTTGCTGATCACTATATTTAAATGAATTTTCAAAGAAATTGAATCACTATTTTTTTTTTTTTTTTTTTACTTTTTAAACAATTAAAAAAAAAAAAGAAAAATGTATTGAAATTTCTTGAAAAACTTGGTTTCAGGTCCCCGCTGTGTCTTACCTAATGGTATAATGAATCCCGGACCTCACTGCTTGTGGCAGCCAAGCATTTCTATGTAGGTGCTTATCGGACCACAGACAGCTGTTATGTGCAAAAACTTAATAAATTAAATTCATGTGTAAGAGAATTGAGTAAATTTTCTCATTTAAAATGTACAGATTAAAAGAAAATTGGAAGCTGTACTTCTACATTAAAATTGTGATTATATATATACTATATTTAAATCACGTGACTTAATGTAAAAGAATGAAAAATAAATAATATTCAGTCGAACCTTGTTAATGTGAATCTCGAGGGGGATTAAAATTTTGTTAATGCAGGGTTCATACTCAAATATGGGAAAAAATTCCCTGAGTTCCTAGACAATTTTCAAGAAAATATTAGCAACATATTTTCGCATAAGAAACGCTCCTCTAGACAGGACAAAATTCAGCTACTTTCACTTTATGATGTCATATTACTGCCGATCATGATAGAAATTCAGGTAGAAATCATTATTTACATGCGTATTTTTACAATACTTAATCATTTAAATTTTGATACGAAGCTAAACAAGAAAAACATAACTTGAGAGAAAAAAAAATGGTTTTTCCAGGTTTTATAACTGATTTTTAATGAAAATTTTTATTTTCCCTGAGTTTTTTTAACAAATTCCAAATTCCCTGAGGAGTATGAACCCTGTAATGGTATCTGTAGTTCATATAATCAGTAACTTAAAATCTAATCTGTTAGAAATACTGAGAAAAATACATTCGTAGCAAGCACATCAAGTAACACCCCCTATTTATTTGAAACTACATTATAAGCAATTATTTTCATACATTCTAATGAATGATAACAAAACAATATTTACCCTTTTAAATTGTATTTAATCCTATTTGGTATCTCTCTCTCACACTCACAAAGAAAAAACTTTTTAATAACAACAAAGAAAATTTTTTTAATTTTCAGTCTTTTTGAGATATGAAATCTTCTATTTACTCCAGGCATCGAGTGATTTGCTAGAATTTTCTGTTTGCATCACAAGCAGTTTTGTGGTTTCTAGAGCATTAAACACTTCATTTAATGTTGATTTTTTCCTTTTAATAAACTGTCCATCTTCTTTTTTCTGTTTCTAGTGGCTAGTACAAATCATATATCAAATTAGTGTATTTTTTGCATTTAATTTCATTGATCATTTAGTCATCCGCAAAGAAAGCTGGTATTATTTCATCGCTCATTGAAATATATTCCTCAAAAGTAACATATTTTGGAAATGATGCTCATGTTTCTGAAGATTCACAAGTTATCTCTTCTGCTTCAGCCTAAAATTCTCAAAGTTCAACTGAAAAAAATCTAGCTTTTCAGAATCTTTCATCAATAACATTGGAAGATACGTCTCCTTGTATATCATAGTTTGTTGAATGTTCCAACAAATTAGTGGGAATGGCACTTCTTTTTCAAGGCAAGAAATTTCTTGAAAAAAGATTTTTTTTTTTTTTCTGTAGAAACTTCTTATACACCCTGAACATATGGCTGTAATTTGCAGTCATCATTTTTGGTAAAAATTTTAACTGGAATGCTTTAAGTTCTAAAATCTCCGATTTTAGAACTTAAACGAAAAAATTTATTCTAAAGATCAACTATTTCGTCATTCTCTTTAAAATTTGTTGTTTATTTGCTTGAGACAAACTAATCTTTTGTAATTGATACTTACAGGAATCATATATCATTGAAATGTTTTTATTCCTTTAAGACAACAGATTTGCAGTTTTTGAAGATATCGGCTGGAGCATATTTGTTTAATTTTAAATCCAATTTATTTGTGAAGAATCTTTTTAATTCTTGCCATTTACTGCAGCCTTTTTAACTCAAGTTTTAGGGTTCTCAGCTGTCACTATTTTGAATGTTTTTTTTTTTTTTTTTAGTAATCTTCATTAATAGTTTGTAGTACATGTCTTTGAAAGAATAATAGAAAGATTTCTTTATATAAAAAGTGGCATTCAAGATAGTGACTGCCGAGAACATGAGAACTCTGCAAGATTTCATGAAAAAAAAAAATTCTTTAAATTTCTAGAGGTATCTTAATGCACATAAAAATTTGTCTGATGACCAAAGCATCAGAAACCTGCTCCTGAAATGAGAAAATTCTAACTTTATAGTTGTTCATCTACTTAATTGTCACTAGCAATTATCATTCTTTTTCAGTTCAAATTTATTTAACATACAAGATTTTTTTTTTTTTTTTTCGTTTATTAAAATCATTGATACAGAATTCTTGTCAATCATATATTTGCTAGTATAATGTCTGATATAGTAGCTAAACTATATCAGACACACTCTCGCTTGTGACGATTATCCATGCTGCGGTAGAGAGCGACAGATCTAGTTTAGCCTTGGTCGGCAACAGTGGCTGGTCGGTTCGGAGAAACGGGAGTAAAAAGAATTGAAAATGGAAAGTAATATAAAAGAACATCAAATTTTCCGTCCTCTGTTCCATATTATAACATATAAGAAAAGACCTAATTCCGTCAATAGACGGAAAACTTTTACCCATAGAAAAACTCCTTATTGGTTTGTAATTTTCCTATAATCAGGGCTGATTGGGATGAAATTACATTAAAAGAAAAAATGCCAGGGTGCAATTAACATTTTTTACAATTGTAACCAATAAAATATATGTAATGTTTTGTTAATCTAAAAAAAAAAAAAAAAAAACACTAATAAATTACAAAAGATATTCTTAAAATTTTATTATACAATAGTTTTTTCTTAATAATCACCGATTTTTTTTTTTTTAATCCTGAAATCAGGAAATGTTCCTATGCACAATCACCCCTGTATAATTTCATTTATTTACTAAGATTTGTGAGTTCATAAGGGGTGTTTCACAAAAAACGTTTTTTTGCAATGTGATTGAAATGCATTGAGATAAACTAGTTTATTATTTATGACCATATGTGTGATTTTATATCATTAATGCACATACATCGGTTATGTTTTAATTGCATGTGAATTCAATACGCATAAACTGGCCACTTATACATTTTAACTTAAAAGTATTTTTGAATCTTATATTTAAAACCTAATTTTTTTTTAAACTGCAGACCAAAATAATACAATTTTCAAGCTGTGGATTTATTTTAGCTTCAAAATGCTTGTTGGATGTTCTTTATTATTATTATTATTTTTAATTAATGAAACAATAACTCAACAAGCGGATTTGTAAGAGGGTTATCTTCAAAATAGAAAAAAATTTTCAGAATATACCAGAAGACAAAATAAGAGAAAGTGAAAAAATATATATATTATACATATAAAACAATCATGCTTTTTCAGTGTAATCTTTGTCCTTACACTAACAGACATTTTTAAAATCCTCTTGAAAAGTCAGTTTCATATAAGAAGTAGAAAAAGGAAGCAGCACTTTCCTGATTTCATTGATTTGAAAGTGTGTCTCCTTTTTCAAACTCGTCTACAGTATTCTGTAAAAGTGACGTTAAGATTCATCACTCTATACGAGAACTTCTTGGAAATTTATGCCTGAAAAGTATTTATGTATTTTTGAACATTAAATGAATTGTATTGCAGAAAGAGTGCATCACAGCAGTGACTGCTGCAGATTGTTTAAAGCTCTGAAAATGTGATTATTTAAAATACAATATACGTAAGATTACTGCACTTGGTGTATATTTTTATTTTCTGTACTTTATGAATTGCTAATTAATACAGTAGATCTTTATAATAATTAAAACCTAAAACCATGAGATTGTAAATCATTGAATTTTGCATTACATAGATCAAAGGTAGTCAACCTTTTTAAACTCACTGTCCACTTTTGTAACTCTACAAGTAGTAAAATTTTCTAACCACCTACCGGTTCCACAGTAATGGTGATCAGCATGGGCGTCGGCAGACCCCCCCCCCCCCCTGGAAAATTCTACTAAGCATTTTTTCACAAAATTTAAAACTATGCTATCAGAATTTTATTTAAAAAAATATTTTATTTTTCAGGTTGTGCCCCCCCCCCCTGAATTTTTTTCTGCCGACGCCACTGGTGATCAGTTGCCAACTTCTATAATTTATTCTGGAACATATTTAGCCCCGACTTTATTTCACACAACTTTTTTTCATAAAATAATTTTCCCAATATATAACAGTGATAAAATAAGAAAAAATTATGTAAAAAAGTAGTAGTATGAAATGAAAGGCAGGACTAACACCACTCTGGATAAATTATAAAAGTTGGCAACTCTGATAATGATTCATACAATACAGAAATAACTTTATTTGATAAAATTTATAGAGTTATGGCAATTTAAAGCAAATAATAAATTTCCATTTCAATATTTTTTTAAAAGTAAAACGGTGCTTAAATATTGGACAAAATTCCTACTGCCCAACATAAAAGCTAGAATGTTTACTAGTGGGCAGTAGGGAACTACTGTCCGTTTTCGTAAACCATGTCTACCTCTCGCGGAACGATCCTACTCGGAAAAGGGGTGATGCGTTGAATGAGATGGGCACTTAGCCAAATGCGCTTGAAGCCAAATGAAGCTACAATTTCAGCAGATGAAGACGATGATATTTAAAGGTAAATTTTAATTAACAATATTTTATTTAATGTAATTTATATGACAATATGCGCGAAAAATAAAAGGTGTAAAATAATCATGATAAAAAAATCTAATGATTTGATTTAAATACGATTTTCTGTAAATTTCTGTAAAATAGAGATCCAAAAATATGGTATTTTTATTTTAGCAGTATAATTTAAAAGAAAAAAATATATTACTTTTACTACAGGTAAAGTCTACTGTAAACGTTGTTCTTTTTCTCTTCTTTTATTAATGAATTATGTAAATTTTACCTAATTTAAGTCATTTTTAATTAATTTACTACTATAATCAGTGCATGAAACAAGTGTTCAGGTATGACAGATATAGTACGAATTTAGAGATCAAGTAAGCAAATAAAAATAATTTTAACTGAAAAAAAAAAAAAAAGAAGAAGAAGAAAGAAAACAGGCATTTACTTTTAAGTTTACGGATTTTATTTTGCATCGAAGAATAAAACTGATCTTCTACACTTATTTAAAAATTACAAGGGGGAAAAATCAGCATTTTGCCTTTATACGAATATAACGAAGAAGTATCGCCTCAAAATTCAATAATGTCCTGAAAAGAAAAAAAAAGAAAAAAGAAACCGCAACTTATCTCTCACTCGTAAAATGTAAACATTCTCTCATCTTCTACGCTTCTACCCTATTTTAACAAAATCAATGCAGACCTCACGCATGCGCATAGGTGAGCAGGGTCACAGCTAACGAAAACAAACAATACTAGTGATAGCAGGGTTGCCACAAAAGAAATAGAACAAAAATAGTTGCTTTAGTAGCCTAAAAGCATTAAAATAGTTGCCTAATGACCAAAATACTAGCTTAAATATCACATGCTAACGAACATTAAAGGATAAAAAACATATGCATTTTTTTACTATTCAATTTAAGTATACCATTAAAAAAAAATCTTCAAAATAAAATAGTTTTAAGTAATAGAAATGTATTCAAAATTAGATTTTCTAAGTAATTTATAAAAATATAAAAAATTTTCACCTTAGACAATTAAAGTTGAATTAATTTATGAAATGCTAAATAATTTTTGATATACATATATTTTTACTTCAGGTTATAGAAAAAATAATCTGATAAAAAAAGTTACCATTTTTTTTTTTTTTTTTTTTTTTCAATGTATAAAAAATTAATAACCATAAATAAGTATCTTCTACTGAAAACATTAATTACTCAAAAACATGTCTAAAACTTTGAGATTTAAATTAGTAAGAAAATTGTCACATAATTTTGTAGAAAGTATTTTATTAAATTTATTTAAAAAATTACTTTTAAGCTTTTTTTGGACATGAATAATTACATCAAACATTGTTTTCTTTTATTATTGTTTTTTTTTTGTTCATTAGCTTTTTTTTTAAATCTATGCTGAAGGCTTTTTAAACATGCTCTGATGTAACCTAATACTCTGTATATATTTAGCTTTAAAAGCGAACAATACCTAATCTCGCCAACAGCAAGGTTCATATTATCTTATAGAAAAATCTATTTCCCCAATTACTCCCCACCTAATGTTTTTTTTTTTTTTTTTTTTCAATTCTACTTTTACATCTAGAAAATTCGCAATCGTGGATTTAGTACTCATTTGTTAAATTTTATTTATGAGTTTAAAAAGCGAAAAAATAACTAAGCGCAAAGTGAAAAATCCATTTTTCGAAAACGAGTGCTAATTTAACGATTGTGATTTTTCTGAATGTGAAAACTGAATTTTAAAATATACATTACGCAATGAATCATTGTGGAAACATGGACTTTGGCTGTCAAAAAGATTAAAATATTGTCCGCTCTTAATATATGTTTATGTTTCTTTGCTGTATTCTTCCTTTTCTAATTTACTAAAAGAGCTTTCTTTTATAATTTTGTTACTGTTTCTCACATGAAATCGGGGTGAGAAAGGACATAACAGACCACATGAGTGTGCTAGTAGTCAACTGCAATAAACAAATTGGCCAGCTTAATAGCTGCATATGTCACATCTGGTGCAATTTCTACATTCTTATTGGCTATTTCACCTGGTTCAAGGTCAATATCAGGGATATGCCATACTTTAAGGTGGTAAAAAAATAAATAAAGGGTGAAAAGGTTAAGATATAGGATTGCTATAAAATGAATAGAAAATACTCCTTTCTGAAAGATTTTCCTGATATTTCTGGAAGTAGAATTTTGCAAAAGGTGAAAAATAGTCTCCCAATAGTTGCCTTTTTGTGAAAATAGTTGCTTTTTCAAGCTTTTTAGGCAAAAAAAAAAATAGCCATTATCTCCTCAGGCTGAAAATAGTTGCCTTTTAGTAGCCTGTGGCAACCCTGTGATACAGATCATGTTTCACATATCATTAAAGCTTATCTTATAAGCATGGCCAAATTTATCTGAAATATAAAATAGAGCAGGGAATTTTTAAGTTTCATTCCTTGGAACAGAAGTATTGCAGATTATAAATTTATTATTTACTTTATAAAAATAGTCCAAATATGCCTGGACCAAAAAACATTCATAATAATATTCATTTTCAAAAAAAAAATAATAATAATAATAAATAAAAAAATAAAAAAGCTCCAAATTAAAGAAAAAAATAATCGATCACATTTAATCCTCTAGAAAGTAACAGTTTTTACAATCTGAAAATGCTGGAACTCCTTGGATGCAAATTTTATAGTTTATATCCAAGAAGTTGTGCATTATATAGATGATCTATTGTACTTATCAAGAATTTTTAAAATATCAAAATTTTTACATGCTCTGTCAGAAGCATCAGCTAGAACATGCCCAAACATCTTATTCAAATGTATATTAATAAAGATCTGTTTAAAAAAGAATATAACAATATTATCCCTATATTGACAATGTTTAGTTCATTTTAATGTAAGTAACTAGGGGACTCTGCCCCCTGCTCACCAACCTCAGAGGAAGACTTCGCTGCCACTCCTAATTCATTTAACTCATTAATTCTGCAGAACTCTACCTGACTATCGACAGCTCAACATTTTTTTTTTTTTTTTTTTATGTATAGAGGAAACACTATCTCAAAAATGTTCCGAGTTATAAAATACTTACTACGAAAAATTCAATGTTTTTGTAAGTTTTATACTTCACCTTTCTAATGACACCTATAGTTAAGTTCTTAATCTTTGGTTTTTCATACAAGGCAATTCAAAAAGAAATGAGCAAATGTACACTGTATTTTTTATTTATTTATTTTTTGTTTTGTTTAAATGTTAAAAATATTAATCCTTAAATACATTGTATACAATATCTGCTACATGTAAAACTATTGTGTCATCTATTGATATTTCTACTGACTTTGCTTTTCTGCTACATTGTGTTTCAGAAGGATCATTGCACTGTTCTTCCAACAGATGGCAGTAGCACTGGCTTCATTGAATTTGAGCATGAATAATCGAGAACATATTTTCAGAATTTGCTAATGTTTTATGTTGTTTATTGCAGGGTTGGGTTTCTTCCAGGACAGTGGAAAAAACTGGAAGAAACCAACCAGAAGACAAAACAGATGTTCAAAATTAAAATTTATGAACTATATAAACTCAAAAGCATAAATATGTCAAATCTAAACTATAATCCAATTAATATAAAAAATATTTTTAGAAAAATAAGTTATTAGAGAACAAACACTAACTATATACAGGTGATGGGTTTTTACTTTTCAATGCTAATATATTTAGCTTTTGAATAGATACTATCTCATATTATACGTTCAAAAAGAACAAGTGATAATAATTACGGAATTTTTAGCCTTTTTTTTTTTCTGAAGGATACAATTTTTTGTATAAACTCAAAGCTGGTACCCAACGAACTGCATTAATAAGTAAAATACTTACTTTTAAACTCTCCTGCAAGTTCTCTAGGACTATAAAAAAAAATCCATAATTTGTATTTATCTATTTTAAGTTCAAAAACAAAGTGCAGTATAGAACTACTAAAAAACTGTTCATTTGTTTTACAGTCAACTCCCTCTAACTCACAAAAGTTTTGTCCACAGGTTGTGTGAATTACAGGAATTTGCAGATTAGAGATCATTGCCTTTGTTTACAGTTTTCTTTTGCAGATAAAGTCTGTTAATTCATAAATAGACATAAAAAATGGAAAGACGATTTCTCATAAGAATGGTGAAGGAATACGTGCGCACAGCGCACGGGTCTACGCTGCCGAAGGCAGTGGGGACCCGGTGCGACATTTTTCCCGATCAGACTTTTTTTTCTCTTTTTTTATCACGATAAAAATTAATGCAATTTTGAGAATTCATTAATTATTGCGATTCATTTAAAAATAGTGACCATCGAAGCGGGCGTAGCCTGCTAGTGGTAAATAATTTAAACATATTCAAATAATAGGTACCTATATAATGTAAACAAACATATTAAAAAAAAAAAAAAGAAACAAAATATTTTTTAAAGTTCAGAAATAATATTCATCACTGATTAATTTTGTTAAACTAGTGGTTTGCTTTAAGCACTAGTCTGTGAATTGCAGGATAATAAATACAAGAATGTTGGAGTTTGATTTTAACAAAATAAAAAACCGCAGAATTAACGAAAATGGGGGGGGGGGAGGAAAATCGCAGATCCGCGGAAAATTCTCATGCCTGTTTTTACTAATGTTGTAGATGTGCAATATTATGTGACTTGTTTTTTTTTTTTACGAAAGTGATTTAAGACCCAAAAGCTAAAGAGTTAGATCAAAACCATTCCAGAATTGAAGTTGCTGAGTATTTTTGTAAAATGGGTAAAAAGGTCCACTTTAAAAAGAGGAAGACCAGGCAATCAAATTCAAGGGCAACTAGAAACAAAAGAAAATGTCCCAGGGCAGTGGTACCACTAAAGGATTTGCAACAAGACTCAGTTGATCACTGACTAAATTGGAATACTAAAAGAAATAGGTGCAGAATGCCCAGTTGCAATAGATTCACCTATGTGTCATGCACAAAATGCCTTATATATCTATGCTTCAACAAAGACAAGAATTGCTGCACAAATTTCCATAAATAAAGCCACATAGTATGGCAACTCATTTATTAAAGCATATACATTTAGTATATCATAAATATCCAGGACACGACTGACAAGACTTTTCCATAATTATTTTTCATCATTTTCCCTGACTTTTCACTGACAAACTATTTCACAAAAGTGAACAATTTAACAATTTACAATGAGCTTTCAAATATGGCTTATTTCCACAAAATTTGTCAAAATTCCAACTATTCCATGACTTTTTCAGACTCACTTAAATTCCCTGACCCAGTAGCAGAAACAATACAATACGGCAACGAGTGCTGCAGAATAATTTAAGAGCTCAAAAGAAAATGCCAAGTTTAAAAATTCTTGAATAAAATTTGTGTTGTCTCTAGATTACTGTATTTGTTGCATATTCTTAATTTTCTTTCTTTTTTAGATATAAATTTATTAAATGCTATACTTTTTTTTTCTGATAGCTGACTTGATCAGGCATTTTTGGATCACAGATAAATTTTGTTTTGCTGCAGATTGATACAGAAATTTCTGCTACTGGGTTCCCTGACTTTTCCATGATTACCTAACTTTCCCTAACCAGTGGTCACCCTGATATATATATATTTTTTTTTTAATCTGATTTTTCTTTATGATTAAACTTAAATAAAAAAGAGTTGTATCATTGGAATTATAAAGAAATATGCTTTTGAGTGGTGCAGATGTATTTCCTGTATTTTTATTCATTTATGCAGAATTCAAATTTAAAAACAAAATTTTGAAAGAAAGAGCTAAAATGAGAGTTTTTGAAAATCCATAGGCACGTTTCCCAAAAAAAAATTCTTAACTCACAAAATTTTTGCAATCTGATTTCAATCTTTTTAGGGTTTTATGAGATCTGTAATTAAAAACAATTGATTTATCTCGAGTTATAAAATGTTTAGTGAAAAATGATGCTCCATAAGTTTTAAAAATATAAGATCACTAATTCGTATTTTGGTAAAAGTTCTGTATGGGTGGGAAGAAGATTAAAAGGCCTTTCTAAAGGTATGCTTTATTAAAATATTGGATGATTAATTTTTCATAAGAGAGATGATTGAAAGAAATTTTGATTTTTTTTTTTTAAATATAAAAAAATCCATATTTTTTAAAAAACAATTACACTTTAAGAATCAGGAAAAAAGTGCTCTTTTAAAAGATTCAGACATATTTTGCATATATAATCCATTTGTTACAAATGGATTTTTCACAGCCCCCCCCCCTCCCCCCCCCCCCAAAAAAAAAAAAAAAAAAAAAAAAAAAGACAGCAACAGCAATTATTTTTTATTATATAGATAAAAGTAAAAGACAAGATATTAAAAATATATGTTTATATTAGCATACATTTTAAGAAAGGCATTGTTGATTAAACATTTTCATGCCCGGCTGTAAGGAGAAATGATACATCTGAATTTTTACATGCCCTGAGCATGTCGGGCAACATAATTTTCGAGACCTGCTTCTTGTGCTATGAAACTTGGTCTGGCATTTCTGGATTGCAGGAAATTTTAGCAGCAGATGCAGAAAATTTTTATACTACTGACAAATCTGATGAATCTTATTTTTTTGTGTTCTCCCACATCAGCATTTTAATCTTCTAATATTTGCAAAAGGGAAAAATGTAAAAATTTGTAGCTCTGCTTTAGATGATCCTATTTGATCACTGGACTTGATTCAAGCCTTGTTTATTACTATTAACAAGAACCCAGCTGTTTGCAGCCATTCTGATAAAGGTGAATATATTTTAATGAATATTTGTGGCAATAAGTTTAATATAAGTATAACATGCCAGTTTTAAACCTCTATCACACTTGCATTCAAATAAATTACAAAAGCAACTGCTCCACTAAAAAGACATGCGACAGGGAATAATAACATCTAACATTTTACAATTTGCAGAAAATGCTTCACCTGCAATGCATAGATTAGAAATTGTAGAAATAAAAGGGATTGTTACTAAAATTAAATATGAATCTGTAAACTTTGCAGATAAATTTTAAAATGTCAAGTGTGCATTAGTATTAGTAAATGTAAATATATTTAAATTTTGAATGTTTTGAAAACTAATACTACTGCAAGTAATTTTAAACCAAGCTTTATTAAATTTTCACAAAAGCTGGATACAAACATACAAGTTTAAACATTTAGATTAAAAGCATTGTGACTTAACATAATCATGCAACGAACATTTGTCTTTTTGTTTTATATAAAAAAGTAGATTACACATCATGGTTAGTTCACATAATTTATAACTGAATAGAGAAATCAAGGGGTTTTTGGAGCAGTTCCTTTCTTTCCAATCAAAGACTTGTGAATGTGAGGAATGACACCACCACCAGCTATAGTTGCTTTGATGAGGGAATCGAGTTCTTCATCACCACGAATAGCAAGCTGGAGATGTCTAGGGGTTATTCTTTTTACTTTCAAATCTTTACTGGCATTTCCAGCCAATTCCAGTACCTATGTAAAAACACAGTTTAAAAGTATAGTTTCAGTCATGTAGTTTAAAAAACTATACAAATGCTAAGACAGATCACAATCAGATTCACTCTTTTCCCTTCTCCATGTAATCTCATCAGGTTTTTGTTGCTTCATATTACAAGGATATCGCATTCAAAAATGGCTTTCATTTTTTATTTCTCTTTGACCATATCAACTTTCAGCTTTGTGAGCAGCTTATATACAATTTTTTTTTTTTTTTTAATATTCTTTTAGGAGATTTAAATATTCAAATAACAATGAACTAAAATATTTAAATTCATTTTTTCAAAAAAAAAAAAAAAAAATGCTCATTGAATTAAAAAGGCATCAGATGTTTTTTCAATAATTGTAATTCAAAAAACGAAAATTGAAAAGCTTTATTTTTGAACGAGATATTTTATAATATAAGTAACAAAAATCCATAGGATAACATGGGAAAAAAGGGGTAAAAATCTGACTGACATGCAGCCTTAAATGTTAAATATTTTAATAAATACACTCCTCATAACATACCTGTAAGGACAATGTGATTTTGAAATAACAAAAAGAATGTTAATTCTAAAATCCTAAATTGTTACTTTTTATAAAACACAATAACCAAAATAAAAGATAAAATACACAATTTTCTTCACATTTAAAATGCTTATAAATACAAGGGCTGTTCGTTAATTCCGTGCAAAATCACTAGATGGCAGGGTTGGCAAAAACCCGGGTTTTTCTAGAAAAACCCAACCCACTTGGGTTTTTCTGGGTATTTGTGGGTTTTTCTGGGTTTTTGTTTGAATACATTTGCATTGCAATGTTAGATATATGTTATTTAGCATATTAGTTGTAATACACCTAATTATATTAAAACTACTAATTAATAATTAATCTAATATTTATCTTAGAAATAAAAATTGGTTTGATTCTAATATTAAAATAGTGTTAATTAGTAAGATTAAGCTATATTTTGTTTTAATGTATGCTTATTCAAAATAAATATTCTTAAGTACAATACATATTAATTAAATCTTTTAGTTCCACATCATACTATAGATGGAGAACTTAGGTAATCGTGAAAATTTTTGACCTCATTTTTTTTTTTCCTTTTTACATGTTTTCACGTGTAAGGAATACGAAAAATGACAAAATTTGTATGGTGTGTATTAATTTGTTAGTCTGTGTACACGATATCTCAAGAACAAATTGTCACATAGAAGTCAGATCAGTTTTAAAATATTACTTTCGACACTGGCAAGAACCCTATTCATTTGCAATATTCGAATTAAAAAACTTTGTAAGTTATTAAAAATTTATGCTTTTCTTAACATGGGAAAATAGGGCAAAATTTTACATTTAAGTAAAATTTTGCATTAAATGGAAAATTTTTATGAAAAAAAATGTGAGACCAGTTTTAAAATATGCGTTTTGATGTTGGAATGAAGATCAGTAACTAGAAACATGCTACTTTGAAAATTTTGCAAGTTATTGGAAATTTACGAATTTCGTAGCATGGCAGTATAGGGCAAAATTTCACATAAATGTCAATTTTGAGGGATATTTTCATCGTAAAGATGTCAGACCACTTTTGAAATATTATTTAGGGTACTGGCATGAATATCATAGAGTATAAATTTTCCAATTAAAAGAATTCGTAAATTATTTGGAATGTACAATTTACTTAAAATGACAGAATAGGGCAAAATTGAGCATAAATGTCCATTTTGAGGATCATAAATATATCAGACAACTTCAAAATAACATTTATGATACTTGTTTGAACATTTTTGACTACAAATATTCTAATAGGAAAATTTTGCAAGTTACTCGTAATTTAAGAATTTATCAACATAGCAAAATGGTGCGATATCCCATATAAATATGCATTTTGACATTTTGAGGATTGTTGCATTGGAAATAGTAGCATGAAAACGAAACTACGAAATTGATCCTAATAAAATAAATTAATAGATTAGAATAAGATAAATATATCAAAATGAATGGTGGATAGCCTATTAGGTGGGGATTTCATTCTGTCATTGTGTCAAGTGTTTAGTCGATTAACATGATAATCATGTTAAGAAAATTTCCTGTACTAGAAATGTATGAGAACATATATATGATGGGGAACTGAGCAGAGTCCACTTATGCCAACTAGTTTTAATTATAAAAATAAGTTGCACTGCTTTATCCTTTTTAAGTTTTTTAATAGTTGAAACGGTTATAGAAGAAAATTTTGTTATTAGATTTATAATTATGTTGCTACTAAAATTAAAATAAAATTTAATTAGTTAAATATTGATTCTGGGCAACATTTATATCTGCTGTTAAACAAAAATATCGTTCGGCTTTATAGGAAAATGAAAATTGAACTAATTATAGAAGATAAACTTGCTTTTATTATATTTATAACTGTAGTTACTTTTTATGTTTAATACTATTTTCTAGAAAATAACAATGAGTTTTTTCTTTAAAGTTAAGGTGTTTTCTATACTTTATAGATCAGACTTGTAAATTATAAATAATTTTTAACAAAAACCCAGTGGGTTTTTGTTGGTGGGCTGGGCCCAGTTTGACAACCCTGCTAAATGGCAGTACTATCCAGAAAATAGCATTTTCTTCGATTACTGCTCAGTCTCAATAGCCAGTATCAGGTATATCATAAGAAAAGGCACTGTTTGTGAATATTTTTCTTAAAAAAAAAAAAGATAATAAATAAAAAAACATGTAGTCAAATTTTTGAAAAAAATGGAGCAAAGTGAGTTTTGAGTGCTAATGAAACATTATTATTTAAAAGGCAATTAACTGCTGCAGAGACGAAAGCAAATCTGGATAAACATTATGGAAAGTCAGCTCCTTCATTACGTACTATTTACAAATGGTTCAGGAACTTTCATTGTGGACACATGAGCACAAGTGATGCTGATCATCCTGCTGAAGTTACGACTCCAGAGATAATCGAAAAAATCCATGATATGATTTTGAACAGGGTTGGTTTTTGATATTACAAGTGTCAAAAACTGGTTTAAACCGTCAAAAACCATATGTCTTCTGAAAATTGGAAACTGTAATCTATAATAATAAAAGAAGATGTCTGTCTGTCTCTCTGAGCATCTATATGTTCAGCCCCTACTGAACGCAGAACTACAAAATTTGACATACGGGTGCTCAGAAGCCTGCCCGAGTGCATAGTGAAAAAAGAATTTAAAAATTTTAATTAGTTCCGGAGATATTATTTAAAACATCGACCAATGTCTAATTAAAAAGCGAGCAGATCGAAATTTTTGCCTTTCAAGTAGAATTCAGCACGTTCCTCAAAAGAGGAAGCAGAGAGAAAAATTTCGCGGGTTTTTCTAAAGCGATTGCTGCAGAACTTTTGGAGATATTGAAAATACACCAATACCACGAGAAAGAGTATTTATTACCGATTCTTACGGTACAATATATTTTTTTTGAAAAATACGGATTTTTTATATTTTTAAATAAAGTTTTAAAAAGGGTCGAAAATTTCTCTTTTTCTTGATAGTCTTTTTTTAAACGCCCTGTACGACCGAGTAACTGTTCCATTTCTTAACAACTGGTATATTTGAAAAGTTCATTTAATCCTCTTTCGAACCATATAAACATTTTTACAAAATACGGATTAGCGATCCATATTTTTAGATTTTACGAAACATCCATTTTTTCACAAACATTTTATAACTCAAAAGCGTTTAGAGATAAATCATTTCTTTTTCTTTTTTTGTATATAGATCTCGCTTCAACAGTTCAATTCCCAAAAGATTGAGAGAAAATTTCAAAAACTAACCGCCCAATTCACCGTCAACCTCCACCGCTGGTTTATCAGTAAACCACAGGTTCAGAAGGAAATTCTATTCTCCGTTAACTCGCGTCTGTGGTAGCGCCGCTTAAAACGTAACCCAGGCTCATAAAATCAACCTACCTCAAACAGCAGGTTAGACGTAGGTTAGAGAACAGTTAACAAAAGCCGAGCGCACATACGCTAATTGTTTTATTTCGTTTGCGTTGTGTTTTATAATTTTCTTATTGTTATTGTTTTCTGTTTACGATAGAAAGTAATATTGCATGTATTCAGTAATTTGTATGTGCTATATATACATATACAATATAAAAAATATTGAAATTTTTTCAAAAATATTTAAATAAAAAATAATTTTTTTAATTTTTAAACAGGTTTTAACACCACTGAATCTGGAATAAAATTTATAAAAATTTAATGGCATCTTGTTGACACACCCGCGTATCTATCATAGTTTTTGTTTTGATTTAGACTTTAAAATGTAATTAAAAATATTTTAAAAACCTGGAATTCTTATGAAATTTCACTATTTAAACATAAAATATTTCCTTTTAATGGATCCATAAAGCAATATCTAAATACGTTTGGGATATATATTTGAACAATAGCGATATAAAATTAAGGAAGCACACAGCCACACTTTTCTTTTTTATTTATTTTTAAGTTTGATTACTAATTTTTATCATCAACTTACTTTTTTATAAACAGCAAAGGACTAAGATTATGACTCGAGAAATATTTACTTAACAAAACAGATTTAGGTGTTTATCTTTTAATTATGAATTATTGTTAACACTTCGATGATTTTTCTGCCGACTGTAACTACTCTAGGTTCCTAAGCCAGCAGGTGGGGTGTCTTCCGTAGGAATCTTTCTAAGGGGTCCTAGCCTGTATTCATTCTAGTTTCGGAGAAAAATTTTAGAATAACAAGGTCGACGAGCAGGGCCCGAGATCGAACCTGGCACTTCCCATCTACCAGCTCGGAATGCAGAACCACTTGGTTACTACTGGGGCTTAAATTTAAAATTAAAGGGAATTTTTGTTTAATTGAGCAAGGCATTGAACGATTACATATATATATATATATATATATATAAGTTTTACTTTCTAATTTAAATAGTTTTGAAGAAGATACAATTAACACTTATATTTTAATAGATATGTATGCAAATTTTCTTAATTTGACAACTGTAATAATAATAATAATTTAAAAAAAAAAAAAAAGCTTCGTAACGTCCCCCTTCCCTTTAAAAAATTAAACATGCTAGCTAAACGCGAATATTTCAATAATTTGAATGTATGTATTTTTTTATCGTTTATAATATGAATAGAAAATCTACAATAAAGTTTTTTTTTTTTTTTTTTTTTAATGCAATTAAAAAAAAAAAAAAAAATTAAAATTAAAACATCATGATGGAATATCTACATATAATTGTTGTAGGTACGCCATCTCTTATTAAAAATTACTTACTTTATACTTTTTGAATAAAGTGTATATTGTGTATTTTAAAATTTATCAAATTATTTGCTTATTTTGAGCAAAAATGTTGAGTATTTATATATTTATACAATATACATTGTATCTTGTCCATATCTGACAGCAGCTTATACCAACATTAGAATTAAATGCATTGGTTATTTTATGGAAAGCCTCAGCTGTTTAAATCCAAAGAAACTGTTTCTTTGGAATCAATAATAAAAAGCCTTTCTTTGACATCTGCCAGAAACACTTTGTTTTTTCATCTTGTGAATAAATCTCGTTTGTTTTCCAATTTTATTAACGAATGCTAGTATATATACAGTATAGTAAGAAAAAACCATCAATTTGTTATCAGCTGCAGCTAACTTATTAGCTTCTTTTTTCATGTTTAAAAACCTCTGTCGCAGTTGTTTAGGGGTACGACATGTTACCCCTAGACAAGCATTAAATTGTATATTTGAATCCAGGCATCTTTTTTTTTTTTTTTTTTTTTTGAATAGAAACTTTATTAGTTTCCTTACATTCAATGATGTGTAGTTTTTCATTAATTAGAGAGAGAAGAATTTCATTCTCCTCTCTAGCAAACACTGTACGTTATGGATCCATGAAACACAATAAAGAAAAACAAATCTAGAAATAATAGTAAATAGTAACGCATCAGCAACAGGCAACGGCAAAAAAAGAAAATGTGGTCTTCGGGATCTTCATCTTGATTGTAAGCACGTGCGCAGTGTCTTCTTATGGGTATTAAATCACGTGCTTAGCTTCGACCAATCAACTTTCAGCAGTTCAATCTAGGGTTCAAAACCTTCAGGTTCAGTAACCAGCTTTGCAAGTAAAGGGCAAAACTGGGAAAATTCATTAGTGGCCAGTGGCCGGTACTGTCAGTTTCATTAGTAGCCACTTTTTTAAGTTAGTGGCCACTTTTCACATAAGACTATTTCTTTCAGACTGCAAAAACCATTGTCACCATTTTGCGGTATAATCACCACAAGAAAAATATGAAAATAAGAAATACATTTTATAATACAATTAACACAGGGACACTAAAATTGTAATTTGTAATTACGCTCTTTTTAAAAATCCTAAATTGCACATCCTAAATTAAAATCTGCTTATGGCTGTAATAATAACAGCAAAAGTTATTATCTTTCAGATAATTCAGTAGTACTTTTTTTTTTTCAATTTATTTAAGTGAAATAAGCTGTTATCATTCACAGTTCACATTGATATTTTCTAGTAAATGAATCAGCTGATTCATCATCATCACAACCTTTTACATGGTCATGTGTAAATACAGTTAACAGTTTTATTTATTTTTTCTTATTTCTAAAGACACTTTTTTAAATGATTTTATTTCAATAGAGTTAAAATACTTCCTCTTAAAAAGTATAGATATGGAAACTTAGCTGCCAAATTTGTAGCTTTAAAAATAGGGAGATTTCTACTTTAAAATGGGAAGGGAAAAGGAAGATTTCTACACAAAAGAAAGCAAATACAAAAATTTTTGAAAAATACACATTTAAGTCAAATCAAATTTTGAAACACACATTTGTCAACTATCTTAAATGGGTTAAGTATACACTAAATACTATGGAGATATTAATGGAAAAAGATTGTGCTTTGCAGGACATTTGATCATTAACTGCTTGTGGAAATGGAGCTCACATGTGTGTGTGTGTGGGGGGGGAGGGTACATCTATATTCTTCTTTATATGTTCTAGAATCTAATCAAGAAAGTTTAAAATGATATTTACATTTATGTTATGGATAGAGAAAGATTGACTTCAGTGGAGCATGTGATTGCTAATCGTTGGAGGAGGGGGGGGGCGGGGATTACAAGAATTATGAGTAAGAGATATTAAACAATTCTACTTCTTTACAGATTCTAGAATCTAATAAAGTAAGTTTAAAATATATATTTATATTTTTGCAGCAAATGGAGAATGATTAGAAATTATAAAGCTTTCTATAAGCTGTGTGATCACAGATCGTTAGGGGGAGGGGGGGGGGTTCAAAAAATTATATGAGTGAGACATATTAAACAATTCTACTTCTTTATAGGTTGTAGAATATAATAAAGCAAGTTTAAAATGAACATTGACATTTATGCCATGGATGCAAAAAGATTGGAAATCGCAAGGCTTCGATTGCCTATCGTCGCTCGATTTTTAGATTATTTTAATGATCATAAAAAGTGGCGACTTTAGTGGCGATCGATGCATAATTTTTAATCGCCATCTTTTTTTATTTAGTCGCCACGTGGCCGGTGGCGACCGTTAATTTTGCCCTTTATTTGCAAGTTAATGGTGAATAACAAATATTCCACTCAGGTTTTGAGTCGCAAGCCTAGAGTTTTTGCGCCTGGGGTTGAACTAGTAGTTGAAGGTTATCAGTGAATGAGTTATAATTTTTTTAATTTTAGGCATTAAACCATTGAAAACGGCCGTCGTCATTCCGTAATGAACTGAATACTGCTTGCTATCTTGATTCATGCGGTGGGTTACCATGGCAACTGACCTTGACAGAAGAGATAATTCCATATCCACCCAAACGAAGGAAATATTTTAACACTTGAGATCACGTGCTTTTTCTACTAGGAATAAAAATTGCAAATTTCAAAATGCTTCAATTTTCTTCTAAATTTTTTTTTAACTTTGTGTGCGCAGTTTACAGCACAGGGGATAGTTGCAGTTCAAATTTCATCAATTTTTTAAAAAATTTACATTTTAATTGCAAATTAAATTTTATTGTAATAAGCGTATTTCAATTTCTAATTATGATTAAATTCTTTTTAATACATCATTTGAAAGATATTTTCCCAGACAGCACATCAGCTCCCCAGGATATCTTCAAGATGTCTTCTGGATGAAAAGACATCCCAGAAACATCCTTAAGATGTACTGTGGATAAGTTAAGCCTAACTGTGCTGTTAGGGTTAAAATTCTTTTATATTATCTAAAGTTTTCACCAGATTTACACATTTTGAGGTGTCCCGAATCAGTTTTTTTTTTTGTATCTCAGCTACTAATTAAAATAATTTCATAAGTAATACATCATTAGAAAACTTTTTTGATTTATTTTTAATACATCATTTGAAAGATATTTTAAAGTTCTTTTATATTATCGAAAGTTTTCACCAGATTTACACGTTTTGAGGTTTCCTGAATCAGTTTTCTTTTGTATCTTAGCTACTAATTAAAATAATTTCATAAGTAATACATCATTAGAAAACTTTTTTGATTTGGAATTGAACAGTGGAATACAGAAATTTCTGCCGCCAGATGGCGTAATATTTTAAAACAGGGTTGGGTTTCTTCCAGGACAGTGGAAGAAACAGGAAAAAACCGGAAGAAATGGAAGAAACCAGCCAAACGACAAAACAGATGTTCAAAATTAAAATTTATGAACTATATAAACTCAAAGTATAAATATAATGCCAAATCTACACTATAATTCAATTAATATTAAAAATATCTATAGAAAAATAAGTTATTTGATAACAAACACTAAATATATACAGGTGATGGGATTTTAGTTTTCAATGCTAATGTTTTTAGAATTTTTTGCATAGATACTATCTCATAAAATATTATTATACGTTTAAACAGTACAAGTGATAGTAAATATGGAATTTTTAGCCATAATATTTGCACTTTTTTTTTTTTTTTTTTAAGGATACAATTTTTTGTATAAACTCACAGCTGGTACCCAATGAACTGTATCAATAAGTAAGATACCTACTTTTAAACTGTCCTGCAAGCTCTCTAGGATTAAAAATAAATAAATAAATAAAAAAAATCCATAGTTTGTATTTAACTATTTTAAGTGAGAAATAAAGTGCAGTATTGAACAACTAAAAACCTTTTCATTTGTTTTACAGTCTACTCCCTCTAACTCTCAAAAGTTTTGTACAATGGTTGTGCAGATAATAAGAATTTGCAAATTAGAGATCATTGCCTTTGTTTACAGTTTTCTTTTGCAGATACAAAGTCAGTTATTATTAATTGAAGACATCAAAACAGAAAGAGGATTTTTAATAAATTTTAGAATAAATATTTCTTCAATATTAAATAAAACTAATCTATCACATTCATATACGATGGTAAATAATTTAAGCATATTCAAATAATAGGCACCTATAAAATGTAAACAGACATATTTAAAAAGTACGAAACAAAATATTTTTGAAAGTCTGGAAATAATATTCATTGCTGATTAATTTTGTTAAACATTCACGTAATAGTGGTTCATTTTCAACGCTAGTCAGTATGAATTGCAGGATAATAAACATAAGAATGTTACCCCCCTCCCTTCCCAATTTGTGTTTTAAAGTAAGGATTATGTTAAAAGTTTAATAAAAAATAATTATAAGATTTAAAAAAAAAAAAAAAAAAAAAAGAAACTTTTTATATACCATGTTTTTAAATTTTCTGATGAGTCATTAATAAAATACGCGAGGCTAAAAAATAATATTTAAGCAATATTTAAGCACGCGGAATCAGTTCAGTGAAATAATAATAATAGTGAAAAATAAATGTTTTTAAAAATAAAATATTACTCCTTTTAGAACAATGTATATTAGCTTCGTACATTAGCACTTATCAATGTGTATAAAATTTTTAAGATTGATAATGACGTCAATTTTTGTGAAATGCATAATTTAACTTTTTATAATTTTTCCACATTCACGTTGAATTAAATGTATTTATTTTTATGTCGAAAGAAAATGAACTCTTAAATTTTTTTGGCAACAATTAAATATAGCTAATTTTTTAATGGCTATTTTATTGCTATTAAGAGCTTATTATTTTCATATTTTAATTAATTAAAAGAAAACTATTCGAAAATCTGACTTCGAAGTATTGTGTTGTCACCGGGTTCTGAGTTACTGTGAAAGTTTCAAATGTCTAGCTAGTAGGGAAGTTAGTTAAAAATAGATTGCAAGATTTGTACCATACAAACAAATATCGAAGTTAATAAAAACATGGTAATAAAAAGTAAAAATGTTAATTTTTTTTTTAAATATGAGATGTAAATTTCTTTTAAGATTAAAAAATCAGTTACGGATTAGAAGGATTTGCAGATTATAAATCTGCAGATTAGAGAGAGTTGACTGTACTGTATGTGACTAAGGAAAATAAAGTTTTTGATGACATTTTGTAATACAGTACAGTAATTATTGCATACTGGTTCTTTTAATTAACTGGATTATGTTAAGAGCGTTTTATCAGAAAGTATAAGCAAGTGATCCAAATTATTATTTATCACCAGTTAAAGAAATAAAATTGTCTAAATTATAAAACTTTATACTGTTTAAATTGAAATTCATTTTTTTACTGGATTTTGAGTATTTTGGAACGTGATCATCAGATACCGAGACTCATTAGCTCATTTTGATAAAAAAAATCATAATTATTAACTAAATATGTTTTTAAATTTGTATAGGTATATTTAAAGTTACTTAAAGTTATTTATAAGATCAATGCATCCATTGTATCTTACAAATCTGCAATTTATAGGATAAATTTTTAAGAAAAACAGTTTCTTCCACTTGGAAGAAACCTATTTCTTCTGGCCGGTTTCTGCCACCTTGGAAGAAACTTGCCAACCCTGTAACTTTGTGTTGTATTCCTCTATTAAATAAGCTCATATGAATAAAATAAGTCAGTCATTTGTTGTTATATTGTAACAAAAATTTATAGATTTTTTGCAACTTTTTTTTTAATTTTATTTATACAATAATACATAATTATTTTCAATATGAAAATCGTACATGGAAGGGTTAAAATCAGGGTTGACAGGTTTTTGACACGTGACAGTTTTTGACGGTTTAAACCATGGTTAAAACCGTCATGTCAAAAACCTCCTTGTCAAAAATGTCAAAAACCTATATTTATAATTTAATTGTCATATAAAAACTTAGTTTAACAAAATATAGTTTATAAAGATTTTTTGAAAAGTAAATAGATTGATGTTCTTTGAAATACACTTTGTTATAACATTTTGATTAATACAAAAAACAAAACTTTAGGCTTTTAAAATTTTATTATGAATTATTTCTATGTTCATTCAAAATATGCTGTGATACTTTTATACATTATTATGAAATTTATTTATAACTATGCTTAATGTAGTATATGTTAAACTTAGTTATGTGATACTTTAAAAATATAGTTGTTTTTAATAAGATATTATTTATAAGTATGTTTTAAAAGGTAAACATATTAATGTTTTTGCAGAAACATTATTATAACATTTTGATTAATATAAAAACAAAACTTTAGGCTTCTAAAAACTCATGATTTATAAAACATTGATAGATCATTTTGATTGATAAATAAATTTATTTGCAATATAACATTGTATATTTCAAATTTTTAACAGTGTTAGAAATAAGAATTTTGAAACTAGGCGTCAAAATGACGCCTGGATTAAATTTTTTGGGCGTCAAAATGAAAAATCTAAGTGCCATCTATAATTAAATATGTATATTAAAAAAATAATAATAAAGCATCAACTTGTAAATAATATATTCAAGAATTTATAAAAAATATTTATGTAATGAATGTAATTACATTGACAATATTAAACGTACATATTTAAAATCACAAATTCATTCTTCATTCAGACGATACATCATTCCACTACAGTTTAATAGAATTTTCTGGGCAGAAATCTTCCAATTTAGGGCTGTTTAATTTAATCATTAACAAATCGTCAGCTACTTTCATAGAGATACAATTTCTTAAATCAGTTATTAGATTCAGCTGACTGAAATAGACTTGTTTACAGTCTGATGGGATTGGGAAAATTATTATATATGATGAGGAAAAAATCCAGGCGTCAAATAGGGCACCTATTATTGGAATTCTAGGCGTCAAAATGAAAAAACTGGTTGCAAAATACGACTACCGACTGCTTATTTCTAACCCTGATTTTTAGTATTGTGCTTTTAGTATTATGTATTTAACCGTAAAATAAAAATGCATAGCCAAATATTTTATCGAAAAACTTTTTTTTTTTTTTTTTTTTAAATAACTGCTGGTATTGCAAGTTTATAAGAAAAAGCAATAATTCCGAATGTTAAACAAGCTTGAATTGCATCTGAAACTTATAATTACCATGAGACAAGAAAAATATGAATGTTTTCTGGACATTTATAAATTGCAATAAATTGAATATTTACTCGTACAGATTCTTAAAAAATTTATTAGTGTAAGCTGTATGGCCCACCAACAGCCAAGCGGTTCTACGCTCAAAGCTGGTAGACGGGAGGTGCCAGGTTCAATCCCAGGATACGCTCATCGTCCTTGATATTAAGAGTTTTTCGTGATTTTCTCGGAAACTTGCATAAATACGGGCTAGGACCCTTTAGAAAGACCCTCCACGGAGGGCACTCCCCCTTAGGCCTAAGACCCTAGCGTAGTCAATCAGACTTTACTCCCAAAACACCAAACGTCCAAGCTATAAACAGGTACAAATATTTATACAATCAATAATAATAAATAGATAAAAATTTATTAATAAATGATAAAGTGTAATAAATAAAGATTATAAATATAATTATTTTCAAATTCATATTAATTTACTGCCCACATATATTATGTTTTACTTAAAGAGAGAGAGAGAGAAAAAAAAAATCCTGTATTACTGTGTTTTCATGGCTTATGTGAAAATTCATAAGTAACTTTAGAATTTCATAAATATTATTATTAAATAAACATACAAAATATGTTTATGCATACTTTGTATATATTTCTTAGGTTATAAACCAGTTAATTTACTTAATTTTTTATAAATTGTCTACAAATTGTTTTAAGATTTGTTAATTTATAAATAGCATAATATTTAGATATTCACTTGTATATGGTAAATATTACTAAATCCTATTTCTAACCAGATTCTAGCCCATATATAGACTTTGAATTTTGACAATACGGGTTTTTGACAGTTTAAACCATTGTCATGTCAAAAACCACTTTTTGACGTCAAAAACCCAACCCTGGTTAAAATATTTTGTTTTTATTACTAGATTTAATTTTACAAAATAATTTTTAAAAAATTAAATTGTAAATTGTGATATATTGGTGATTAGAATGAAGCAAGACTGTTTTACTTCTATTCTTCAATTTAGAGTAAACCAAACATTAAGAGTATGAAGTTTATTTTTTAATTAAATTTCTGTTATTGCATAATAAGTTTTCATTTATGCTAAAAGTTGTTCTAGTTTGAAATAAAACTTAAAAATTAGTTTTGCATACTTCAGCAGTTAAGTACTCCAAAATAGCAGCACTGTATACGGCAGCAGTTGCACCAACTCTGCCATGACTTGTAGTTCGATGCTTCAAGTGACGATGTATACGCCCAACAGGGAACTAGAAAAAAATAGGTCATTTGAATTTAAATGGAATCAGTTATTTAATGTTTACAGGAAAACTAGAATGATTATAAAATATACTAAAATGTTTTAAATACAAATTAAATTTTGGCTCAGTAAACAAATACAAACATATGTTTCATATTTTAAAAACAAAATTAATCACTGGAAAATTTTATTCTAAGCAGTGTCCAAAATTAGGAATCGTTAGGAATATTTTACATCTAGAAATTTAAATTTCATGACCAAAACATCACACTCTGTTGTCATTTTTTATGCCTAATTTATAACCAATTGGAAAAAAAAAAAAAATCAAAATTTTCTTTATAACTTACAAAATGCTTAAGCCTAAAAAATGTTATAAGTTCAACAGAAATGACATTAGAAAAACCTTGGTATTTTAAATAGGCAATATCCTTTTACAGGATGGCTACAGAAATTCAGAAAAAAAAGTTCCTTGATTTTTCCATGACTAATTTTGACAAATTTCCATGATTTGCATTACCTGTTATACATTCCATAATTTTGTGTACATAACTCTCTTGTGTAACATACTTACTAAATCACTGCAATTAAAAAAAACTATACTGATACTCTTTTTTTTTTTTTTTTCCCCTTCTTTGTTCACTTACAAAAATGGAAAAATAAAATGAAAAATTCAAAATTATAAATTGCACAGCATATTAAAATCAAGACAAAATTATTCCTCAAGTTGTTGCATTAAAAATATTTACTTTTTTTTAATGTTAACTTGGTGAGATTTATTTAGAAAGCAGCTAATCCTGTGCAATCAAGGTTAAGATAACACCTATTTGGCAATCTTTCAGTCATGTTTTCTGAGCAAAAATGAAAATTTCCATGATTTTTGGGTGTTTTTACAAAATTCCTTGACTTTTCCCTGGTATTTCCAGATTGATAAAGTACCCTGAATTTCCCATGATTTCCCCCGATTGTCGCCACCCTGTTTTAAGAGTCACCTTACATTTTTGAGTATTAGATACTGGTTCAACTTCTAGGAGTTGCTTGTATAATGAGAAACAGCGATCTCTTTAAAATATAAAACCAATTATATATAAAACTATAATAATATATAAATTTATTAAAATATAAAACCTGCCAATTTTTGTAGATCTACGACGTGTGGTGTATAATAAGCTCATTATGGTACAAACATATGAACATAGAGACGAACAGTTATCTTATTTTATTAATATTGATATGTTTCATAATTTTTTTCTTTGTTTTACATAATATTCATTAGAAATAATTTTGGTAAACTTTTGTGTATAATTCTTAAACAGGGACACACAAAATAATTTGAATTTATATTATTTTATAATATTACAGTAAATATTTCTTGAAATGTATTTTCACATTTTCAGTGATATTCATTTTTCGGTTACACATACACTCAGTATTTTATATGATGCATGTATTAAGTATTAACTGTTATTCTGATATAAGATGGCACAAAATAATTTGAATGCAAAAGTACCTGATGACGATAAATATTTGAAATCCTTATTCATGATGCTAAAAATTTATAAGAACTAAATTTCTTTAATAGTACAAAAATCTGAAGATGATATAAGCACTAACCAATATGTTTGTATACAACTTTTCTTTGATCGTGCCAAAGTATAAAGATTACATAAAATTTTTTTTTGCATTGAAAACTGTTTCATAATCTATTCGCGAAGCATGGTTTATTATTTTTTTTTTCTCTCAAAAAATTTTAAATATTTATTTATGTTTTGTTTGGCACATTTTAACGCAACACAACTTTTTTTTTTTTTTATGACAACTAGGGCTGGATGATATATTGATGTATCATCAAATATCGATATCTACTACAGATCATGATAATCGATATTGATCAACTAAATGTCACGATATATTGGCTATGTATAGACAATATAATTTCTTATTTTCATCTTTTACCTAACAATAGGGATGAATAAAAATAGAAATTGCATGCATGAAAGATGAAAAGATGTTTTATATACATAGATTTCATAGGGAGGGGGAACAGTTTTTTTTTTTTTTTTTCAAGGGGAGTAGAGGGTTACTGTTTTCTGTTACTTGTTACAGTTTTTATCCAATTTTTATAAATTTGGATGTTTTATGAAAAAATTAAAACTGACAGAAAATTACTAATGTTCTAAAAAAGTAGAATTAACTTCTTATTAATTTATGTTCCACATTTTCAGTTTATGGAATGCTAAAAAGAAAAAATAATATTCTTGATGTCCATTTATTAGAACTTACTACATATATTTTAATTCATTGTTAAAATATTTAGGTTTGTTGTGCAATGATAACGATTTTATATGTTATCATATATCACTGTTTTAGAAGCAATTAATTTTTTTATTACCCTGCTGCTAAAATTGCCCTTAACACTAGATTGCCTAAGGCAGTCATTTTGACTGCTTTTCAATTTCAGTTAGAAAAACAATTGTGTATATAATGACACAGCTTCTTAGAATTTCGTGACTTTTTGTACAACATATAAATGCGTTTATTAATCATTGTAGTTGCCTCCCCCCCTCTCATTTCCGGTATATATATGTGTTATACCTGTATTGCCTAAAAGTAGTCATTTTGACTACTTGGAAAATTTTAAATAATCAAATGACTTTTATTATTGAATTGAGTAAATTTCTTATATGAAATCGGAACCAATCTGATTATATGAAATCAGATCGGCTCCGATTTCGTATAACAGTTTATATATTTTTTGATTACTGTCACTTGTTCGTTACTTATCATTCGAATCTTTATGCCAGGCCTGCCCACGCACCTCATTCCCCTTGAATGCATGATAACGTAGCTCAGGAGGGAAGGAGGAACACTGTTCGTAGGATCAGTTACTGTAATCGATACACTTTGATAGAGTGGGAGGACCGCGGGCTGCGTACGTTTTTACTTTTGACCGGCCTGCTTTATGCAGTTGTTCAACAACTTTGTTTGATTTCTTTTGCGCCGTAAATTCATGAAAGAAATGTCGAATAGAAGAGAGTTATTGGAAAAGCTAAGGAACATAGGTGAAGAGTGTTCAGATATAGAATCAGATGCAACAAATTGGGAACTATCATCTGAAGATGAATCTGATTATATTCAAAGTGAGACATCTGATGCTGAAGATAGAGATGAAGAGGCGATCACTAACGATGAAAATGAGAGTCATCAATGTGCCCAGGAAAAGGTGTAGGGTGCTAAATAGTTCCGACTCTGATAAAGAAACTGAAAACATCTTTCAGGAGAACGAAACAGCTGCCGATGGTACTATTTGGATAAAATTTGCTGAACGTATTCCTGGAAGGGCACCATCTGCTTGTGTTTTCAAGGGTGTGAAAGGGCCAGCAGGCTATGCAAAAAGGAACATTATGGCAGATAATCTTGTCAGTGCATTCTCGTTGATAATTAATGACTATATTATCAAACATAAATAAGTGCACAGAAGAAGAAGGCCGCCGAATTTTGGGGTACGATAGGACAACAACATTACCGGAAATACGTGCATTTATTGTTCTTGTTCCAATTAGCAGAACAGCTTTTCACCGATTACAGTGCTGAAAGACAGAAAAAGTCATCAGAAAATGAGAACCCACAAATATCAAAGACAACATATTCTAACAAACGAAAATTTTGTCAAGTACGACTTTGCAACAAAAACAAAACAAATAATATATGTGAAAAATGTCAAAAGTATGTTTGCAGAAGATGTACACATAAAAAGCGGGGAACAAGCATGTTAAATTTTTATTGCTTAATTGGACTCATAATTTGATTATTAGAATTGGTGGGAAGATTGCTGATTTTTCGATATTAATGAATAATAAGTATTGAGTTACAATGAATCTTAAAAAAAGATTAAAGAAAGTAAATTAATAAAAATCTATCATTTTGTATCTGCAATAGTTTTTTTTTTTTTCTTTTTTCTTCAAAAAATATTAAAAGAAAAAAAAAAGTTTACATGGATATAATTTAATTTAATTAATGGTACATTTTTTATGTTAATTAATTAATCTTGTCTAAATTTGTTTTATAAATGTAATTTATAAACAGAACTCTTTGTTCTATATAATTATTTAAAAAAAAAAAAAAAAAAAAAAAATTAGTGATACATAAATCATGATTGAATCATAAATGAATATATTAAAACTAGATAAACGATCAAAAATTTCTACAAACTAATCAGTATTTATGGTCTATTTTTGTTGAAATTCTTTTAAAATTAGCAATATTTATATATACTTATTTTTTTGGTATTTATTTTAAAATCTTCAATTTTTAAAATGACAATGAGGCATACTATTGATTCTTTGGAATATCATCATTTGGTACCTAAATCAAAGACTGAAAGTCAGGTTTGGTCTACTTTTGGGATACCTGCCAATGAGCATGGTACTGTTATCAACCCTGATGTGGCAATTTGTAAACTCTGCCAAAAATATGTATGTGCAAAAGGAGGGAGTACAACAAATTTACTTTCTCATTTGAAAGTGCAGCATCCATTAAAATTTAGTGAGTACACTTCAAAGAAGCTATTGACTCCGTATTGTTATATGTACATACAGTGAAACGAATGATTGTGATATTTCACCTGTAGAAAGTAGTGTTTATATTTGGTATACTAAATGATCTTTGCATTAAACAATTTTTCATTAGAAAATTTTATTACATTGTTTACCAAGCTATGAGTTTACTCGTAGTTTAACTATGAGTTATTTCGTTGCTTGACAGTCAACGTGTTAAAATATTTTCTGTATTTTTCTGCCTATATTTTAATAAATATGTCAATTTGCATAATTTTGCTTATTTACTAACTATAATTATTTAATCGCTTATTTAATAATCACTTTACTATAATGATTTAATAACCATAATATTTTATTCGAATTTGTCGTGATATCGATATATCAGAATATCGTGATATGAGGATGACGATATATCATGATATTAAATTCCTGACATCGTCCAGCCCTAATGACAACATAGGGAGCGTTAATAAAATATATTAATAAAGGGCAACGGAATTTTTCTTTGCCTAGGGGCGACATGTACCCTGGTGCCGGCCCTGCTCTTAGACAAGATTTAGAGTTAAAATTCATATACTGCGTATTCAATCAGACGTTCGGAAGTAGTCAAAACTAAAATATAAGAAATATTGAGAGACAATTAAAAAATATAGGAAAAATAGGTGGTTTCATAAATATATAGGAAATATAGGAGCGCTGTGAGGACTGTTTACCATTATGTCAGAGCTAAGAATTTCAATATTTCACAGTTTTTGAATAAAAGCTTCCAGGGTTCGCGCTAGAGCGCGGGAATCGCGCAATACTAAAAGAAATCCCACTTAAAAAAATTTCATATGCGCGCTTTTCCCGCACTTATTTTCCCGCGATATTTATTTATTTATTTATTTTTTTAATCTAATTCAAAGAACTCCGCGAATTTATTTTTTCCGTTTTTAAAAAAATCGCGGATATCGTTCGTTAAAAAATAAATAAAAAGGGAACAATCGCCAATAAAATGTTCTACAAAAGCTTCAGATTCCTAATCTTTCTCCATCCACAACATAAATGTTAATATCCATTTCAAACTTGCTTTATGAGATTCTAGAACCTGTAAAGAAATACAATTGTTAAATATTTCTTGCTCATGTAATTATTTTTTTCCCACCTGCCCCTTTATTTATCTCCATCTAGTGATCAGCAATCAATGTTCTGCAGAAGTCTTGTTTCCCAATCTTTACCCATCTTCAGCATAAATTATATTTATAATATTCATTTTAAACTTGCTTTATTAGATTCTAGTAGTAGAATTGAAAGAGTTTAATATTTCTTACTCTGTAATTATTTTTTAACTACCCCCCCCCCCCTTTCCCTATCTCCGGAATGTGATTGATGATCAATTCTAGAAACAATAAAGCAGTAGAAGTGCTCAATATTTCTGACATATGTAATTATTTTAGACCTTTACTGCTGAACTTAATGAATCTATTTATTTTTTCTCAATTAAATTAAATCTTTATGGGGTGTCATATTTATACCAAATTTGTAAACAAGGGGGAAATGAAGAATAGATTTTTCAGGTAAGAAATTTTTTTCCAAATCAATTTAAGAAAATTAATACTCAGTTAGTTTTATGTACGTTTGAAACTAATAATTAGCTACTGCTACTTTTATATGAATGATTAATGTACATACATAAAGTCATATTCTATATTTGTTTGAAAAATTTGTTTTTCTCTTGGTGTGAAATTTTATAAGATTTTATGTGGATATAAAAGTTATTGCAGATATATTGAAGAATTTTTTTTTTTTTTTTTTACACTAATGAAAAAATCCTGAAAATGCTTAATGTAGATAAAAACTATATATATAATTGTCATCAGTTTATTGAAAGTGACTTTCAACTAATCATCCAACCAATCATATTAGCGAAAATTTTTCAGCTAATTTCTAATTTGAGCAATCACATGTCTGTAATTTGCATATTTCTTGAAAATACTTTTTTTTTTTTTTTTTTTTTTTTTCAGTAAAATGTAATTACTGACTTAAATTTCAAAAATCTCACTTTAATTTTGAAAATCCCACTTAATTTTTTTGTTAGGGTGGGAGAATCCCACTCATTTTTTTTCCTTAGCGCTAACCCTGGCTTCAGTAGAGTTTAAACTTATATCTGAATGAAGGAGGAGGGATTTGTAAATATCTTTCATATAAAGTTCTAAATCATGCATAAGGCCTTCAGATTTGTTAAGAATTGGTCTTAATGTAGGATTTTTATGATCTTTACCAAATAAACTTCCAAGTTTATCCCAAGGGATAATTGGGAGGGGGGGGGGGGGATGGGAAGGACAAAATTGCAAATTTTTAGAGATAACTTGTTAGACATGGAACCAGATTAAATATATATATTTTTTTCCCCCAGATAGTTTTGGCAAAAATTTTTGGTAGCCAGTTTAAAAAAGAAAAAAAAAAAAAACATTGATACAACATTCACATTGATACATCATCACACCGGCTCAATGAATCAGCACCAGGTCGCAAAGCACACAAACAGAAGTGTAAACAAATTCTGCAAAATGATGTACTAAATTAACACCGAGTTGTGAAACATGTACGGAGAAAAGTGGTGTAAATCACCTAATGATGTACTGATTCAACACAGTTGTTGAAAATGTGGTGAGAGGAGCAGGAATCAAAATTGTGAGAGTTAGCCTACGTCTGAAGTGAATCAGAGCCCGATTCTAGGGTGACCACAAACATTATTGATTTTGCTCAATTTGTTACTGGCCCCCTAAATGTTGTCTTAAACTAATCTTCTCTGAAAAACATGAGGAAGACCCAGTTCTTTAAATACTCAATGTTTGAAAACATTTCATCAAGAGATAAGTTTTTAATTTGAAAAAAAAAAAAACAGATTGTAAATCTTGCTAAACTTTTGAGCAGGTGTGTATTATTCTATTAAAGTGATTTGAAAATTCTTAATTTAGAAATTTACTCAACCCACACCTATAGTTATTTTACAACTGTTCTGTTTTATCTTTTAAATGCATTTTAAAATTTAATCGCTTTGTAAATTTCCATTAATTGTCCAGAGAGAATTTTTAAATTTTCAAACTTAACTTTTTTCACTTTTTTTTTAAATAATTCACAAATGGTGTAGCTGGGTACCATTTTCAAAACTATAGATTAGCCTTGACCTCTGGATTTAAAGAAACTATCAATTTCTAATTTAAAAATAAATATGACTTAAAATCTTAAAAAACTACAAAGCAGGATGATAGTAAATTAGCAAAAGACAATAGTTAAAAGGGGTTCATGTACATTTTAATTAACACTTCTGAAACTACAGATCTTAACTTAAAATGAACAAGAAGGAAAATTTTAATATTTAAAAAGAAAAAAAAATCTGTTTTTTCTCATTAGAAACTCAATTTACACCGAATAGCGTACAAAAGTTCATTTTTCACAAGGATAACAATTTACAACCCAATAAAAAATAAAAAAAAACTGGACAGTTGAATATCAGATTTTTACTTTAAAGAATGAGACTATTTAAGATTAATTGCAGTAATCTAGGTTTATATATATTAACGAGAACTTATCATTAGTAACGAAAATTAGTCTGAAAAAGAAACTGTGGAGGAAAACATACTATAATAAAAATAATACTAAGTCAAGAAATCAATAACATCAAATATTTTATTAAAAAGGTACACTTACTTGTAATCCAGCTCGAGCAGAACGGGACACTGCTTTAGCTTTAGATTTACCAGAATCTTTACCAGCTTTACCACCAGCCTGATAAAAGTAGCAAAAATTTAAGGTTACTACACACAAAAAAAAATAAAGCATTAAATTTGTAAATATAACGGATGTAATTCAGAAATTTCTTACCATTTTCACGTTCGTTAATAATATAGATCAAAAGTAACAACTAACACACACTAACGTACGTCAATAATAAAATTCGCGGTAAAAATCAAATAACTGAAAATCTCATTGGCTCAAAAATTCTTCAACATCCTATTCTTCTTCTCACTTTTTCCTTGTGCAAAAAATTCTCCAGTCAAATAAATATAAAAAACGAAAATTTAAGTTACGAAATTTAGCAGTTGATCTGTAAATATGAATTTTGTGAAAATCTTTTACAAAATTTAAAAAAAAGAAAAAAAGTACATTGTGAAATTCGCAAGAGAAAGCGATCCAAGCGGACTTTGCGAAGGGATTTAATGTAGCAGTGTGGCATATGACGTTATCATAAATCACGTGATATGAACCAGAGTAAGAAATATACAATCGGCGAGTTAGCAGAAAAATTATTGAAACACACATCCACACATTTCATTTCATATATATTTTTTTATTAGTTTGATCACTAATTTTTATCACCAACTTAATTTTTTATAAACAGTGTAAGACTGAGAACAGAATTAGGTGCCCTTCTTCTAAGCAGAAATTATTGCTAGTGCTTCAATAATTTTGATGCTGACTGTATGTGAACAACGAGATAAATAAAGTAGAGTGCTGATCCAATGGATAAAGGATTAGCAAAATGAGTTTTTTTTTTTTTTTTTTTTTTTCGGGTTTTGAAACTGGAATTAGGGACTTTTGAATTTGGCGATCAAAAACGTAATACGGAAATATATATGCCAGATATATATTTTCGCAATATATATTGTATGAAGTATTGTTTCCTATTGGTAATTGCTCTCCTGATATACTTTATTAAAATAACCATGATTTTTTAAAGGAATTAACATGATGGCTGGATAACTTGGCGACCTTTTCTTTTTCGCCAAGAACGACAGATATAAAATCTGTTCCAAAACTTGTTGCAAGGGGTGAGTCCAGCCCATAGATTATCATACAGATAGGACAGTGAAGCTAAAATGCGAACCGGAAATATAGTAGCACCACTAGTGTCAACATAGGGGAACTACATGTGTTAAGTTTACATAAACAGCATCTTTGATCGAAAATTGTTTTTCTATTTCGCGAATAGTTAGTAGCAGGTTAGTATGGGAAGTTTTCTTTTTCTTCACTTTCTATTGTTTTTGAATTCACAAAATTATCCTCAAAACATTTATAGCCATTCTTCTACGAAATAAAAATTAACTTTTATAATGTTTAAATTTAAACATTATATAAATTTACCAGTGAATTAAGTAAATATAATGTAAACTGTACTTTTTCAAGCCAATTGGTCAAATTAATTCTGTTGATTTGAAATCATATCAATAAAACAAAATTAAGTGATTAAATCTATAAATTACTTAACACTTGTTACTCTCAGAGAAGTTTTTATTAGAAGTATAATTTTTCAAGATGTATTTTCATGTGTTGCACTTAATTTTATTATTATTATTATTATTACGTAAAATGGAATAAAAATAACTACGTATTTTTATTTTAGGTTTGTATATTGCACTTTCTTGAAAGTCTGACTGTTGATGAAGACGAAAGTCATATACTTGAAAATATTTTATATGGACATACCAAAATAAATAAATAAAATAAATTGTATGATAATTAGTATACTCTAAGCATTGTAATATGTAACATTTAATTAAGTTTTACTGTTTTCAATAAAAAGTATTTGCTATTTTTGAAATGTACCTTTATTTTTTGCATCTTTTTTTAGACTAATGCATTTTACCAGGGTTACAGAAATTTTTTTTATTCCCAACATTTCCCCCAATCTATATAAAAGTTTCTCCAAAATGGGGAAACAATTTAACTATGATTTTTGTAATTCATTGTTGAAACTGATATCATTTGTATATTTTTCTGTAAATATCTCCCCCCCCCCCCGATCCTAGATTGGACATATTTTGCACCCCTGCATTTTACTTTTGTATCCAGATTTAGGTGTCTTCAAAAAATAAGGGAATCATTTTTTAATCGTATTCTGTAGGTAAGAATTGTATTACTCCATTGGCAAATTAGGTTAAATTGTATAATTATGTCTATTGTCTTTACAAAATATAAAATTAATTTATTCACAATATAAGATTTAATAATAGTTTTCAATTTTACATAGATTAATTGTTAATTGGAGTTAATGGAGAAAAGCTCCAAGACATTCTAGGAAAAGTATACATGTTTATTCAAATTTTTTATTTTTTCGACTGAGTGAAAATAATGCCTGGACCGGGAGTCGAACCCTGGACCTTTGACTTACAAGGTCAAGGCTCTACCAATTGAGCTATCCAGGCCGACAACCGGTCGGCATTACTCACTCAGACAACTTTTAGGCAGATAAAAAGCCTAAAGGTTGTCTGAGTGAGTAATGCCGACCGGTTGTCGTCCTGGATAGCTCAATTGTTAGAGCCTTGACCTTGTAAGTCAAAAGTCCGGGGTTCGACTCCCGGTCCAGGCATTATTTTCACTCAGTCGGAAAAATAAAAAAATTCAATAAATATGATTTTCTTCCGAATCAGTTGATTGTGTGATTTTAAGAATAATAAAAAAAGTATACATGTATTTAAAAAAAAAAAAAAAAAACTTTTGTAAAAGAAAATCAGTTTGAAACTAAGAAGTTAGCATGATACAAATATATCCTTAAGGAGGTTTTTTTTTTTTTCTTTTAATCCATTTTATTTTTCTTTTATTTATTTATTTATTTTTTTTTTTTTTGAGAAATTAAATTTTTTTAATATTAGTTTTAAATGGGATATTACCTCCCAATTTTTGAAAGGGGTTATTAGTACAATTAACTCTGATAAAATTCAAAATCTATTCATTTTTAGAATAGAGAGAGGAGTTCATGACTTGCTTATAAACAGGGTTTTTTTTTTTTTTTTTTTTTTTTTTTAATAGGAACAGTGGTAACAATTTCAAAATTTTTATCAGCCAAAGATTTCATTTTTTTTTTTTTTTTTTACAGTACTAGAATATATGATACATAATCTGCAATAGCGTATCGTGAATGAACTTTGGGTATGCTCCATACAGGTGGCTAGAAACAGCACATTATGAAAAGCTCCTCTTCTGTTTGACTGTTAAAATGTCGCCATATCTGTGTTGCTTCTTGAAATAAGCAAGTTAACCAAAAAGATGATTAAATATCCATTTTAATGTATTATTTCTAATTACCCAAGTGGAACATACTGAAAGTGTCATTCATGAGATGTCATCCATAGTCTGTATAGGATAATAACAGCTTAAAAAGATAATAAAATTTAAGTAGTTGCCTATCCAAATACTAAGGAAAAGTTTTTTTTTTTTTTTTTTTTTTTTTTTGACAATTTTACACTGTTTATAAAAAAAAAAATCACTCGTCATGTCTAAAGAATAACTTGCAACTGCGGAGTAAACAAACATTTCCCCAGCCCTTCATATAAACAATTTATCATTGCATATTACTTCATCATCTCATTTTTTTCCTCTCTCTCTTTCATTGAAATAATGTGGTAAAAATTTACTCTCTATTTCTCGTGTGTATTTCCTGGCTGAAGTGTTGAAAAGCAATTTACAAAAACATACATTTTCTGATTTATATAAGATTTCATTTGTATTTTTAAATTAATTACAATTATATTCAATTGTCATAGTTGCCACCTAAATTTATTTTGTAAGTACAGTCTAACCTTGTTAACGTGAACGCATTTAATGTGAATTACTTTTAACATGAACTGTTTCCATAATCCCATCGCTACTGATAACATGGACATTTTTTTCTCCCTAGAGAATCACGTTAAGGAGGCTCAGCTGTATTTTTAAAAATCTAAAGATTGGGTAAACGGATCAGTGAAAATGTGTATATATCAGTAAAATCTTAAAATCTCTGGTCCTGCACTTAATTTTCTTAATTTTTACCTTTTTTAGGTCTATTTCATTATAAATCAATAGTTTGAATTACATTCTCACATAATTTTTAATTTGATTACATTATAATCCAGCAACAGTGATGTAGATATTTTTAGTTCTGAAATTTAACTTTCTTTAAATTTAAAGCATCAAAAATAAAAAACAATCTTATATGTTATCAGACTTCATATGAGAATTTTAATTTTCTATTCTATATAGTATAAAAATTTTGCTGATATATTTATTTAAGTGAGATAAAATAAGACAACAGATTGATTTATATTCCTTTCAATCTATTACGAGTAAAATAAGAATTTAAATGAACACATTTGCTAAAAATAGTCGTTTTATAAAAGGAGAGTTAAATAAATAAATAATTTTAATTTTCACTTTTAAGGTATATATTTAAAAACAAGATTTAAATATGAGACATATGGTATAAATTACTAGTGCTCTACCACTGAATTATTTAGTCGATATCAGACAATGTAACCTGTAGTAATCACTTATATAAGAGCTTACAGATCACATTAAAATTTTTTTCTGTTTCGTATGAGTAATTCCTGCAAGTCAGATATTGGCTAGGCTTTTCAGTAAGTACAAAACTGACCCAGTCAGAGGTTCTAAGTTTGAATCTTAGCCAAGTCACTTTTCGAAGTGTGTATAAATCATGTTAAGAATTTGTAGTCGGATAATTATGCCCACCAACAATCAAATATTTATTACAATGTGCTATAAGGAGTATGGACATATCAACATCAACAAATCAAAATGCTGTTTTTATATATTACATTCGTTTTCGTATATTTCTTTTATGTACATTGAGATTTATTTTTCAGACTTCATAATTTTTTTTTATATAATTAAAATTTAGAGTAAATAAGATCTTTTTTCTTCTTTTGGAAATATATATAATATTATAACATTTAAAGAAAAAATCATCTTTAAGTTTGTTAATTTGTTTCAGAAATGTATTTATTCATTTTGAAAGTAATAAGATATTGTGAGAATATAGCACTTTTAAACAAGTAATTTCATGATAATTTATAAATTCTTTTCATTAAAATTTAAACCTTTTTTAATATATATATATATATTGGTCGGTTTCTTAAGAATTCTCTGTCATTTAGGTTAAACTCAAGGAGTTAGGAACAAAGCACCAAATTTAAAAAAAAAATTATATTTTTTAGGCTATTTTGCTTTTATTTTTACTCAAATAAAATATATCTTTTAGGGTGAATAAACACATTCTAAATTGAAAAAAAAAATTAATTAATATGTTGCAATTATAATTAATTTATTAATAAATTAATTATAATTGCAACATATTAATTCTTTTTTCAATTGAGATGCGTTTATTCACCCTAAAAGATATATTTTGAGTAAAAATAAAACCAAATAGCCTAAAAAATATCATTTTTTTAATTTGGAGCTTTGTTCCTAACTCCTTGAGTTTAACCTAAATGACAGAGAATTCTTGAGAAATGACCCTATATATACATTTTCACACTTCGTTGGCCAACGGTTGCTTTTGGCCGCCGGGCCTCGGTTGAGTCAACCGTTGGGTGACAGTTGGGCCAACAGTAGAACGGTTAGAAAAACTGGCCTAACCGTGGCCCAACATTCATCCAACCGTTTGCCAACCATGGCCCAACCGTTTGCCAACCATGACCCAACTGCTCCATCGTTGGGCCAACCGTCACCCAACGGTTAGCTCAACCGAGGGCCAGCGGCCAAAACCAACGGTTGGCCAACGATGAAGGAAACTGTAGGGCCAACCGTTTCCCAACCATTCCGTGTTACTTGGGAAAATATGCTTTGTCAAACATATTCATATTCAAGTACAAATTAAAATTACAAACTGTACAGGGTGTTTATAAAGTCCCGGACCCATTTTGATGTTTAATAACTCATAAAATAATAAAGATAGATTAAAATTAATAACATAAATGGTTAGATAGACTCAAAAAGTTTCATGACCCTTGTCAATGAACTTCCACGTGTGCCCCCTTCGTCGCACGGAGAATATCAAGTCGATAGTCAATTTCATGCCAGGTAGCGGCAAGCATGTCGGCATCCACAGAGGCTATTGCGGTTGTAATTCTGACTTTTAGGTCATCAATGTTCGACACTCTCCTTCTGTAAACATTGTCCTTTACAAATCACCAAAGGAAAAAGTCCAGCGGCATTATATCAGGTGATCTGGGGGGGCCAAGGAATTGGACCTCCTCGCCCAATCCATCTTCCTGGAAGATGGTCATTCAAAGAACTACGAACGATGGTACCCCAATGAGGTGGTGCACCATCTTGTTGCAAAAAGACATGTGGCTAAAGCTCTTCTAGTTGTGGAAATACGAAGTTTTCCAACATGTCTAAGTATACGACTGATGAGATCGTCTTTTCTGTAAAAAAGAAAGACCCAATGACTCGGTCGTGCATTAGTCCACACCACACATTAACCTTTGTACATTAAATTATCACACATTAACACATCAAACGTAAACATAACATTGCAATAGTTGCCAAAAACAAAAGAGAGAAAAATGCAATTAATAAGCAGACGATATTTAGAAAAGTACAGATATTTAGACTGGAAAATTAAATTATCTGAAATTAACCACACGCGCAGACGATATTTACAAAAGTAAAGATATTCAAACCTGAAAAGAAAATACATGAGTTATTCCATCAATAAATGCCATAAGTTTGTTTATATCTTCATTATTTTATGAGTTATTAAACATCAAAATGGGTCCGGGACTTTATAAACACCCTGTATTTCTGAAATAGCAGTATGAAATCATTAAATATTTAACGATGCTTGGTTTAAATAACACAAAATGCTTTAAAATCAAAAAATGTCTTTATTTTATGTATATTTTCAAAGTTTATTTTCTTAATATTTAGCACTTGCTTCTTAAAATAAATTGCTTTTGACAATCAAGTTTGTAAACAATAATAAATTTGTCAAACGAAAACGTATGTGCAGTTTTCTTTCCTTCACTTTTTCTACTGTTTTTAAATTCACAAAATCATAACATTCACATCTATTTTCTAAGGGGAAAAAAAACTAATTTTTATTATGTTTGAAAATAAATTTTGCCAAACACATTCGTGTTCAAGTGTACAAATTAATATAACAAACTGTAATACTTAAATAGCAGTATGGTATGAAATCTTAAATATTTAACATTGCTTGGTTTAAATAATACAAAATGCTTTAAAATGAAAAAAATATTTCTGGTTTATGTATATTTTCGAAATGTATTTGCTTAATATTTAGTACCTGCTACTTAAAATAAATTGCTTTCGACAATCAAGTTCGTAAACAATAACAAAGTTTCCAAACATAAACATTAATACAATGGTTAGTTGGTTGGATGTTGGGTTTAACGTTGCACTAATATTACGATATGAACATAGATACAATAAAAATAAGACAAGCGATTACGTAAGCTGGAGAGCTCGAGAAACTTACAGCCGTTGACAGTAGGGTCGTTGTCGTTGCAGTCAAATTTTGGTTACCGAAGAATAGAGATGCAAGGCTTTCAAAACACCCGGTTTATTCCCGAAAAAAAAAAAAAAACGGTTTTTTCCCTGGGAATTTTCAAATTTAACAAAACTGGGAATTTTGAAATTATGAATATTTTTATAACTTTTGTTAATTATTTAGCTTCCGATCTTTAAATTAACTTAAACTTTAATTCCTGCATAGATTTCCTCTTCGTTTCCCTTTCCATTCCAGCTAATTCGAGCATCTTCGATGTTTATTCCGAAAACGAAGAAAATAATTAATTATAATTAATGCGGTGCTAACACTAACAGTAAGTTTCTGTCACTATTCATTAATATTATTTTGTTATGTTCTTGAGATATCCTTTCTATTCTTAATGAGAATTAATAACATTTAATTTTTTTTATTCATAATTGGTTTATGAATGTTCTATGAAACAATTAGAGAATTGGACTTAAGATTTTAGGAAAAAAAAAAAAAAAAAAACCCAACTAAATTCAAGTTTCATTAAACTTAAGTGAAGTATTTAAGAAATTAGTTTGTTACTTAATAATTTTTAAATTGTTCTTTTTTTTTTTTCTTTTTTTTTTTTTTAATTACAACAAAGAAAAACTAGTATGTTGTGGCCACCACAAGACTTTCTTCTATATTTTCCTACACAAATTCACTCAGTAACAATATTAAAAAAAAAAAAATAAAGATTTTTTTTTCATTTTTTTTTCGTTAAAACTAAAAAAAATCGATAACTTTGTTTTAAATTACCACATATTTATAGTTCAACCATTCGTTTTAAAGGTATTGACGAGACCTTTCGAAAGATACCGATCTTGAAAATTTACACCCCCCCGGGGGGGGGGGGGAAGCGATGCCCCAAATTTTTTTTCCCTAATTAACTACTACTATTGTCAATAATTCATATTAATTTCACAATCACAGGTTAAGAATAACTCTCATTATGTACATTTATACGAAATTTTTTCCTATACTGCCATGTTAAAAATTTAGAAAAAATACGATCACAGCGCCACCTGTTGAGCGATTGATCCCCAAGTCTAATAAGCCTCAGTTTATGTCAGGGGCCAACTAAATACCAAGTCTTGTTAGATTTCGTTAAAAAAAAAAAAAAAAAAAACGATTTTTTTCTAAGTTTTTTTTTTTTGTTAAAAGTAAAAAAAATCGATAACTTTGTTTTAAATTATCACAGATTTATAGTTCAACCATTCGTTTTAAAGGTATTGACGAGACCTTTCGAAAGATACCCATCTTGAAAATTTACTCCCCTCGAGGGGGGACTTCCCCCCCGGGGGGGGGGCACATACGCATACAAAATTTTTTTTCCTGCTGACTATCTCTATTATAAATAATTCTTGTAAATTTCATAATGATTACTAAAAAATACTTCTCTTTATGCACATTTATACAAAATTTTGTCCTATATCACCATGTTAAAAATTTAGAAAAAGCGGGATGGCAACGCAACCTGTAAGACAATTTTTACCAAAAGTTGATAGGCACTAATTTATGTCAAGGTGCAACTACATACCAATTTGTATGAAATTCTGTGCAGTAGTTCTTGAGATACAGTTGCCACAAAATTTTGTCACACACACACACACAGACAGACAGACAGACATTTTCTAAAAATGGTCAAATCGTGTTCTACAGCTCTCAAAACGTGTAAATCCATCAAAAACCCGAGGTCGAAAATTTTTACGAATCCAATACTTTCTCTATATTACATACAGAAGAAAGTAAAAAATAAGAAGAAGAAGAAGAATTCTTAAATTTAATATGTTTCAGGGAAATATATAAGTAATTCGAAAAATTTCTCCACTTGTTGTGTTAGAAATGCAGAAACTTTATATATATATATATGTATAAAAATCAGGACTGCCCTTTAGCAGTCAGGAGTCACCCCAAATAAGTTTTTTTTTTTTTTTTTTGGTTTTCTATCGTCCCATTATGCATTGGATGAGGATCCTAGCTGAGTCGGAGAATTCGGGGGGATGTCGGGAGACATAGCTTCGATTCTTCCGCTCAGCGGCACTGGATATGAATATGTTATATAATACTTTTTTGAATATGTTTATTTTTTTTTTATAGTATCATACAGTTGTGTTTTACTAATAATTTTTAATATGAAGTATTAATTAGCGATGGGATAAATAGTTACTTTTTAGTAATAGGTTACTTCGTTCCATACTTCCTTTGGTAATAGGTTTTTGCAACATATTATTTTTATAACCTATTACTTTTTAATTTACATATGGCTAATGTCTTTCTAATCCTTTCTGGATGATATACAATATATACATGTGTCCTACATAGTGGATGCGGTTCATTTTTGTAAGTCTCAATGCTTTCGAATAGTAATCTTCACTTTATTTAACACTAGAATTTCTTCAATTAAAAAAAAATAATAAATAAATAACGCTGATATGAAATAGTGGTAGAGTCAAAATTTTACACAAACGTTTGTCCCAATCGAGTAAGCTTAAGGTTCATTAAACCAATTCCTTTAAACACGAAAACAGAGTATTTCAAATAATATCAAGAAACACGTACACGAGAGCAGTTTTCTGAAAAAAAAAAAAAAAAAAGAATTCTCATATTATAAGCCATATATGTAATTAAAAAACAATTAATATATATAATGATCCTCATCTGTCATGAACGAATCCGGTTAGTACCGCTTCAAAACAGAAACTTTTGGCAGCCATTTTTTTTTTCCGTTTGTTCAACTCACTGAGCTGGTTCAACTTACGGAAACATACATATAATATGTTTTGTATCGCACGTATTCTCATTTATTTTCACTAAAACCTTGAAAAACTATTCAATTGTAATGTTTAAAGATCTAAACTAAATATAATGGATCACTGGCTATTATAAACATGAATCTATAAATATAATTATGTAACTTCATGATTGTAAGCAACGGAATACCAAATAAAAACAAACGAAAACTATTGCCATTCAGAAAATACAAATTCCAAATGGATTCTGAATGAACGACTCTTTGACTGTTTCTACGAGAAAAAAAAAAAAAAAACGCTTAAAGTATTTCTAAAACATATTAAAGCCTTAAAACTCTTAAAGTATTTGTAAAAGCATATTAAAGTCTTTAAATATTTTTATCAAGCTTCATTGTTTGTTTACATTGAAAGGTATGATTGGCGTCGAGTTCAGTACGTAAATGACGCCAGTTGATTTTAGTTTTGAAATTAGTGTAAATTTATAGTTGGGATAGAATGTTTGGTTGGGCAAGTAAAGGTCACCAGTTGAAATGAGTATTGAAAGTAGAGTAGTCTAAGGTGATAATGTCGAGTCAAGATAAAATGTTCGGTTGAGAATGAAAAAGTCCCTAGCTGGATCCCGGATATTTTGGCGATGTTGTGGGTGAGATAGCTGGTTGGAAGTATCGAGTAGAGTTGAATTTGGGTTAGCATGGAGTGTCTGTAATTATTGGATAGTTAATTAGAAAATACGCAAGCAAAGTGATGACGTCACTGGCCGTCAGTGGATGCAAAAAAATAAAAAAGATTTCCTATTTTAAACGCCCATTGGATTTTTTGTAAAAAATTATTAAAAATTGAGGCAAATTATTTCTCGATTTTAATCCCCATATTTCGGTATAGATATGTATTAGTTATCGTCTGCATGCGTTAGATTAAGTTGTTTTTGCTGTAAAATTGATAAAATTTAAATTTTAAATTTCAAAACTCTAGAAAAAAAAATGGCAAACTTCCATATTCGATTCAAAACATAAACATTTCATTTCAAAGGATGATATTTACACAATAAATATCCAACTAATATACTAATTAATAGGAAAATGATAAATATTCTATCATAATTTGAAGTCAAATTTGTTTTCAAATGTCTAAATAAAGTGATATAAGATACTCATATGTTGCAGCGGAATAGATTTAATATATCTGTCATCCTCGGCGGAAAAAAAAAAAAAATATATCGCCAAATTATTTTGGCGAACATATTTAATTCCTTTCAAATATCATGGTTATTTTAACAACTTATATTAAGAGAGCGGTGAATTATATGAAACAATATTTCGTACAATACATATTACGAAAATAAACATCTGTCATGTATATTTTCGTATTATGTTTTTAATCGCCAAATACAAAAAACGCCAAAGATGACACAGTTTTGAAACTTAAAATTTTGTCAATTTGACAGCAAAATAACTCAATCTAACACATGGATACGAAAGCATATCTATACCCAAATACAGGTATTAAAATCGGGAAATAATTTTTCTTGATTTTTAATAATTTTTTACAAAACATCCAATGGACGATTAACATAGGTAATCTTTTTCTTGCATCCACGGAAGGTCAGTGACGTCACACTTCGCTTGAGTATTTGAAAATAGGATCTTCGATAGTCTTAAAAAAAAGTATTTTGGCAAAATGAAGTGAATAGTTTTTTACTTTCTCTTACCCATAGGGTCGAGAAGGTATTGTTTTAGGGTCAAATTTTCAAACGTGGGTTTTTGTTATACTTACATGTTCTGAGGTCCCCTGAATACGAAAATCATGCTTTTAGCGAATGGTCTCTGTGTGTGTGTGTGTGTGTCTGTCTGTGTGTCTGGATGTCAGTGTGTCTCTTATCAGCATATCTCAAGAACAAATAGTAGCAGAAATTCCAAACTCGGTATTCTAAATGTGTATCATATAGGGATGCTACAGTAAGATTTCGTTGAGATGAAGCAAATGGTTCGTGTACAGGGACATTCAAAAGTATTTAAATACATTACGTCTATGGGGGAAAGGGCAGGTAAGTAGAATTTAACATCTATAGACTGCGCTAGACCAAATAAAACGAATATATATTTTTTGTAATAGAGATAGTCAACTGGGAAATTTTTTTTTGTGTATGTAGGAGCCTCCCCGCCCCCCCTCGAGGGAAGTAAATTTTCATGATGGGTATCTTTCAAAAGAGCTCGACAATACGTTTAAAACGAATGGTTGAACCATCGATGTGCGATAATTTAAAATAAAGTTATTGATTCTTTTCAATTTTAACAAAAAAAATTTAACAATTTTTTTTTTTTTTTTTTTTTTTTTTTACTTTAATAATGAGAATAAATTCTTTTTTTTTTTTTTTTTTTTTTATATATTTAGTGTTATACTACTTCTCTAATATGGAAATCGTCTGTATTATCATACAAGATAAGTTTTTTAAATAATAATATTTTAATAAATAATTTTTTAAAAACAGAATTATTTTTTAATAACCAAATTAAATTCTGTATAAATGTAGGTGCATTAATGAAACGAGGGGTTGAGGAGGGCCAGAACTAATTATCATATAAAACTCTTCCGAAGCCTAATTTGAATTGTTCAAGATAGGTTTACATAACAGTACTCGTTATCTTACCTTTTTATCTCCAACCTGTACTTATAGTATTAAATTTCAGGGTAAGAGAAAGTCGTGTGAGTGACACACAAGATTATTCTTATTATGATGACTTTAAATAGAGCACTTAACGGAACACTGGGATGTGTTGTTGCTGTTGTGGTTGTCGGGCCTATATTTTTTGTCAGCGAGCAGTTTTTTTATTGTCATTCATATTTATTGATCGGGTAGAATTTTTTTAATTTCAAAACGAAAATTATAAAATATCGAAACACATTTGATTTATAAACAAAAATTGAAACTACATTTAAATGATCACGTGGTAATCTTCATGTTCTAAACATTGTTTTCAAGATTTATTGTTCACATTCCGTCATTTTTGACGGGGTTGTATACTAGTTATATAATAATAGGGAATTTTTAAGAATTACCTTTAAGGCATCCCAAATTTTAAACTACCAAGTGACTGTTTCTTTTGATTTTCCGAAGAACTTGAACTTTCCAGATTGACAAGAAAATTAGTGTTTTCCACTCATACTTAGCAAACAGTCACTTTGAATATGTTTTCTAAAATTAGAAACACTTGTTAAAAAATATAGATTTTGCTTACAAAAATTGCATAAAATGATGTATTTTCTCAGACACTTAATTTTAACAAAAGATCATAATTAACTACTCTTAACACCTTTACTCATTTTAAATCTAAAAAAATAGTCTCAAGAAAAAAATCAGATTAAAAAAAAAAAGTGAAGAAAAGCTAAACAGTAAAAATAAATAAATAAATAAATATTCAATTTTCTTCTCAAATTATTCTTAATAAAACCACAATAAATGCTGTATGCCATTACGCATTTTCAATTCCATCTGCTATAAGCAATTAAAATATAAACAAACACTCTTTCCTTTCAATTATCAAAATCCCGAAACATCTGTTTCCAATACGCCAGCGACTCCAAACCTAGCAAGTGTAATGCCATTCCTCACCTTCATGACGAAATAGTAATCAACATGTAATAATTACCCCTTACCTATCTCATGCTAGCTGCTGCATAAATTAACACTATTTCGTTAAACCGTGGTATCAAAGTTTTTTATTCAAACGATTTTATTATCCCATGAAAAATAATCAACACCAAATAAAGTCATTTCTAAATTAATATGCCACGATATTATTTGTCCTAAACGTTAAAATTATCTTGCTTATTAAAATTATTTTGATTAACATATTTCACAAGGAATATTCCGTAATACATTCTAGAAAATATTATCATTACAAAATTATCGTTAAAAAAATAATACATCTGCAGCTGTATTATTTTTTTAACGATAATTTTATGAATTTGGAAATGGAAAGATATTATTGATTCAGAATATCACTGAGTAACTGATTGCATGAAATCGTCTGTATTCCTTACTGAGATTTCAGACCTATTTTTTTCAGACGTGAAGTAACGAATCGATTCGAACATCTGCGCGGAAAGTCTGATGCGAGTCTTTAGCCGGCGTTCATAATATTGTTTTTGTATTTTGTAAATAAAATAAAATAAAAAAGTAATTATATAAAATAAATAATTCAAGCTTTTTACTTGTATAATGGTGTATTATATCAGTTTTACCGCCAGAAATTTCTTGTCTATTTCGCGTGCAGAGATAAAGTTGAAAATATTATTTTTTAATAGGATATTTTTTGTAATATATTACAGTGCTAATAGGCTACAATGCAATAATAATATTACTTATTATGTTACATGAAATAACGCCCATATCTAGTATTAATGTGTGTTTACAATGAAATGAATGATATAATGAATAGTATATTGTTTAATCATCAATTAATCTAGAAAGTTAAAATGTGCATGATATGTTTATTCCTCAGCAAGCTTATTGTTAATCTTGTAAACCCTCTGTATATTCCCAAGGCAATGGAGTCATAGTAGGAGTAAAATTCGTGAAAAATAATTAAACTAAAAGCAATCCTAAGTAAATAAATCAAGAAATAGAAAATAAATAAATAAATAAATAAAATAAAATAGAATAAATCAAAATTATTAGATGCATATCACCTGGAACATCATCTACCTCCAGGTGAGCTCCCACGGCTTTGCAGGCAAACCCGGGGGATCTCGCTTGGGAGGGGGGATATGAAAGGGATAAAAATAAATGATTTTTTAATAATTTAAAACCAATTTAAAAGTGTGAAAATCGCTAATCGAAATTATAATCGCGAATAATTTGTAATTGCCCCTTTAAAGATTGTTTCCTAGCAGAAGACTGTATAAATCAGAAATCAGAAAATGAACGAAATTATAAGTCGAAATTCGCTGACGATAGTGCAATTTGCAAGTGTTGCGGCATTGAGCTGCATATTAATTATCCCAGAAATTCCTTTTAACGGCCCTCTTCACTTAAAAAAAATTCCGATGCCGGCTAAAACCAGATAAAAAGTGTCCCACGTGGTTTTGACAGCTGGTGTTAACTAATTGAGAAGATTGACAGATTCACTGACGAATCGTTGACTTTTTGGAAGAATAAATCAAAAATCAGCTACTTACGTATTTGCGGTTTTGCTGAAGCTTTGTTTTGTTTTAATTCTGTCTTTCTTTTTTTATTTTTGCCGCTCCTGTTTTATTTATTTATGTTTTCTTTTCCATTTTCAAATGACAACAAATAAGTTTCTTCATTTATTCTTATCTATTTATTGTGTAATTTAATAGCGTAGCCTGATACGACCAAGTGTTTTATGTTATTTTTAGTCCGCTTCAGGCTTTCAGTACTTTATATCGGCGAATTATGTAACAGTGAAATTTAATAAAAGAAAATATTCTTTATAATTAAACTTGTAGTTTGGTATAATTAATTTAACCAAAAAAATAACTAAGATGTACAATGTTACTGAAATATAGAGAAGGATCTGTGTGTTTCTCTGCGGTTTGTAGCTCAGAATACTGACCGCAGAGTTACAAAACCTGGCAGAGGAGTAATTTGGACTCAGGACTTTGGATGCAGGAGTGCACTTCAGCGACATATGTATATATATATATATATATATATATATATAATATATATATTTCGATTTTATCCATTATTAAATTTATTCTTTTATTTCAATCGCTTGCGTCCCATAGCAACGGCTGTTACACTATTGAATCTTGGTTTATTAAATTAACTCAAATTGGTAATATAGCAGAAAAAATTACTTGAGTTTAACTAAAATATATTTATTTAATTCCATTAAAAATCTTTTACTTTTTTATATTATTAATCATATGGTAATATAGTAAGCAGTGCAAGGGCTATAAATTACATGGTGCCAAAACTAAAATGTTCAATGGATGCTGAGATAAAGCCATTTTTAAAATTGTAATAGCAACTCAACTTGTAAACCGATAAATATCCAAATTGGGTGGGAGTAACGATGTCATCGTTAGCGGTTACCCGAAACGAAGTTCGGGGTGATTTCAATTAAAAAAAAAAAAAAAAAAAAATCGCTATTTCTTTTTTATAAAGAGATATATGTATATATATATTATTTTTTAAGTGATTCATAAAAAAAGAAATTCATTTACATATAGCTAATAGGACCGAAGCCCTGCTATTATAGTTATATCGAAAAAATTCATATATATTTATTTTTTGTATTGCTATATCATCTAATATATCTCAAAAAATCATAAATATATATCTACAATCGAATCTCATTAAAAAACGAGCTCTACGGAATTTTAAAAATCCTATCTGCTAATGAATTTTTACTTCCATCACTCGACTATTGTATGTAATAAAAATATTGTATTCAGCGAAAAACTTAGTTTTGACAGCCAGTTTAGACCTGATGACCTGTACCTCGAGTCCAGAAAAGTGAGGCAATTGGTTAGTGTATATTCAAAAGTGAATCAGCAGTGTTTTATTTAATATATTTTACTAAGTTTGGTATGCTGACATGCTGTAGCGGTAAATGCTGAACTTTTTATGAAATGAGAGGTAATCGCAATGTGGTCCCGTGTTCGGTGAAATAACCCAAAAGCTGATCGACACTAATTCAAACCAAGGTCCAACCAAATATCAAGTTCGGTTTAAATTAAGTTCAATGGTTCATAAAGTACAGTGTTCGAGCGCAAAAAGACAGATATTTTCTAAACAAGATCAAATTATGTTTAGGAAATCTCAAAACGTGTAACTTCATCGAAAACCGAAAATCTAAAACTTTTCTGCATCTTATACTTTCTCCTTATATATATGCAGAAGACAGAATAATAAATCCACTTTTTAAAAAATAAGTAGTCAATTTCAGTTAATAAAAATGCAAGGAAATCTCAAAACGTGTAAATTCATCGAAAACCGAAAATTCAAAATTTTTTTGAATTTTACGCTTTTTGCTTATATATGCAGAGGATAGAATAATAAATCCACTTTTTTAAAAATAAGTAGTCAGTTTCAGTTAATAAAATTGCAAGGAAATCTCAAAACGTGTAAATTCATCGGAAATCGAAATTTTTCCGTATGTTCTACTTTCTTCTCATACAAGTAGAAGCTAGTAATAAATCCCCTTTTTTTCAAAATAAGTAGTCAGTTTCAGTTAATTGAAACGCAGGGAAATCTCAAAACACGTAAATTCAGCGAAAACAGAAAATCGAAACTTTTTCTTTGATAGATGCAGAAGCTAGTAATAAATCCACTTTTTAAAAATAAGTAGTGAATTTCAGTTAATTGAAATGCAAGGAAATCTCAAAGTCTGTAAATTCATCGAAACCGAAAACCAAAAATTTTTTTTTCAAATCTTATGTTTTCTTCTTATATATGCAGAAGATATACGCAAGCGAAGTGTGACGTCATTGACCGTCGTTGTGGCCAATTAAAAAAAATTTCTAATCGTCCATCGGATTTTTTGTAAAAAATTATTAAAAATGAAGGAAAATTATTTCCCGATTTTAATCCCCATATTTGGGTATAATTACAAATTAGTTTTCGTGCACATGTGTTAGATTAAGTTATTTTGCTGTCAAATTGACAAAATTTTAATTTTAAATTTTAAAAATCTAGAAACAAAATGGGCATAGATTTGATATCTGTTCGTCCTCCGCATTTTGTGTATTTGGCGATCAAAACGTAATACGAAAACATACATGCCAGATGAATATTTTCGTAATGCATATATATTGTACAAAATATTGTTTCATATATTACTGATTGCTCTCTTAATATACTTTATTAAAATAACCATGATTTTTTAAAGGAATTAAATATGTTCGTCAGATAATTTGGCCATCTTTTATTATTATTATTTTGCCATGGACGACAGATATCAAATCTGTTCCTTTGAAATGACATGTTTATGTTTATAGTCGAAAATGGAAGTCTGTCATTTTATTTCTCTAGAGTTTTGAAATTAAAAATTAAAATTTTATGAATTTTACAGAGAAAATGACTCAATCTAGCACAAAAAAATCAATTCGCAGGACTCAGGTTTACATCAGTTATAGCTATGATTATGTCAAACAATTTTTCTTATTATTATGGTTAATTTTTTTTTAAGTTGACCCTTCTCGTTGCAAGCAAAACCCAATAAATCAGTTAACCCTATCCGTTGCAGGACTTCACTGTAATTTTCCCATGAACGGGAAGGCTATGCCTTAGATTATATTGTATATAATGGCACAAAACTTGGTATATGAGAGGCCTATTATGAAACTCTATGTTCATTTAATTTATTTGCATATTGGTCAACAGGTGGCGCTGCTATGCTGCAAGTTATTTCGTGAATAGGAAGACTAAATCTCAACTTCTGTAGCTGCTAAATGCATTGAACTCGATATTTGACATTACCAACTATTATGAAAACGAAAGCTAGCTTAATTTGAGTGTATATCGTTCGATAGGTAGCGCTGCTATTTCTCACCTTCTGTTATTTTCCATATGATTAAAATCGCACCAAATTACATATATAGTTGAAATTTTCCTTCTGAGAAACTATTATAAAACATTTGAGCGCTCGTTAGACAGTAAATGACGCTGTCATATAGATGGTATAGAAAAAAGTTTTGTTATGGTTTTTTACTTCCATTACCCGACTACCGTAATTAATAAAAGTATTGTATTCGGTTCGAAAATTCGATATCGAGTTTTCACCTGATTTACATGTTTTAAGGTCTCTTGAGTCCAAAAAAGTAATTTTTGGCAATTGGCCGGTGTGTACGTGTGTATGTGTATATGTTTGTGGGGAATCTTCTGACTATCATATCTCGGAAACTAATAAAGATAGAACTACGAAACTTCAGAATTGAGACTGGTCTGGTGTACAGATGAATTTTCTAAATTTTGGTGAAAATTGGAAAACCGGAAGTGGAACATCGGAAACCGGAAGTGATACCGTAAGTCTGTATTTCAAAAACGGCACTAAACATTTTCTTCAAAGTTGCTGTACAAACACTCTATTCGATGTCCTTTCGAATGATATAGTTGGTTAGTGCAGGAAAATTGATAAGCGTCCTGTATAAATAGCTCAATTTCAGGTCTCTCAACTAGGAACGGTCAGGAACATAAGTGTGTTCCTCTAAAAACGGCTGTAGGGATGTTTTTCAAACTCGCCATATTAACTCCCTTTTAAATATCCTTTTGTACGTAATTATTGTTTTCCGGTCAATAATTGAGTATGCCAAGTTTTGGCAAAAGTCGGTATCTCAAAAACGGTTCTAATGATTTTCTTGAAAATTGTTACATAAATCCATTTTAGATATCCTTTCTTATGTATAACGCGGTTATTAAAGGTAAATTAGCAGTCATCTTGTTTAGGTAGATTAGTTTTAGATGTCGGAAATTAATGTTTCGAAAAACGGCTAAACCAATGTTTTTCTTCTTACTATTTTTAAATTTGCTATGTAAATCTATTTTATATATCTTTACATGAGTATAAGCTTTATCTAACCAGAAAATTTTTAGGTTTTAGGTGTCTAATTTATTGGGTCAATTTTATACCTTCTGATTATATTATCTTCAAAAAATGCATGTAGTACATGTAATAGTAAGTAATGGAAGTCGTGTAGTTGTTTCTCACCAGATTTTTTTTTTTTTTTAATCTAGAACTTATTTCTGAAAATTGCATATGCATATCTTATAATAAGCGAAAACCTCTAATATTTTAAAATATTACATATAACTTCAAAATAAGTTTGTATTATATACAAATGCATCGGCGTGATTTCTCTTTATCGTAATTCTAAAAGAATGCTTATAAACTATAATCAGTGTCCATGTATCATTTTGAAAAGGTCAGCTGCGCATTTACATCATCAGGCGCGAAAATCAACCCACGAAATCTTCGAGTGTAAAGTGTAACTAATAATGTGGTTTCTTCGCTTGGAAATAATTTTATAAACATTTGCTCCCATTTCCTGCAAGCTTTATATTAGAAACTAGCCGCCTTCGGCGACCAGCTGGTTCGCGATCCTTGAAAAATCCGACTTTACGAAACTTCCGCTCGGTGGTGCATGCGGCGCCTTTTTCCCGTTTCGGGTCATACAACACCTTACTGACATATAGTTAAAATAGCTTTATTGAAAAATTTAATCGCAATAAATTCCCGCTCGGTAGCGCCTGCGGTGCCCTCTTCCAGTTTCAATATCTGAAACAGCCTGTTCGCTCACCGCGTTACGATCTTTCAAAATTCTGAATTTAGGAAAGACCATCTCGGTGGCGACTGTGGCGCCCCGTTTTAGAACTTACAACAGCTTCCACGCTCATACTGCAAATAGATTTGAAAATTTTAACTGAAACAAATTTTCGCTCTGTGGCGATTAAGGCGCCGCTTTACGTTTCATGAATTGAAATAACCTGTTCGCTCACAAAAATCCTTAATACGAAACGTGAACGGAGTATCGGAATTCGAAAGCCTGCATCATAATTAGAATTGGAGAATTATGATAAAGGTGTTCTGGCTTTTCTGGGGTTTTCTCTGAAACTCCCGTACGGAATTTAACGGCTTATATCAGTTTAAAAGTCCGTAATATTTCAAATGATGTGTTATAAGTAGAATTCTAGATATTGAATTATTAAAGTATCAAAGCGCCCTCTGGCGACAGAGATTTAAACATATACTGATCAATTCTAATTCAAATAACTTTTTAAATGATATATTACTTATGAAATTATGTTAATTAGAAGCTGAGATACAGAGCTAATATAGACATTTTTATAAAAAGATCCCTCGGGAAGGCTTCTAGGCATCCGTATGTCAAATTTTATACTTCTGCGTTCAGTAGGGGCTGAACGTATAGATGTTCAGACAGACAGACATCTTCTTTTATTATTATAGATTACTCACATTTCATCTCCTTTTTCTTTCTTTCTCCCCCCCCCCCTACATTTCGAGAAAAAATGCGAAAAGTATAACCAAAAACTGAAGTCATTGATATAGTGCACCTTGTTCTGTATTTATAAGGAAAAAAAAATACTGGATTCGTAAAAATTTTCGAAGCCTTTATGATTGGTAGAAATATCCTCCTATTTAATTTTTTCTTTGTACAAGATGAAATAAAATATTGGATTCAAAACATTTCACCTTCTAGCTTTCAGTATATTTACACAATTTCAGGTGTCCTGAACATATTTTGACCATTTAAAAAAATTATCTATCCATAAATCTGCGACAAAATAAATAAATAAATAAATAAATAAAATAAAAAAAATAGTATGAAGCAACCACACTACTTCCATTACCCACTATTTCACATATTAGAATATACAATTTTTTAAAAATGTGATCAGAAAACATAAAATTGACCTAACGAAGTAGATGCCTGACAAACTGATCTATAGACGTGTAAAACAGTTTGCATAGCGAGTTAAGAAATAATAAGGGGGAAAAAATGGTAGAGTTATTTTTTGAAACACCAATTTCCGAGATCTAAAAGTGACCTACCTGAGCATGATGACTGTGAATTTTCTTGTAATAGCCACGTATTATACGAGAAAGGATATCTGTAATGGATTTATGCAACAATTTTCCAGAAAATCGTTAGAGCCGTTTTTGAGATACCATCTTTTACCAAAACTTGGCATACTCAATTATAGATCGGAAAACAAAAATTACATACAAAAAGATATTTAAAAGGGAGTTAATATGGCGAGTTTGAAAAAAAAATCCGTACAGCCTTTAAAAAAAAAAAAAAAAAAACCGCACTTGCGAGACTTGAAATTCAGCTATTTATACCGCGAGCCTACCAATTTTTCTGAACTAACCAACTATATAATTCGAAAGGACATCTAACAGAGTGTTTATGTAGTAAATTTTAAGAAAATCTTTAGAGCTGTTTTTGGATACGGACTTACGGTCCCACTTCCACTTTTCTAATTTTCACCAAACTTTGTAAAATTCATCTGTACACCAGTTCTGTCTTAAATCTGAAGTTTCATAGCTCTATCTTTATTAGATTCGGAGGGGTTGGCAGCCCCCCTCAGGAACGTATCTGTTTATGTAGCAAGTCAATCGAATCAATATATACACATATATGAAAAAATGAGAAATAAATAAAAATGACCTGTTCAATAATGTGTGATGCAAATAGGATATTGGGGCTCCTGATCTGCAGATCCACTAGTTCATTGTCGAAACGTGAGTGGAGGCTTCCCTGTGGCGAATCAAAAAGATTTTGGGTTCCGTCTGTGTGTATATTTTGTTTGTCTGTGTGTCTGTTTCAGCGACCGCAAAAATCATGCTATTGATTTGCAATTTTGTACACATGTTTTCGATGCGCATGCGATTAGCTGTATTGTGTTTGGCGTCTGTTCTATCTGGAATTCGTGTACGGGGAACAACCAAATTTTTCTTTATCACTATGGCCTATGGACAGAATGTACATGTACCGCAATAACGGCTGCAAAAATTCTCCAAATAACTTGCAAATTGGTAGACACTTTCAAGCTCTGTATAGAAATAGCTGTATAATTTTTTATGTGTATATTTTTCATGCTCTATGTACGGGGACACTCCAAAGTTTTTCTTATCATTAAGGCCTACGGGGTGAATTTTGTTTAAACAAATTTTAATGTCGTTACTCTGCATTCAACAAAGTGAAATTACAGTAAAAAAAAAAAAAAAAAAAACGCATTTTAAAACGTTTATGCTGCATTCAACACAGTGGAATTAACATATACATTATAAAGATATATAAAAACATGTTTACTTTAATAAAAGGGATATGTATGGACTATATGATTTATTTACGGGATCACACAAATGAATTCGGATGACATCCTGTAATCATCCAAATGATTCAAATTACATTGAAATATTCATGAGTTACAATTAATTAAATAGGTGTATTCTAATTTTTTTAGTGTATATAATTACTGTGGCTGCTTTTCCGAGTTACATAAAAGAATTTCGTTCTATTACGCACTATAGTTCATATTTCCACAGAATTTTAACATGGTTACACCCCACGAAATATGATGAAATCTTATTAGAATTTTAAAAGTATATATATATATATATATATATATATATATTGTGGGAAAATGTGGCCATAGAATTGGTATTTAATTTACAGGGTTGCACAAAATAATTCTAGTATGTTATGTAATCAATTTGCAGGAATTTTGGTAGAAGTACTTATGAATTACAGGGAATTAGTGCAAGTACAAGATAGTCAGTTATTAGGAATACATACATACAGAGATAGTTATAGAAAGAGAAAAGCAGAGGAGGTTGAGGGGGCTGCAACCCCCCCTCAGAAACGTTTCTGTTTATATAAAAAGCCAATAGAATCAATATATATATATTATATATAATAAGGAATAAGTAAAAATAATCTGTTGAATAATGCGTGATGCAAATATGACGGTGAGGTTCCTGATCTGCATATTCACTAGTTATATATAGAACTTGTTATCTTACTCGTCAATCTGCAATCTATCTTAATAGAATTTTAATTTTATGTAAGAGAAAGTCGTATGGGTGCCATACCAGATTATTTACTTTGAATTCTATTATTGAAATTCTGTTTAATTCAACAAAATATTTTTTACGAATCGCTAAAATAGATGTTTGTATATTGCCACTCATTGCTTTATGAGTGAAATATCAGATTTATTGTGCAAACAATATTTAAAATGAAATGCGATCATATATTTCGCAAATTCTTTGAACGATTGTCTTCTAAATCTATATGTTACTCAAACTCACATCCGTAATACAAAAAGAAAAAAAAAAATCTATAATAATAAAAGTAGTAAAGAAATAAAAACCACGACGATGTTTCTTCACCACAAAAATATAAACATTTGGCTCGTCGAAAAGCAAAAACATCTGTCTGAGAGGTGGAGCCGGATAAAGGGTGTGTCAAAGAGGAAAATCGGCACAAATTTGTAAAATTTTTGGACTTTTATTACAAATTTAATTAATTTAAAATTTTATTAAAATACAGGATTTTTTTCCGCACTGAATTAAACTCTTTGAGATTGACGCAGCTTTTTAAATTCTGTTTTAAAAAAATTGAAAGAGTTTTTATAAGCCATTTAATGCATCAACCCAAATATTGCAATAAAACAGCTTTTTTAAAAAACAACTGTTATTCTTTCATAAAATCTACAAAAGCTGCGTCAGTTTACGAAATGAGAGTAATCCAATAAAAAAAACCGCGTCTCAATCAATTAATATGTCACTGTTTTAAGTGCAAAGAAAGTTTTCCATAGGATAACATTGGCTTTTAGAAAAGCAAATGGTGAGTGAAGAGGGCCCTTAAGAGCCCAGACGATCTAAAGGACCAATCGGCAGCTCCGAAAGTTAGGTTTAAAAGCCCTAACATTAAACAAACGGAGACTTCTTGCTACGAATTTGACTTGTTAAATAACTCCACGCTGCAACCTTCCTCTGAAATTAAGTAAGTCCTACAATTCTCCCAAACAAAGTCCGTGGCCCGGGCGCCGCTTGAACCGCCGCCCGCGGTTCGGCAGAGTGTCGGACTAGACTCCATTCGCCTTGCCCTGTCCCGACTCTGAAATGATGAAGCAATAAAGATGTTCCCTGAAAGAATTCCTAGTCGTCATTGTGTGCTGCGTCTGTCATCTCTCTTTCATCAAGTAATTAATTCATCGCATATATATATATATATATATATATTCTCAAGAGGTATTATTTAAACATTTAATGAAATTTTAGATGGATGTAATGAGATTAAAAAAATAAAATAACCTGTTCTTAGAAAACGATCCTTAAGAGAGGTGCACAACTATACATAGACCTTTAATAAATAGTATTAAATCCTCTGGGTAAAATTTGGGATAAAAACTGGAATCTCTATATACAAATATTTATATTGTAATTAGAACAAAGTTGACAATAACTGTAAATACAGTATTTCTTAAAAGCAACATTGCCAGACTTTGCGACTTTTTTATTCAACAGTCACCAATATATTTTCAGCAGTGATATTTTTTATACATAATAGACGAATCGAAAAATCGTCTATTATACATATCAAATATCATTTCTCAAGATATTGGTGACTACTGAATAAAAAACTCGCAAAGTTTGATAACACTGCTTAAAAGGTTGAGAGATATTTTTACCATGTTTTCATTGACTTCTATTCTTGTTTGTTTATGTGTTTGTCCGGTTCAAATCTTGCAATCTATTTTTAACTAACTTCCCTACTAGCTAGACATTTGAAACTTTCACAGTAGCTCAGAACCCGGTGACCTCACAATACTTCGAAGTCAGATTTTCGAATAGTTTTCTTTTAATTAATTAAAATATGAAAATAATAAGCTCCTATTAGCAATAAAAATATTCATTAAAATACAGTGGAGCACCGTTTATACGTTTTTCAAGGGACCGTTCCTAAAAAACGTATAACTGAAAAAAACGCACAACTGAAAATTCTCGTTTTAACATTAATACACAATAAAGTATCATATTAATAATAAAAGTCTAATCAATTTTCATGATTTCTTTTACATTTATTCGAATAAGATATATTTTTAATTATACTTAAAATATTTTTAAAAGGTTGAATAAAAATTAAATGATATTTAAAAATATAGAAATTCAGAAAAAAATTTCAAGATTTCGATTTTAACCTTTAAAGACAAAGCCTTTTGTTCTCTAAACGAAGATGACATTTCTGCAAACGATTAAAAGGAAGGAAAGAAAAGAAAAAGTTTCTCCAACCGTAATGTGAAGTAAACACGAAAGAAAATCTTCCAAGTCGCCCAGCGGAAGTGAGTAATAAATCATCTAGTTTACAAAATGCCTAGTTGTGGGCTTTTTTCCTTTCATACTCCATTCCTGGAATCAATTAAAAGAGAAAGTGGGAGGTCTTCGAGTGGTCACTAGCTACTTGTATACCTACCATTCAACCGGGTCTAGGTCAACTGCGTCCCAAAATGATATTTTTATCTCCCTCATAGGTCAACTGTAGCCCGGGTATTCTCCCCCACCTATACCAACTGCGGCCCAGGAATATTCCTCTGAAGTTTCCCGCCAAGGAACGTTTATCGCCAAAGTTGCCAAAGATTTTTGCACATGGTTTTTTATGCGACTAGTAATTTTTTACTCTTAGCGTAAGTTGCTTTTCTCAGTAATGGTTTTAGAAATTTACATTCCCATTTAATTTTTACTTATTTGTTTTTTGGGGAAAGGATGGGGAGACACATTAAATTACTATATAAAACATGGGGGAAAAAAGAAAGAAAAAACTTTTAATGCAGGTTCATAATTATGAAGAAATATAATTGAAAAATGCAGTATGCATATAGTTAAAACTCTTTATATATATACAAGGTCTGTCCCGAAAGTAATGCGCCCATTTTTATTTTAAGAAATTTATTGACCCGATTCGTACAATTACTCAGCTTTCTGCGAAATACGTCCTTCCTGCTTCAACACACTTGTTCCAACGTGATTTCCATGCTTTATATGCGTCCAGGAATTCCGTCACAGGATGGCCTTTAGTAGCCTCGTCGTAACCGTCTTGACGTTCTCCAGGGTCCCAAAATGCTATTCTTTGAAGGATTTTTTAATCTTCGGGAACAAAAAGAAGTCGGGCAGGGATAAATCCGGACTGTAAAGCGGCTGGGGGTGCGATGAGAGGCAGTAGTGGTACAAGAAATTCCCCGACGGGGGGGACACTACCTCCCCGACAAGGGGGCACTACATAAAAAGAGTTTATTATATGAGTATTTTTGAAAAACTGCAATACTGTTAATAATATTACTGTTAATATTTGTACCATTCCATTTGTTAGAACTCCTTGTGGTTTTGGAGATCATCGTGCCACAGGCAGACATTTTCTAAAAATATCGTGGTCAAAACATGTTCTGGACTTCTCAAAACGTGTATATTAATGGAAAACTGGAAGCTGAAAATTTTTACGAATCCAATACTTTCTTCTATTGAATATAGAATGGAAAAACTGGAATGCTCCAAATTTGTAAAAGGAAGGAAAAATGCTGCTATAAGTAGAAAAACTGAAAATTTTGTATTCCCCCCCCCCCCTCCGAGAGATTTTAGGAGTATGCCCCGATGGGGGGTCACAGACTCACCGACGGGGGGGCCTGGGCCCCCCCCGGCCCCCTAGCTGGCGCCACCCCTGATGAGAGGCTAGGAGACATGTTGCAGCTTCCAGGAATTCTTGATCTCGCGCCTGACGTGGTTGACCCGATTCTTTAGCCTTTTCAGTACTTCGACCTAGAATTTGGCATTGACTGGTTGGCTAGGTGGAACAAATTCAAAACGGACCACTCCCTTGGAATCGCTTGCTCCATAAAAATCCACCAACCAACCAACCTTGGAATCGAAAGAAACAATGAGCATCGCTTTGATCTGCGATTTGCTCATTCTCGCTTTTTTTGGGCGTGGGGAAGACGACATGTGCCACTCTGCGCTCTGTCTTTTTATTTCTGTTTCGTACAAGAAGATCCAAGATTCGTCACCACTTACCACATTGTCCAAAAAAGTCGGATCGTCCTCACAACACTGCAACAAATCTGCTCGAGATTTTTTACCATCTTGATTTCGACGGAGCACTCACATAAGGGTTCACTGAAACAGGCACTGTGACTCTGTAGGAGCTCGGAACCGACTGGTGTTGGTGGCACTGTGTTCACAAGACTCCACCCACCATTCCGTGCAAGTGGCAACCCTGTGCGACGGGTAATTACGGCAGAAGAAAATTTGGCGCATTACTTTCGGGACAGACATTTTATTATATAATCGTCGCTATTTAAAAATAACTTTTAAACATCAAATAAATAAAATAATAATAATTTTTTTCTCTGATGTTTGAAAAGATAAAGATAAAGATTAAAAAAAAAAAAACTATTATGGAAAATATGTATAAAGTTTATTGCTTTCAATATTTCATGTTTTTTTTTTTTTTTTTTTTTTTTTTTTTTTTAACATATTGATTTTCTTTTTTGGAAAATCTTACATGAAGATTCACAGACAAAAGCAATAATTTAACTGAAGATACTGACGTGAATTAATGTTTTCTCTGTACCAATTATATTTGCACACAAATTATAATGACATTTAGCACGTTTTAGGCATTAACATAAGTTCCATTATTATATTATTGGATATTATATCTGTCATTGTTACCATTTTTTTGCAATTAACTATTTTTAAGCATTACCCATAAACTATAATGTATCCGAAATGTTTTTTGAATCCCTAGACGCAATCCAGTCACATTAAATGCAAAATTTATTTAAATTAATTAGAAATTAAATAAACAAAAAGAAACATATTTATAAATTTTACTTTTAAAACTGATATATATAGTAATCAGGGGCGGTTCGAATGAATTTTGGCAACCGTGCGAGTACTCATATAAACGCCCCCCCCCCCCCCCCAGTAATTACTTGTTTTGCCTACCCTTCATCCTCCCCCGCAACAAAAAAAAATAAAAAATAATAATCACAGTAATTTATGCGCATATATATATATATACTAGCAGGCTTTGCCCGATTCGCTGGCCACTAAATTTAAAGGAAACTCGTTTCTATATAGCTTTATAAAAATAAAATAAAATAAATTGCTGAAATTGTTCAAAAGCTCGCTCCAGGTCCCTGCTGCATTCAGCAGCGATTTGGTCATCCACTGCAACTCGGGCGCTTGTCCCTATTACCTGCGACAATAGTTTACCAATGAGCTTCCATTTAGGTGCTTATTATATAACAGTTTCGAAATAGATAGTATCGAAAAAATTGGAGTTTCCCTTTTATATTTGAATCCCAGTTACATGTGAACAACACTATACGAGTTGTTCACATGTAACTCGGACTGGACTCAAACGTAACTGGGTTTAGACAACATAATATTTGCTTTTACGTTATTTCATATGTTTTTTTTTTTTTTTTCTTTTTGTTTATCCAATCAACCATTAAATGACAGCAATTTCACGCCAAATATTACAATATGCTGTGACCAGCTACGTCTGTCGCATGAGACAATTAATTTTTTGTGTTTATATATAATTCATGGGTTGTAAACCTGATAGTACAGCCTTAATATAGTTCTCTTTGCCGGCTTTTGAATTTTTGTCACCATTTTAGACTTAATCCATTGTAACAATAAGACTTAATCCCTTGTAACAATATGCTATGAGCGCTATTTCTGCCGTATTTTAGACAACTAATCTTTTTATGGTTATATATATTTCCCATTAAACTTATTTTTATTTATTTATTTAAATATTAATTTGAATTTTTCAAATATTTCTGTTCGACAGCGTGAGAGTGCAGTAACACACAGAGGTTCATTTGTCTGTATGATAAATTAGAATAGTGATTATTATATAAAAAAATAAATAAATAGGTAAAGATTATCGTGTTACACAACTTTATTATTTCGCTCCATTGGCGGCTTTTGAATTTTTGTCGCCATATTAGCGATGGATTTTTTTTTTTTTTTTTTGTATGAAAAGGGGAAGACTCTTTTGCTAATAATTTTATCAGACTCTTTTTTGTTTATACATAAGAATCCTTTATATTCTGCTTATATTTTTAATGCTTTTTAGGTTTAAAATAGTGCTTATTGAAATAAATTTCCTATCTTTAAAACTGCATTTGTTCTGTAAATTTTGTGTAAAAATAAATCATTTATGTTTTTATATATTTGATGCGATACTTAGATTAAAATGGCTGTTACTATATTAAACTGCTTGTCGAAAAACATTCGGTGTACTTCAACACCAAAATTTAAAAAATCGCCCAGCAGGATCTGTTAATGAAGCTGATAAAATAAAAATATGGTTCATAGAGTTTAAATAATCTATTTTAAAAATTTTTTAAAACCCAAATTATTAATCTATCGTATCACATACATAGATATAGTAATAATATATAGATTGATCATTGGGGACAAAAAAGTGATTCCTTTTCACTCGGGAAAAGACGGCGATTTTACCAAAATATGGCAGTCTTTCCCCGAGTGAATACACACGGGAATATGCACGAATGTTTTAGCAAATAAAATTCACGAATAATTTATTTACTAAAGGTGAATGAAAAGCCCCAGATATAGTTTCAAATTCATTCTTCTTCTTCTTTTTCCTTCAATACCACTTAATGGCTGATTCCAAAGCTTTTTTTTTCGGCATCAAAAATCTTTGCACGATAATATGGGGATGATAGATCTATATATATTATTATATGTATGATCATATAAATCTTTTCGAAAATAGAATAAAACTTAATTTGAAAAAAAAAAAAAAAATAATAATAACTTTTGTTTATTAACCAAAATAATTGATGAAATTTGAAATGCAAGTTGGTCTTGTGGGGTACAGGCTGTATATTACATTTTTGTGTTCGTGAGAGAAAATTTAAAAGAATTTGAAAACTGCAATTTTTAATCCCTTTTAAAAATCATGTGACTTAATGTGAAGCAGCTTTTTCATTTTTTTTCCCTCCTAACGGTTTCCATACAAAACTTCTGCTGTTGCCACCTAAAATTCATACTTCAGTTAATTTTAAAAAATCTAATTGTCCGATTGATAAGCTGTTTAATGCGTCGGATTTAAAAAAAAATTCCCTTTCATTTGCTATCTTATTTGTAACGATGCGACTGATATTTCTAATTTATTTTCTAATCTTTCTGATTTATTTTCCTCATTTTAAATAAGAGTACGTTTTTTTTTTTTGTTTTTTTTTTAATTATTATTTTGTCGAAAAAAAAAAAAATGGCAACAATTAAATTATGGATAAAATTTTAAAATTTAAATGTCTTATTTATCAGAAATTGGAAGGTTTTTATTTTCACATTTTAATTAATTAAGAAAAAACTAATCATCCGATTGATAAGCTGTTTAATGCATCGGATTTACAAAAATTTTCCCTTTCATTTGGTGTCTTATTTGTAACGATGCGAGTGATATTTCTAATTTATTTTCTAATCTTTCTGATTTATTTTCCTCATTTTAAATAAATGTACGTTTTTTTTTTTTTAATTATTATTATTATTTTGTCGAAAAAAAATGGCAACAATTAAATTATGGGTAAAATGTTAAAATTTAAATGGCTTTTTTTTATCCGCGATTGTAATGAAATGCTCTCCCTCTGGTGGGCTAAGGTGAAATTATCATAAAACTGATAGCTTTCCCGCTGAAACAATGATAGAGCAACAAGAAAAAACAATAACAAATACACGTGGCTGTTATATTTACTAACAATTGCAGTTGAAAAAGCGCTATCTATCGATCATTACAAAAGCGGATCAGAAATTAGAAGGTTATGATTTTCACATTTTAATTAATTAAGAAAAAACTAATCAAAAATTCGAAAATCTGACTTCGATGTGAACAATGACCCTTCGGGATGCACCTTTGTGTTAAATCTCGTGACTGTCCGAGCTACCGTTTTCGAGATCAGTGAAATATACATACAAATATTGCTCACTTAATAGCAACGAGATATATAAAGTAGAGTGATAAATGGTAACCCTTGAGAAGGTCCAAGATGAGTCATGTGACATGCTCTCCTTGCACCTGCGTATTCGGTGGTTCCCTTGGTAACAGCTTATTTTCAGTAAATTTCTATGGCAACGGTTTGGAGATTGTTCTTCGAACCAGTCATAAACGCCAATGTTTTGTTTACTTTCGTAGTTTAATATTCTTTTGTTCTAAATCATTTTGATTTTGATTTTACTTCTTTTTTATTTCGTGTAGTTGAACTTTAACCGACAAAATGATTAAAAATAGTTGAAAATTTATTATTTGTCGTTAAATTTAGCTCTTTAAAAGTTTAAATTTCCTTTTATAAACACTTTTAAACTTTGTTGGGAAACGATGAAAAAAAAAGGTATTTTATTATTTACTAAAATGTGAAATATGTGTAAAATTATTTTAAAAACAATTTATTTCGGTCATAGGACTGTCATGTTACCTAATAATAATGATAATTTGTCGAACTGTTCTTTTAAATGCCAAAATAGCAACAAAGAGCCAAACACAGCAACCTATTCGAGCATGTCACGTGATTCATCTTGAACCACGGAAAGCTAATCCTTCATCCATTGAATCAGCACTCTAATTTATATATCTCATTGCTTAATAGTATAAGATATCAGTACAAAAAACCCTTAACGGCTTAAAAGTTTGTGACGCCGCTACTTTGTGGCTATAAGAATTTGAAATATGAGTCTTAAAAATAATGATATTAAATTTTAAGTGACGCTTTGCAATTAGTTAAAATATACATAGATTTTCTTATTTGATCATTCACTTTTATCTTTTATTTATATTTCTAATGCAAACGTAATATTTTTAACTTCAAGATCAGACAGATATTTAAAATACACTCACTGATGCTTTTTCATTCGCATTTCAAATTCAACATAACAGTTTTAAAAGGAATGATATAAAAATTCCAGTGGCGCCTCGGTGTTATTTTAAAAGATTTGTTTTTAGATTCCATTAAAATTACTTTTGTTTTGCTAATAAAATATATTTACACATTTAAACAGTGCTTTTAATTTTCAAATATACTGTCAAATAATTATACTTTCACTGAGTTAGCATTATAAAGTAAAATTATTTATTTCAATAAATTGGTTTATCTTTTGCATCACGCTATCCAAAACATAGTATCATAGTGTCCAACTAAGTGAAAATTTGCTCAAAGAGGTAGTGTGACGTAAAGAAAACATTTACACAAATTTTACTTGCAGTTTTGGATAGCGTGACGCAAAGGATAAATCAATTTATTGAAATAAATAATTTTACTTTATAATGCTAACTCAGTGAAAGTATAATTATTTGACAGTATATTTGAAAATTAAAAGCACTGTTTAAATGTGTAAATATATTTTATTAGCAAAACAAAAGTAATTTTAATGGAATCTAAAAACAAATCTTTTAAAATAACACCGAGGCGCCACTGGAATTTTTATATCATTCCTTTTAAAACTGTTATTTTGAATTTGAAATGCGAATGAAAAAGCATCAGTGAGTGTATTTTAAATATCTGTCTGATCTTGAAGTTAAAAATATTACGTTTGCATTAGAAATATAAATAAAAGATAAAAGTGAATGATCAAATAAGAAAATCTATGTATATTTTAACTAATTGCAAAGCGTCACTTAAAATTTAATATCATTATTTTTAAGACTCATATTTCAAATTCTTATAGCCACAAAGTAGCGGCGTCACAAACTTTTAAGCCGTTAAGGGTTTTTTGTACTGATATCATTACTTTTTAGTGGTTATTGATCAAAAAATCAAAACAAGTCCTTCTGGTTCCTAGGAAGGGTAAACTAATTTATCTTTTCGTATGAAGTTGTCACCATTTTTTTTCAAAATGGCAGCTACAATTTATCAATGGACTTAGTGGATTTATAAATGAAGGCTATTTATATATGGAGTTTTAAGCAAATCGGTTCATAAAACCTTTCTAATGTAAATTTGAAATTTTCAGTGTGTTGGCACAGGGAAAGTTGGCAAATGACCATATCAAATACATTTCTGAGATAAATCCACACTACAAATTTAGTGTGAATTAATTCAGTATTTCAAACGTTATCATACTCACAAATTTTCAAGTAGCCTGCCACTTGGAAACAAAATGGAGAAGCTTCGCACTAGAAAAATTTATTGACTGGGATTCTCAAACTCTTAAAAAAAAAAAAAAAAAAGTAAGTGAAAATTTTCAAATTTAAGTTAGAATTACGTAATTTACATTTTGCAAGTTTCTTTTTAGAGAATTACAAATTAAACAATTAAAAAAATATATCAAGTAAATATTAAAAATGGAATTTTATATATTTTCTTTCCCCTTTTGAGGCTAAGTATACTGCTCCAATATTCACAATTTAAATTTTCATCAAAAGTGCAGGTAAAAATTACTTCGTATATATTTTCATATAGAACGTTTGGGGGGAAAAATAGACAAAATATAAATTAAGCTTTACATTTCTATAATTTTAAAAATAAGATAAAATCACCTGGAGAAAAATTTTATGGAAAATATAAGTTAAGCTTTAAAAAAAATGAAATTTTTGCGTAAAAGTACTATTTCATAAATATATTTACAACTACAATAAACAAAAAACGCTCCTTTAATTTTAAATAATTATTTCTACATGTTTCGAAGCTATTAAAAGTTTCTTTCTTTCTTTCTTTTTCTTTCTTTTTTTTTTTAAGGAAAATAAATTAAATGTAGTGGCGCCATCTAGTAGGTTTTTTTAAAATCATATACATACAGATTTAACTTTTTTTTTTTCATAAAAAAAAAAAAAAAACTTGTTTAGAAACAGGTAGAAATAGTTATTTAAAATTAAAGGAGGATTTTTTGTTTACTGTAATTGTAAATTATGAAATAGAATTTTTCATGCACAAGTTAATTAATTAAAAAAAGAAAAGAAAGAATAATTTTTTAAAAATAAATTATTATGGGTTTCAAAGTAAAGATGTTATTTATTTATTTTGACGTGTTTTTTAATAATTGCTATTTGACACATTTTTCATGAATTTTACTGAAATTCATGAAAAATGAATTTTATTAAAACACTGTTTAAACACTGTTTATTAAAACACTGTTTTTTCTAATAAACAGTGCAAACACTGTTTCATCCTCTAGTCATTGCTTTGAATAATAATAATAAAAAAAATTGATTATGTTAATATTTAAAATATGTATCATTTTAAAGTCTGAAAAATAAATAAATGAATAAACACTAACTGTATTTTCAAAAGAGATTTTTAATTTTTAAAAAGAAATATATATATATGTGTATTTACGAAAGGGTATGTTTTAAATAAAAACGATAGATGGCGCCAAAACTGTATTTGCTGTTTTTTTTTTCCATTCCCGGAGCGTAAGGATACATGAATAGAAATCGCAAATCATTGAGTTATTATAAAATCGATTTTCATGAATGATTAAAAAAATTTTCGCTTTAAAAAATTGTAAATTCATCATTATTATAATAAAATGGAATATCTAAAATTACAAAATACTTCCTTATTTAAAATATTATCTAAATATTTCTTTGACTAAATATGAAATTTTGAAATCAAAACTATTTTTTTCATAACAGAAGAGAAAATATATTTAAGTGAATTTGACTTAGTATATATACAATAAATATTTTAAACATGTAATAAAGTACTTTTGCGTTAAAAAAAAAATTCTAAATAATTCATTGGCTGCATTCAAGTCAGTCAACAAACCAACCCACATACCTTACAAGTAAGAACCGAATAACAGCGTTTTCACCCGAAGAAACATATGTAATTGGCGGAGTAATATAGTTCCATATTTAAAGCGATTTATATAAAAAACAAGAGTTTTCCTGAAAAAAACGAAGACGTTACTAGATTCAGAAAGATCCTATTAACAACATATATTAATTATATGAAAATCCTTCGAGCCGTTTTAGAGATATTTTTCAGAATTTCAGTCCATTACTCCAACCGTTTTCCCATTTTGGCTTTAAATTGAGATTCAGATCTCAAAACATACTGCATGTAGAAATGTAAAATTTTCAGGATAGATTAAGACCGAAGATAAAAGACTATTTTGAAAAAATCAGAACAAAATATGGCTTATTTGCTGAGATATTAAGTGTCGGCTTTTACAAATCTCTTTGATGTCAGACTAGGCGTATATATGAGTTCGCAGCTTTAAGTCCGTTTGTCCTTCCGCTTGCGTCACTCGAAAAACTGCCGTTTTTCATGATACTTTCGTCTCGAGTTTTCATTAAAAAAAAAAATTATCTTAAAAGAATTATTCATTTTTACAGAATAGGATAAGACAACTTTCCAATCACCTAGTGGGTCGACGATGAAATTTTTTTCTTCAAGGTGATATGTTTTTCTGATATATTTTTGGATGCTGATTAAAGAAAAACTATTAAAAAATTTCCATCACGTATAGTTTTGGCAAAAAATGGATTGTATGAGCCTAAAGTTGCACTTTTACAACTCCCATCTAAGTTACTTCCATGAAAATCTGGGTAATGTGTGTGAAGAACATGGAGAGCTATTTCATCAAGACACCAAAGAAACGTAGAGAAGGTATCAGGGACGATCGGGTGTTAACATTTTAGCATATTATTGTTGGATGCTGCATAGAGAATCCCCCTCCACACACCAAAAAAAAAACAGTAATCTCTCCTCCTGGTATTCTAGCTTAGGTCACTATACATGTTCTTATTGAATAACCTGGTGTACGTAAGTACTTAGTTCTTAATGTGCCTAGTGCATCACCAGTGATGAATAACCAGGTGCATCGTGGCCGCATTCTCCTTCATGTTCTGAAATTAATACCTCTGTGGGTCAATGAAGATAAACGTAAGAACCATCCCTTACGTAGAGAATCAAAATCGTGACGGCAAGTCTCAGAACATCCCTAAGGGTGAATTTCAGACTGTTGGCCAACACAGTTAACAGTTGCTCGCTGTTAACTGTAGTATGACATTATCATTAAACCCACTTGACTGAATCACTACTGAACAACATTTGGAGGAATAGTAAAAGAGAAGTTGTCATACAGCGTATCAGCATGCAAGGCAAATAAAGTTAATTGTTTTCTACTCAAGATGGCTGCTGCAATAGCAGCCAAAGCTACAGCAAAAGCCTTATTGAGTCTAACAAAACATTCGCTAATACTGTGTTACTTTATTTAATTGACATTTATTTGACGGTTTTGAGATCTGTAGTTACAACGACTTTCGTCTGGAATAATAATTAGAAAACTTTGAATAAAAACCATAAAATGCAATAAACTCGCAACAATTGTTTCGGGTCGAAAAAACACACGACCCTTCGCCAGGCAAACAAAGTAGGCACGAGTGCTGCGGTCAAAGAGACAACGCGTGCGGCAAACCAATCAGAATCTGACTCACTATTGACATCTCTCTTCATGCAGGCTCTCTATCCTGATCAAATGAGCGTCGAGTTCGTAGTTGGAAGATTGAGGTTTCAATACTTGAGTCAAGCAAAAACCATCGTTTACTTTAAGGAGGTTGGTGCACGTAAAATCCGTCGTGTCCATATTCATGCCAATATAGTCTTTCGAGCCGGTGGAAACAGAGGCATAGCAATTAACCAGAAAAGGCAAAATATTACGTTTTCTTAGTTCGAATTAGATTCCTGAACGAGTCGGGTTTCACCCGACCCGAACCCGATAGGTAAATTTTAAATGAACCCGAACCCGACAAAGATTTTTAATCGACCAGAAAACTGACCCGAACCCGCACCCGAATAAAATCTTTATACCCGAAACCCGATAAAACACTTCTGAGAGACCAATTTATAAAATACAAAATAACAGACAATTTTTACAGGCTATAACAACCAGGGCCTGATTAAGGGGGAAGCTCGCTCTTTAAACATTATTTATACTTAAACCGTTAATTTTTAACAAATATTTTCCTCCTATAATAAACAGAAAATTTTCATTAAAAATTATTTTAAAAGAATTCTGGTGTCTAATAACGGTGAGTAAATTGGATTGTTTTACACCGTTCATTTTTTATAAAAAATATTTCCTCGTCAAAGCGTGGAATTTTTATGACATGAAGTAAAAAATAATTGTAAAAATATTCCGGTATGAGCGAGCTTCCCCCTTAATCAGGCCCTGATAACAACAATAAACAGGCAATAATAACAACAGATATTTAAAAAAAATAATTTTTATTTAATGCATTAGCCACCACTATCCAGAAGAAGTAAAGGTAGAATATGGTTTTACTAAAAGCTAGCTTATTATGCTCTGCTTTCCCTTCAGCAATCAAGCTAATCTTTCGCCTTTTACTAAAGATTACCGTGGAGGGGAACAACTTAATGAGCCGATAGCCAATTTTTGGAATCCCACCGAAAGGTGGGGCGTTATTTAAGATAGAATGCAATTAAGAAGTAAGGGTGAGTCATACAGACACTATGACTCATAGTGTATAGAGGAATTTCCCAGACTATATAAAATTAAGCTTCAGATTTAGAAGTGATATTACTAAGTTTTCTTATTCGATTTTTTTTTTTTTTTATTTATACTCAGTTTACCTAAACAAATAAATTTTATTTGCATGTTGTAATTATGAAAGATATATAAAAATCTATGCAAGCAAATCGCGCGCTGTATAAATAAACAGAGATACATTTTTTAAACCAATTTTCTTATTTAAATATCCGAATTTTAACAACTTGCTTGCTTTGAATTTTAACTGGGGAAAAAGAAAAGAAAAGAAATTAGTTTTAGTGAAATCTAATGATTTGCACTTCTTAAATTTACGAAATATTTTTTATAACAATAATAAGTTAATAAATAAATAACAATAATAAATCCTATGGAATTTTTTTCTGCTGACAGATTTTTAAAACGAAACACTGTACATTTTAGAGACTAGTTTATTTATTCCTCATCCAACTGAAGCTCTTTGATACGCCCTTTTCTTAAAAAAGTATTAAAGCTTATATTCTCAATGTTTCCATTTAATTTGTGAATATCTGAATCTGCTATTGATGTTTAGTAATATCTGCTCCCTACAGATGAACAAAAAAAGTATTTTTAAATAATGTTTTTGATTTTAATGCCCATATTTTAATATTCATATTATATTCATGATCTGGAATGAAACTAGCAAAGCTTTTTATATTTAATTTTTTATAAGCATAATAAATGAGGTAGGAAATTTGCTATGAATCTATTAACGACAAAATTGTACACGAATTTAATTATAATAATAATAATTTAGAGTTTGAAAAAGTTTTACTACTGAAAAGAGGCATATTTTGAAGTTTTAACAGTATCCAATGTTATTACATATACGAGTTTTTTCTTATAAATGAAATTTTCAGGAGAAAACACTTCCTGCTGAGTGGTTTGCACAGATAAAATTGACATTTCAGAAAAACTTATATTTTAATTTTAAAGCATTGAAAGTCTATAAATAACATTATTCTCCAGAAAATTTTGAATTCTTATTTTTTTTATAAATATTTAAATACCTATTTATTCTTCCTTGGGAAGCTTTTTGCAACGCCCATTTCTTTTAAAAAGTTAATATCTAAGCCGGTATAACACGTTCTTTACAGTTCCATTAAATTTGTGGATAACCATTATCGATGATGATCAATCTGCATTCATGATTAACCTGTTATTAATATTATATCCGAGTGCGCATCTTTTCTTTCAAAATTTACGCAAAAACTCGTTTAAAAGTCGACTCTCTTAATTTAGCTTTAAAAAAAAAAAAAAATTCTTAGTTTATACACAGTAATTTACGGTAGATATTTCGGTAAAACTAACGCTTTAGAGAGTATTCAAACTGCAAAAATGATACTTTTCTTTGAAAATCCCCCATTCTTGTTTTTACGTTAAATATTTAAGTAAAAATAATCTGTTTACTCCTCCTTCTAAAGCTCATTGAAACGCCCATTTCTTCAAAAAGTGTTAATGCAAATACCCTATTTCTCAGAGTTTTTTTTTTTTTTTTTTTTTAATTTGAGGGTCTCTGAAGCTGCTCTGATGCTTCTCAGTATCTACTCTCTACAAATAAACAATAAAGCAATTTTTAAATGGTACCTACTTTGGATTTAAATGTCCACATTTTAATCATATTATTTTTTTATGATTTGAAAAGAATGTAGCTTCCTTTTTTATACCCTCCTTCTCATATTTATAAGGGCACTTTATATTTTGAAATAACTAACGTAAAAATAATTGTAAACAAGATTATACAAAGTGCATTTAATATATCTAGTATTCTCAAAACCAAAACTGCTATAATTTTTTTAATATGAAACAAAATTAATAAAGAATTACGCAAAATATTTTTTCTCCACGTTTTTAGATGTTCATAATTATAGGGACAATCAAGATTTTTTTCGTTTTATTTAACTTACAAGCGGATAAATTACAGTTGACATGCGAATTTGTTAACTACTGGACTAGATTAATTCATATATAAGCCTTCAATTTTTATTGGACTGACATTACTGATAATTCCTCGAAAAAAAAATAACCTTCATGTGGTGAAGTATGATAAATGTGTTTTTTAAGTGGAAGGATAATTTCAATCTGCCGAATTTCTAATGAAATTCGAAGATCTAAAATTGCTGAAGAAAATGTGATCAAACGTTGAACTGCTGGTTCGATAGGAGAGAGATCTGTTGCAAAATCAGAGTTGTTTTACAGAGATCGAAGACTCATAATTCCTCTTACTGTTCTACTCAAGATGGCTGCTGCAATAGCAGCCAAGGCTACAACAAAAGCCTTATTGAGTCTAACAAAACATTCGCTAATACTGTGTTACTTTATTTAATTGACATTTATTTGACGGTTTTGAGATCTGTAGTTACAACGACTTTCGTCTGGAATAATAATTAGAAAACTTTGAATAAAAACCATAAAATGCAATAAACTCGCAACAATTGTTTCGGGTCGAAAAAACACACGACCCTTCGCCAGGCGAACAAAGTAGGCACGAGTGCTGCGGTCAAAGAGACAACGCGTGCGGCAAACCAATCAGAATCTGACTCACTATTGACATCTCTCTTCATGCAGGCTCTCTATCCTGATCAAATGAGCGTCGAGTTCGTAGTTGGAAGATTGAGGTTTCAATACTTGAGTCAAGCAAAAACCATCGTTTACTTTAATGAGGTTGGTGCACGTAAAATCCGTCGTGTCCATATTCATGCCAATATAGTCTTTCGAGCCGGTGGAAACAGAGGCATAGCAATTAACCAGAAAAGGCAAAATATTACGTTTTCTTAGTTCGAATTACATTCCTGAACGAGTCGGGTTTCACCCGACCCGAACCCGATAAGTGAATTTTAAATGAACCCGAACCCGACAAAGATTTTTAATCGACCAGAAAACTGACCCGAACCCGCACCCGAATAAAATCTTTATACCCGAAACCCGATAAAACACTTCTGAGAGACCAATTTATAAAATACAAAATAACAGACAATTTTTACAGGCTATAACAACAATAAACAGGCAATAATAACAACAGATATTTAAAAAAAATATTTTTTATTTAATGCATTAGCCACCACTATCCAGAAGAAAAAAAGGTAGAATATGGTTTTACTGAAAGCTAGCTTATTATGCTCTGGTTTCCCTTCAGCAATCGAGCTAATCTTTCGCCTTTTACTAAAGATTACCGTGGAGGGGAACAACTTAATGAGCCTATAGCCAATTTTTGGAATCCCACCGAAAGGTGGGGCGTTATTTAAGATAGAATGCAATTAAGAAGTAAGGGTGAGTCATACAGACACTATGACTCATAGTGTATAGAGGAATTTCCCAGACTATATAAAATTAAGCTTCAGATTTAGAAGTGATATTACTAAGTTTTCTTATTCGATTTTTTTTTTTTTTTTATTTATACTCAGTTTACCTAAACAAATAAATTTTATTTGCATGTTGTAATTATGAAAGATATATAAAAATCTATGCAAGCAAATCGCGCGCTGTATAAATAAACAGAGATACATTTTTTAAACCAATTTTCTTATTTAAATATCCGAATTTTAACAACTTGCTTGCTTTGAATTTTAACTGGGAAAAAAAAGAAAAGAAAAAATATTAGTTTTAGTGAAATCTAATGATTTGCACTTCTTAAATTTACGAAATATTTTTTATAACAATAATAAGTTAATAAATAAATAACAATAATAAATCCTACGGAATTTTTTTCTGCTGACAGATTTTTAAAACGAAACACTGTACATTTTAGAGACTAGTTTATTTATTCCTCATCCAACTGAAGCTCTTTGATACGCCCTTTTCTTAAAAAAATATTAAAGCCTATATTCTCAATGTTTCCATTTAATTTGTGAATATCTGAATCTGCTATTGATGTTTAGTAATATCTGCTCCCTACAGATGAACAAAAAAAGAATTTTTAAATAATGTTTTTGATTTTAATGCCCATATTTTAATATTCATATTATATTCATGATCTGGAATGAATCTAGCAAAGCTTTTTATATTTAATTTTTTATAAGCATAATAAATGAGGTAGGAAATTTGCTATGAATCTATTAACGACAAAATTGTACACGAATTTAATTATAATAATAATAATTTAGAGTTTGAAAAAGTTTTACTACTGAAAAGAGGCATATTTTGAAGTTTTAACAGTATCCAATGTTATTACATATACGAGTTTTTTCTTATAAATGAAATTTTCAGGAGAAAACACTTCCTGCTGAGTGGTTTGCACAGATAAAATAGACATTTCAGAAAAACTTATATTTTAATTTTAAAGCATTGAAAGTCTATAAATAACATTATTCTCCAGAAAATTTTGAATTCTTATTTTTTTTATAAATATTTAAATACCTATTTATTCTTCCTTCTGAAGCTTTTTGCAACGCCCATTTCTTTTAAAAAGTTAATATCTAAGCCGGTATAACACGTTCTTTACAGTTCCATTAAATTTGTGGATAACCATTATCGATGATGATCAATCTGCATTCATGATTAACCTGTTATTAATATTATATCCGAGTGCGCATCTTTTCTTTCAAAATTTACGCAAAAACTCGTTTAAAAGTCGACTCTCTTAATTTAGCTTTAAAAAAAAAAAAAAATTCTTAGTTTATACACAGTAATTTACGGTAGATATTTCGGTAAAACTAACGCTTTAGAGAGTATTCAAACTGCAAAAATGATACTTTTCTTTGAAAATCCCCCATTCTTGTTTTTACGTTAAATATTTAAGTAAAAATAATCTGTTTACTCCTCCTTCTAAAGCTCATTGAAACGCCCATTTCTTCAAAAAGTGTTAATGCAAATACCCTATTTCTCAGAGTTTTTTTTTTTTTTTTTTTTTTTTTAATTTGAGGGTCTCTGAAGCTGCTCTGATGCTTCTCAGTATCTACTCTCTACAAATAAACAATAAAGCAATTTTTAAATGGTACCTACTTTGGATTTAAATGTCCACATTTTAATCATATTATTTTTTTATGATTTGAAAAGAATGTAGCTTCCTTTTTTATACCCTCCTTCTCATATTTATAAGGGCACTTTATATTTTGAAATAACTAACGTAAAAATAATTGTAAACAAGATTATACAAAGTGCATTTAATATATCTAGTATTCTCAAAACCAAAACTGCTATAATTTTTTTAATATGAAACAAAATTAATAAAGAATTACGCAAAATATTTTTTCTCCACGTTTTTAGATTTTCATAATTATAGGGACAATCAAGATTTTTTTCGTTTTATTTAACTTACAAGCGGATAAATTACAGTTGACATGCGAATTTGTTAACTACTGGACTAGATTAATTCATATATAAGCCTTCAATTTTTATTGGACTGACATTACTGATAATTCCTCGAAAAAAAAATAACCTTCATGTGGTGAAGTATGATAAATGTGTTTTTTAAGTGGAAGGATAATTTCAATCTGCCGAATTTCTAATGAAATTCGAAGATCTAAAATTGCTGAAGCAAATGTGATCAAACGTTGAACTGCTGGTTCGATAGGAGAGAGATCTGTTGCAAAATCAGAGTTGTTTTACAGAGATCGAAGACTCATAATTCCTCTTACTGTTCTACTCAAGATGGCTGCTGCAATAGCAGCCAAGGCTACAACAAAAGCCTTATTGAGTCTAACAAAACATTCGCTAATACTGTGTTACTTTATTTAATTGACATTTATTTGACGGTTTTGAGATCTGTAGTTACAACGACTTTCGTCTGGAATAATAATTAGAAAACTTTGAATAAAAACCATAAAATGCAATAAACTCGCAACAATTGTTTCGGGTCGAAAAAACACACGACCCTTCGCCAGGCGAACAAAGTAGGCACGAGTGCTGCGGTCAAAGAGACAACGCGTGCGGCAAACCAATCAGAATCTGACTCACTATTGACATCTCTCTTCATGCAGGCTCTCTATCCTGATCAAATGAGCGTCGAGTTCGTAGTTGGAAGATTGAGGTTTCAATACTTGAGTCAAGCAAAAACCATCGTTTACTTTAATGAGGTTGGTGCACGTAAAATCCGTCGTGTCCATATTCATGCCAATATAGTCTTTCGAGCCGGTGGAAACAGAGGCATAGCAATTAACCAGAAAAGGCAAAATATTACGTTTTCTTAGTTCGAATTACATTCCTGAACGAGTCGGGTTTCACCCGACCCGAACCCGATAAGTGAATTTTAAATGAACCCGAACCCGACAAAGATTTTTAATCGACCAGAAAACTGACCCGAACCCGCACCCGAATAAAATCTTTATACCCGAAACCCGATAAAACACTTCTGAGAGACCAATTTATAAAATACAAAATAACAGACAATTTTTACAGGCTATAACAACAATAAACAGGCAATAATAACAACAGATATTTAAAAAAAATATTTTTTATTTAATGCATTAGCCACCACTATCCAGAAGAAAAAAAGGTAGAATATGGTTTTACTGAAAGCTAGCTTATTATGCTCTGGTTTCCCTTCAGCAATCGAGCTAATCTTTCGCCTTTTACTAAAGATTACCGTGGAGAAGAACAACTTAATGAGCCTATAGCCAATTTTTGGAATCCCACCGAAAGGTGGGGCGTTTTTTAAGATAGAATGCAATTAAGAAGTAAGGGTGAGTCATACAGACACTATGACTCATAGTGTATAGAGGAATTTCCCAGACTATATAAAATTAAGCTTCAGATTTAGAAGTGATATTACTAAGTTTTCTTATTCGATTTTTTTTTTTTTTTTTATTTATACTCAGTTTACCTAAACAAATAAATTTTATTTGCATGTTGTAATTATGAAAGATATATAAAAATCTATGCAAGCAAATCGCGCGCTGTATAAATAAACAGAGATACATTTTTTAAACCAATTTTCTTATTTAAATATCCGAATTTTAACAACTTGCTTGCTTTGAATTTTAACTGGGAAAAAAAAGAAAAGAAAAAATATTAGTTTTAGTGAAATCTAATGATTTGCACTTCTTAAATTTACGAAATATTTTTTATAACAATAATAAGTTAATAAATAAATAACAATAATAAATCCTACGGAATTTTTTTCTGCTGACAGATTTTTAAAACGAAACACTGTACATTTTAGAGACTAGTTTATTTATTCCTCATCCAACTGAAGCTCTTTGATACGCCCTTTTCTTAAAAAAGTATTAAAGCTTATATTCTCAATGTTTCCATTTAATTTGTGAATATCTGAATCTGCTATTGATGTTTAGTAATATCTGCTCCCTACAGATGAACAAAAAAAGAATTTTTAAATAATGTTTTTGATTTTAATGCCCATATTTTAATATTCATATTATATTCATGATCTGGAATGAAACTAGCAAAGCTTTTTATATTTAATTTTTTATAAGCATAATAAATGAGGTAGGAAATTTGCTATGAATCTATTAACGACAAAATTGTACACGAATTTAATTATAATAATAATAATTTAGAGTTTGAAAAAGTTTTACTACTGAAAAGAGGCATATTTTGAAGTTTTAACAGTATCCAATGTTATTACATATACGAGTTTTTTCTTATAAATGAAATTTTCAGGAGAAAACACTTCCTGCTGAGTGGTTTGCACAGATAAAATAGACATTTCAGAAAAACTTATATTTTAATTTTAAAGCATTGAAAGTCTATAAATAACATTATTCTCCAGAAAATTTTGAATTCTTATTTTTTTTATAAATATTTAAATACCTATTTATTCTTCCTTCTGAAGCTTTTTGCAACGCCCATTTCTTTTAAAAAGTTAATATCTAAGCCGGTATAACACGTTCTTTACAGTTCCATTAAATTTGTGGATAACCATTATCGATGATGATCAATCTGCATTCATGATTAACCTGTTATTAATATTATATCCGAGTGCGCATCTTTTCTTTCAAAATTTACGCAAAAACTCGTTTAAAAGTCGACTCTCTTAATTTAGCTTTAAAAAAAAAAAAAAAAAAAAAAAATTCTTAGTTTATACACAGTAATTTACGGTAGATATTTCGGTAAAACTAACGCTTTAGAGAGTATTCAAACTGCAAAAATGATACTTTTCTTTGAAAATCCCCCATTCTTGTTTTTACGTTAAATATTTAAGTAAAAATAATCTGTTTACTCCTCCTTCTAAAGCTCTTTGAAACGCCCATTTCTTCAAAAAGTGTTAATGCAAATACCCTATTTCTCAGAGTTTTTTTTTTTTTTTTTTTTTTTTTTTAATTTGAGGGTCTCTGAAGCTGCTCTGATGCTTCTCAGTATCTACTCTCTACAAATAAACAATAAAGCAATTTTTAAATGGTACCTACTTTGGATTTAAATGTCCACATTTTAATCATATTATTTTTTTATGATTTGAAAAGAATGTAGCTTCCTTTTTTTTACCCTCCTTCTCATATTTATAAGGGCACTTTATATTTTGAAATAACTAACGTAAAAATAATTGTAAACAAGATTATACAAAGTGCATTTAATATATCTAGTATTCTCAAAACCAAAACTGCTATAATTTTTTTAATATGAAACAAAATTAATAAAGAATTGCGCAAAATATTTTTTCTCCACGTTTTTAGATGTTCATAATTATAGGGACAATCAAGATTTTTTTCGTTTTATTTAACTTACAAGCGGATAAATTACAGTTGACATGCGAATTTGTTAACTACTGGACTAGATTAATTCATATATAAGCCTTCAATTTTTATTGGACTGACATTACTGATAATTCCTCGAAAAAAAAATAACCTTCATGTGGTGAAGTATGATAAATGTGTTTTTTAAGTGGAAGGATAATTTCAATCTGCCGAATTTCTTATGAAATTCGAAGATCTAAAATTGCTGAAGAAAATGTGATCAAACGTTGAACTGCTGGTTCGATAGGAGAGAGATCTGTTGCAAAATCAGAGTTGTTTTACAGAGATCGAAGACTCATAATTCCTCTTACTGTTCTACTCAAGATGGCTGCTGCAATAGCAGCCAAGGCTACAACAAAAGCCTTATTGAGTCTAACAAAACATTCGCTAATACTGTGTTACTTTATTTAATTGACATTTATTTGACGGTTTTGAGATCTGTAGTTACAACGACTTTCGTCTGGAATAATAATTAGAAAACTTTGAATAAAAACCATAAAATGCAATAAACTCGCAACAATTGTTTCGGGTCGAAAAAACACTCGACCCTTCGCCAGGCGAACAAAGTAGGCACGAGTGCTGCGGTCAAAGAGACAACGCGTGCGGCAAACCAATCAGAATCTGACTCACTATTGACATCTCTCTTCATGCAGGCTCTCTATCCTGATCAAATGAGCGTCGAGTTCGTAGTTGGAAGATTGAGGTTTCAATACTTGAGTCAAGCAAAAACCATCGTTTACTTTAATGAGGTTGGTGCACGTAAAATCCGTCGTGTCCATATTCATGCCAATATAGTCTTTCGAGCCGGTGGAAACAGAGGCATAGCAATTAACCAGAAAAGGCAAAATATTACGTTTTCTTAGTTCGAATTACATTCCTGAACGAGTCGGGTTTCACCCGACCCGAACCCGATAAGTGAATTTTAAATGAACCCGAACCCGACAAAGATTTTTAATCGACCAGAAAACTGACCCGAACCCGCACCCGAATAAAATCTTTATACCCGAAACCCGATAAAACACTTCTGAGAGACCAATTTATAAAATACAAAATAACAGACAATTTTTACAGGCTATAACCAGTGCCTGATTTAAGGCAGGGCATTCGGGGCATGTGCCCAGGGCCCTCACACTGAGGGGGCCTCCAAGAAATTCCATCATACATTAAAAAAAATTTCCAGATTTGTTATAATGATCATTGTCTTTTCGTCAATGGATGAAGGTATTACTGCGCTGTTTTCTAAATCGGCGGTATGGTCTTTCAAGGAAACTATCAGCTCATTGAAAAAACTGCAACATTTTCGCTAAACGCAAATAACACTGCATACTACCGATACTGCATTCCAAACTAACCCGAGGCACGCACTGCAGAGCAGATACACAGGGGGATGTACATTAATCCGATAGAAAAGCGCTGGATCTAGTTAGGCTTTACTCTTACCAATAAGAGTAAAAAAGACGTGAAGTGAAGAGAATTTTTAGACCCATGAATCAAAAATATGCGATTTGTTTTGTTTGTTGTTAAAGTACGAGGTAAAGGGGCCCATTGAACATGAGTGCCCTGGGCCTCCAAGTGAGTAAATCGGTCCCTGGCTATAACAACAATAAACAGGCAATAATAACAACAGATATTTAAAAAAAATATTTTTTATTTAATGCATTAGCCACCACTATCCAGAAGAAAAAAAGGTAGAATATGGTTTTACTGAAAGCTAGCTTATTATGCTCTGGTTTCCCTTCAGCAATCGAGCTAATCTTTCGCCTTTTACTAAAGATTACCGTGGAGGGGAACAACTTAATGAGCCTATAGCCAATTTTTGGAATCCCACCGAAAGGTGGGGCGTTATTTAAGATAGAATGCAATTAAGAAGTAAGGGTGAGTCATACAGACACTATGACTCATAGTGTATAGAGGAATTTCCCAGACTACATAAAATTAAGCTTCAGATTTAGAAGTGATATTACTAAGTTTTCTTATTCGATTTTTTTTTTTTTTTTTTATTTATACTCAGTTTACCTAAACAAATAAATTTTATTTGCATGTTGTAATTATGAAAGATATATAAAAATCTATGCAAGCAAATCGCGCGCTGTATAAATAAACAGAGATACATTTTTTAAACCAATTTTCTTATTTAAATATCCGAATTTTAACAACTTGCTTGCTTTGAATTTTAACTGGGAAAAAAAAGAAAAGAAAAAATATTAGTTTTAGTGAAATCTAATGATTTGCACTTCTTAAATTTACGAAATATTTTTTATAACAATAATAAGTTAATAAATAAATAACAATAATAAATCCTACGGAATTTTTTTCTGCTGACAGATTTTTAAAACGAAACACTGTACATTTTAGAGACTAGTTTATTTATTCCTCATCCAACTGAAGCTCTTTGATACGCCCTTTTCTTAAAAAAATATTAAAGCCTATATTCTCAATGTTTCCATTTAATTTGTGAATATCTGAATCTGCTATTGATGTTTAGTAATATCTGCTCCCTACAGATGAACAAAAAAAGAATTTTTAAATAATGTTTTTGATTTTAATGCCCATATTTTAATATTCATATTATATTCATGATCTGGAATGAATCTAGCAAAGCTTTTTATATTTAATTTTTTATAAGCATAATAAATGAGGTAGGAAATTTGCTATGAATCTATTAACGACAAAATTGTACACGAATTTAATTATAATAATAATAATTTAGAGTTTGAAAAAGTTTTACTACTGAAAAGAGGCATATTTTGAAGTTTTAACAGTATCCAATGTTATTACATATACGAGTTTTTTCTTATAAATGAAATTTTCAGGAGAAAACACTTCCTGCTGAGTGGTTTGCACAGATAAAATAGACATTTCAGAAAAACTTATATTTTAATTTTAAAGCATTGAAAGTCTATAAATAACATTATTCTCCAGAAAATTTTGAATTCTTATTTTTTTTATAAATATTTAAATACCTATTTATTCTTCCTTCTGAAGCTTTTTGCAACGCCCATTTCTTTTAAAAAGTTAATATCTAAGCCGGTATAACACGTTCTTTACAGTTCCATTAAATTTGTGGATAACCATTATCGATGATGATCAATCTGCATTCATGATTAACCTGTTATTAATATTATATCCGAGTGCGCATCTTTTCTTTCAAAATTTACGCAAAAACTCGTTTAAAAGTCGACTCTCTTAATTTAGCTTTAAAAAAAAAAAAAAAAATTCTTAGTTTATACACAGTAATTTACGGTAGATATTTCGGTAAAACTAACGCTTTAGAGAGTATTCAAACTGCAAAAATGATACTTTTCTTTGAAAATCCCCCATTCTTGTTTTTACGTTAAATATTTAAGTAAAAATAATCTGTTTACTCCTCCTTCTAAAGCTCATTGAAACGCCCATTTCTTCAAAAAGTGTTAATGCAAATACCCTATTTCTCAGAGTTTTTTTTTTTTTTTTTTTTTTTTTTTTTTTTTAATTTGAGGGTCTCTGAAGCTGCTCTGATGCTTCTCAGTATCTACTCTCTACAAATAAACAATAAAGCAATTTTTAAATGGTACCTACTTTGGATTTAAATGTCCACATTTTAATCATATTATTTTTTTATGATTTGAAAAGAATGTAGCTTCCTTTTTTATACCCTCCTTCTCATATTTATAAGGGCACTTTATATTTTGAAATAACTAACGTAAAAATAATTGTAAACAAGATTATACAAAGTGCATTTAATATATCTAGTATTCTCAAAACCAAAACTGCTATAATTTTTTTAATATGAAACAAAATTAATAAAGAATTACGCAAAATATTTTTTCTCCACGTTTTTAGATGTTCATAATTATAGGGACAATCAAGATTTTTTTCGTTTTATTTAACTTACAAGCGGATAAATTACAGTTGACATGCGAATTTGTTAACTACTGGACTAGATTAATTCATATATAAGCCTTCAATTTTTATTGGACTGACATTACTGATAATTCCTCGAAAAAAAAATAACCTTCATGTGGTGAAGTATGATAAATGTGTTTTTTAAGTGGAAGGATAATTTCAATCTGCCGAATTTCTAATGAAATTCGAAGATCTAAAATTGCTGAAGAAAATGTGATCAAACGTTGAACTGCTGGTTCGATAGGAGAGAGATCTGTTGCAAAATCAGAGTTGTTTTACAGAGATCGAAGACTCATAATTCCTCTTACTGTTCTACTCAAGATGGCTGCTGCAATAGCAGCCAAGGCTACAACAAAAGCCTTATTGAGTCTAACAAAACATTCGCTAATACTGTGTTACTTTATTTAATTGACATTTATTTGACGGTTTTGAGATCTGTAGTTACAACGACTTTCGTCTGGAATAATAATTAGAAAACTTTGAATAAAAACCATAAAATGCAATAAACTCGCAACAATTGTTTCGGGTCGAAAAAACACACGACCCTTCGCCAGGCGAACAAAGTAGGCACGAGTGCTGCGGTCAAAGAGACAACGCGTGCGGCAAACCAATCAGAATCTGACTCACTATTGACATCTCTCTTCATGCAGGCTCTCTATCCTGATCAAATGAGCGTCGAGTTCGTAGTTGGAAGATTGAGGTTTCAATACTTGAGTCAAGCAAAAACCATCGTTTACTTTAATGAGGTTGGTGCACGTAAAATCCGTCGTGTCCATATTCATGCCAATATAGTCTTTCGAGCCGGTGGAAACAGAGGCATAGCAATTAACCAGAAAAGGCAAAATATTACGTTTTCTTAGTTCGAATTACATTCCTGAACGAGTCGGGTTTCACCCGACCCGAACCCGATAAGTGAATTTTAAATGAACCCGAACCCGACAAAGATTTTTAATCGACCAGAAAACTGACCCGAACCCGCACCCGAATAAAATCTTTATACCCGAAACCCGATAAAACACTTCTGAGAGACCAATTTATAAAATACAAAATAACAGACAATTTTTACAGGCTATAACAACAATAAACAGGCAATAATAACAACAGATATTTAAAAAAAATATTTTTTATTTAATGCATTAGCCACCACTATCCAGAAGAAAAAAAGGTAGAATATGGTTTTACTGAAAGCTAGCTTATTATGCTCTGGTTTCCCTTCAGCAATCGAGCTAATCTTTCGCCTTTTACTAAAGATTACCGTGGAGGGGAACAACTTAATGAGCCTATAGCCAATTTTTGGAATCCCACCGAAAGGTGGGGCGTTATTTAAGATAGAATGCAATTAAGAAGTAAGGGTGAGTCATACAGACACTATGACTCATAGTGTATAGAGGAATTTCCCAGACTATATAAAATTAAGCTTCAGATTTAGAAGTGATATTACTAAGTTTTCTTATTCGATTTTTTTTTTTTTTTATTTATACTCAGTTTACCTAAACAAATAAATTTTATTTGCATGTTGTAATTATGAAAGATATATAAAAATCTATGCAAGCAAATCGCGCGCTGTATAAATAAACAGAGATACATTTTTTAAACCAATTTTCTTATTTAAATATCCGAATTTTAACAACTTGCTTGCTTTGAATTTTAACTGGGAAAAAAAAGAAAAGAAAAAATATTAGTTTTAGTGAAATCTAATGATTTGCACTTCTTAAATTTACGAAATATTTTTTATAACAATAATAAGTTAATAAATAAATAACAATAATAAATCCTACGGAATTTTTTTCTGCTGACAGATTTTTAAAACGAAACACTGTACATTTTAGAGACTAGTTTATTTATTCCTCATCCAACTGAAGCTCTTTGATACGCCCTTTTCTTAAAAAAATATTAAAGCCTATATTCTCAATGTTTCCATTTAATTTGTGAATATCTGAATCTGCTATTGATGTTTAGTAATATCTGCTCCCTACAGATGAACAAAAAAAGAATTTTTAAATAATGTTTTTGATTTTAATGCCCATATTTTAATATTCATATTATATTCATGATCTGGAATGAATCTAGCAAAGCTTTTTATATTTAATTTTTTATAAGCATAATAAATGAGGTAGGAAATTTGCTATGAATCTATTAACGACAAAATTGTACACGAATTTAATTATAATAATAATAATTTAGAGTTTGAAAAAGTTTTACTACTGAAAAGAGGCATATTTTGAAGTTTTAACAGTATCCAATGTTATTACATATACGAGTTTTTTCTTATAAATGAAATTTTCAGGAGAAAACACTTCCTGCTGAGTGGTTTGCACAGATAAAATAGACATTTCAGAAAAACTTATATTTTAATTTTAAAGCATTGAAAGTCTATAAATAACATTATTCTCCAGAAAATTTTGAATTCTTATTTTTTTTATAAATATTTAAATACCTATTTATTCTTCCTTCTGAAGCTTTTTGCAACGCCCATTTCTTTTAAAAAGTTAATATCTAAGCCGGTATAACACGTTCTTTACAGTTCCATTAAATTTGTGGATAACCATTATCGATGATGATCAATCTGCATTCATGATTAACCTGTTATTAATATTATATCCAAATGCGCATCTTTTCTTTCAAAATTTACGCAAAAACTCGTTTAAAAGTCGACTCTCTTAATTTAGCTTTAAAAAAAAAAAAAAATTCTTAGTTTATACACAGTAATTTACGGTAGATATTTCGGTAAAACTAACGCTTTAGAGAGTATTCAAACTGCAAAAATGATACTTTTCTTTGAAAATCCCCCATTCTTGTTTTTACGTTAAATATTTAAGTAAAAATAATCTGTTTACTCCTCCTTCTAAAGCTCATTGAAACGCCCATTTCTTCAAAAAGTGTTAATGCAAATACCCTATTTCTCAGAGTTTTTTTTTTTTTTTTTTTTTTTTTAATTTGAGGGTCTCTGAAGCTGCTCTGATGCTTCTCAGTATCTACTCTCTACAAATAAACAATAAAGCAATTTTTAAATGGTACCTACTTTGGATTTAAATGTCCACATTTTAATCATATTATTTTTTTATGATTTGAAAAGAATGTAGCTTCCTTTTTTATACCCTCCTTCTCATATTTATAAGGGCACTTTATATTTTGAAATAACTAACGTAAAAATAATTGTAAACAAGATTATACAAAGTGCATTTAATATATCTAGTATTCTCAAAACCAAAACTGCTATAATTTTTTTAATATGAAACAAAATTAATAAAGAATTACGCAAAATATTTTTTCTCCACGTTTTTAGATGTTCATAATTATAGGGACAATCAAGATTTTTTTCGTTTTATTTAACTTACAAGCGGATAAGTTACAGTTGACATGCGAATTTGTTAACTACTGGACTAGATTAATTCATATATAAGCCTTCAATTTTTATTGGACTGACATTACTGATAATTCCTCGAAAAAAAAATAACCTTCATGTGGTGAAGTATGATAAATGTGTTTTTTAAGTGGAAGGATAATTTCAATCTGCCGAATTTCTAATGAAATTCGAAGATCTAAAATTGCTGAAGAAAATGTGATCAAACGTTGAACTGCTGGTTCGATAGGAGAGAGATCTGTTGCAAAATCAGAGTTGTTTTACAGAGATCGAAGACTCATAATTCCTCTTACTGTTCTACTCAAGATGGCTGCTGCAATAGCAGCCAAGGCTACAACAAAAGCCTTATTGAGTCTAACAAAACATTCGCTAATACTGTGTTACTTTATTTAATTGACATTTATTTGACGGTTTTGAGATCTGTAGTTACAACGACTTTCGTCTGGAATAATAATTAGAAAACTTTGAATAAAAACCATAAAATGCAATAAACTCGCAACAATTGTTTCGGGTCGAAAAAACACACGACCCTTCGCCAGGCGAACAAAGTAGGCACGAGTGCTGCGGTCAAAGAGACAACGCGTGCGGCAAACCAATCAGAATCTGACTCACTATTGACATCTCTCTTCATGCAGGCTCTCTATCCTGATCAAATGAGCGTCGAGTTCGTAGTTGGAAGATTGAGGTTTCAATACTTGAGTCAAGCAAAAACCATCGTTTACTTTAATGAGGTTGGTGCACGTAAAATCCGTCGTGTCCATATTCATGCCAATATAGTCTTTCGAGCCGGTGGAAACAGAGGCATAGCAATTAACCAGAAAAGGCAAAATATTACGTTTTCTTAGTTCGAATTACATTCCTGAACGAGTCGGGTTTCACCCGACCCGAACCCGATAAGTGAATTTTAAATGAACCCGAACCCGACAAAGATTTTTAATCGACCAGAAAACTGACCCGAACCCGAACCCGCACCCGAATAAAATCTTTATACCCGAAACCCGATAAAACACTTCTGAGAGACCAATTTATAAAATACAAAATAACAGACAATTTTTACAGGCTATAACAACAATAAACAGGCAATAATAACAACAGATATTTAAAAAAAATATTTTTTATTTAATGCATTAGCCACCACTATCCAGAAGAAAAAAAGGTAGAATATGGTTTTACTGAAAGCTAGCTTATTATGCTCTGGTTTCCCTTCAGCAATCGAGCTAATCTTTCGCCTTTTACTAAAGATTACCGTGGAGGGGAACAACTTAATGAGCCTATAGCCAATTTTTGGAATCCCACCGAAAGGTGGGGCGTTATTTAAGATAGAATGCAATTAAGAAGTAAGGGTGAGTCATACAGACACTATGACTCATAGTGTATAGAGGAATTTCCCAGACTATATAAAATTAAGCTTCAGATTTAGAAGTGATATTACTAAGTTTTCTTATTCGATTTTTTTTTTTTTTTTTATTTATACTCAGTTTACCTAAACAAATAAATTTTATTTGCATGTTGTAATTATGAAAGATATATAAAAATCTATGCAAGCAAATCGCGCGCTGTATAAATAAACAGAGATACATTTTTTAAACCAATTTTCTTATTTAAATATCCGAATTTTAACAACTTGCTTGCTTTGAATTTTAACTGGGAAAAAAAAGAAAAGAAAAAATATTAGTTTTAGTGAAATCTAATGATTTGCACTTCTTAAATTTACGAAATATTTTTTATAACAATAATAAGTTAATAAATAAATAACAATAATAAATCCTACGGAATTTTTTTCTGCTGACAGATTTTTAAAACGAAACACTGTACATTTTAGAGACTAGTTTATTTATTCCTCATCCAACTGAAGCTCTTTGATACGCCCTTTTCTTAAAAAAATATTAAAGCCTATATTCTCAATGTTTCCATTTAATTTGTGAATATCTGAATCTGCTATTGATGTTTAGTAATATCTGCTCCCTACAGATGAACAAAAAAAGAATTTTTAAATAATGTTTTTGATTTTAATGCCCATATTTTAATATTCATATTATATTCATGATCTGGAATGAATCTAGCAAAGCTTTTTATATTTAATTTTTTATAAGCATAATAAATGAGGTAGGAAATTTGCTATGAATCTATTAACGACAAAATTGTACACGAATTTAATTATAATAATAATAATTTAGAGTTTGAAAAAGTTTTACTACTGAAAAGAGGCATATTTTGAAGTTTTAACAGTATCCAATGTTATTACATATACGAGTTTTTTCTTATAAATGAAATTTTCAGGAGAAAACACTTCCTGCTGAGTGGTTTGCACAGATAAAATAGACATTTCAGAAAAACTTATATTTTAATTTTAAAGCATTGAAAGTCTATAAATAACATTATTCTCCAGAAAATTTTGAATTCTTATTTTTTTTATAAATATTTAAATACCTATTTATTCTTCCTTCTGAAGCTTTTTGCAACGCCCATTTCTTTTAAAAAGTTAATATCTAAGCCGGTATAACACGTTCTTTACAGTTCCATTAAATTTGTGGATAACCATTATCGATGATGATCAATCTGCATTCATGATTAACCTGTTATTAATATTATATCCGAGTGCGCATCTTTTCTTTCAAAATTTACGCAAAAACTCGTTTAAAAGTCGACTCTCTTAATTTAGCTTTAAAAAAAAAAAAAAAATTCTTAGTTTATACACAGTAATTTACGGTAGATATTTCGGTAAAACTAACGCTTTAGAGAGTATTCAAACTGCAAAAATGATACTTTTCTTTGAAAATCCCCCATTCTTGTTTTTACGTTAAATATTTAAGTAAAAATAATCTGTTTACTCCTCCTTCTAAAGCTCATTGAAACGCCCATTTCTTCAAAAAGTGTTAATGCAAATACCCTATTTCTCAGAGTTTTTTTTTTTTTTTTTTTTTTAATTTGATGGTCTCTGAAGCTGCTCTGATGCTTCTCAGTATCTACTCTCTACAAATAAACAATAAAGCAATTTTTAAATGGTACCTACTTTGGATTTAAATGTCCACATTTTAATCATATTATTTTTTTATGATTTGAAAAGAATGTAGCTTCCTTTTTTATACCCTCCTTCTCATATTTATAAGGGCACTTTATATTTTGAAATAACTAACGTAAAAATAATTGTAAACAAGATTATACAAAGTGCATTTAATATATCTAGTATTCTCAAAACCAAAACTGCTATAATTTTTTTAATATGAAACAAAATTAATAAAGAATTACGCAAAATATTTTTTCTCCACGTTTTTAGATCTTCATAATTATAGGGACAATCAAGATTTTTTTCGTTTTATTTAACTTACAAGCGGATAAATTACAGTTGACATGCGAATTTGTTAACTACTGGACTAGATTAATTCATATATAAGCCTTCAATTTTTATTGGACTGACATTACTGATAATTCCTCGAAAAAAAAATAACCTTCATGTGGTGAAGTATGATAAATGTGTTTTTTAAGTGGAAGGATAATTTCAATCTGCCGAATTTCTAATGAAATTCGAAGATCTAAAATTGCTGAAGAAAATGTGATCAAACGTTGAACTGCTGGTTCGATAGGAGAGAGATCTGTTGTAAAATCAGAGTTGTTTTACAGAGATCGAAGACTCATAATTCCTCTTACTGTTCTACTCAAGATGGCTGCTGCAATAGCAGCCAAGGCTACAACAAAAGCCTTATTGAGTCTAACAAAACATTCGCTAATACTGTGTTACTTTATTTAATTGACATTTATTTGACGGTTTTGAGATCTGTAGTTACAACGACTTTCGTCTGGAATAATAATTAGAAAACTTTGAATAAAAACCATAAAATGCAACAAACTCGCAACAATTGTTTCGGGTCGAAAAAACACACGACCCTTCGCCAGGCGAACAAAGTAGGCACGAGTGCTGCGGTCAAAGAGACAACGCGTGCGGCAAACCAATCAGAATCTGACTCACTATTGACATCTCTCTTCATGCAGGCTCTCTATCCTGATCAAATGAGCGTCGAGTTCGTAGTTGGAAGATTGAGGTTTCAATACTTGAGTCAAGCAAAAACCATCGTTTACTTTAATGAGGTTGGTGCACGTAAAATCCGTCGTGTCCATATTCATGCCAATATAGTCTTTCGAGCCGGTGGAAACAGAGGCATAGCAATTAACCAGAAAAGGCAAAATATTACGTTTTCTTAAGTTCGAATTACATTCCTGAACGAGTCGGGTTTCACCCGACCCGAACCCGATAAGTGAATTTTAAATGAACCCGAACCCGACAAAGATTTTTAATCGACCAGAAAACTGACCCGAACCCGCACCCGAATAAAATCTTTATACCCGAAACCCGATAAAACACTTCTGAGAGACCAATTTATAAAATACAAAATAACAGACAATTTTTACAGGCTATAACAACAATAAACAGGCAATAATAACAACAGATATTTAAAAAAAATATTTTTTATTTAATGCATTAGCCACCACTATCCAGAAGAAGTAAAGGTAGAATATGGTTTTACTGAAAGCTAGCTTATTATGCTCTGGTTTCCCTTCAGCAATCGAGCTAATCTTTCGCCTTTTACTAAAGATTACCGTGGAGGGGAACAACTTAATGAGCCTATAGCCAATTTTTGGAATCCCACCGAAAGGTGGGGCGTTATTTAAGATAGAATGCAATTAAGAAGTAAGGGTGAGTCATACAGACACTATGACTCATAGTGTATAGAGGAATTTCCCAGACTATATAAAATTAAGCTTCAGATTTAGAAGTGATATTACTAAGTTTTCTTATTCGATTTTTTTTTTTTTTTTTATTATTTATACTCAGTTTACCTAAACAAATAAATTTTATTTGCATGTTGTAATTATGAAAGATATATAAAAATCTATGCAAGCAAATCGCGCGCTGTATAAATAAACAGAGATACATTTTTTAAACCAATTTTCTTATTTAAATATCCGAATTTTAACAACTTGCTTGCTTTGAATTTTAACTGGGGAAAAAGAAAAGAAAAGAAATTAGTTTTAGTGAAATCTAATGATTTGCACTTCTTAAATTTACGAAATATTTTTTATAACAATAATAAGTTAATAAATAAATAACAATAATAAATCCTATGGAATTTTTTTCTGCTGACAGATTTTTAAAACGAAACACTGTACATTTTAGAGACTAGTTTATTTATTCCTCATCCAACTGAAGCTCTTTGATACGCCCTTTTCTTAAAAAAGTATTAAAGCTTATATTCTCAATGTTTCCATTTAATTTGTGAATATCTGAATCTGCTATTGATGTTTAGTAATATCTGCTCCCTACAGATGAACAAAAAAAGAATTTTTAAATAATGTTTTTGATTTTAATGCCCATATTTTAATATTCATATTATATTCATGATCTGGAATGAAACTAGCAAAGCTTTTTATATTTAATTTTTTATAAGCATAATAAATGAGGTAGGAAATTTGCTATGAATCTATTAACGACAAAATTGTACACGAATTTAATTATAATAATAATAATTTAGAGTTTGAAAAAGTTTTACTACTGAAAAGAGGCATATTTTGAAGTTTTAACAGTATCCAATGTTATTACATATACGAGTTTTTTCTTATAAATGAAATTTTCAGGAGAAAACACTTCCTGCTGAGTGGTTTGCACAGATAAAATAGACATTTCAGAAAAACTTATATTTTAATTTTAAAGCATTGAAAGTCTATAAATAACATTATTCTCCAGAAAATTTTGAATTCTTATTTTTTTTATAAATATTTAAATACCTATTTATTCTTCCTTCTGAAGCTTTTTGCAACGCCCATTTCTTTTAAAAAGTTAATATCTAAGCCGGTATAACACGTTCTTTACAGTTCCATTAAATTTGTGGATAACCATTATCGATGATGATCAATCTGCATTCATGATTAACCTGTTATTAATATTATATCCGAGTGCGCATCTTTTCTTTCAAAATTTACGCAAAAACTCGTTTAAAAGTCGACTCTCTTAAATTAGCTTTAAAAAAAAAAAAAAAAATTCTTAGTTTATACACAGTAATTTACGGTAGATATTTCGGTAAAACTAACGCTTTAGAGAGTATTCAAACTGCAAAAATGATACTTTTCTTTGAAAATCCCCCATTCTTGTTTTTACGTTAAATATTTAAGTAAAAATAATCTGTTTACTCCTCCTTCTAAAGCTCATTGAAACGCCCATTTCTTCAAAAAGTGTTAATGCAAATACCCTATTTCTCAGAGTTTTTTTTTTTTTAATTTGAGGGTCTCTGAAGCTGCTCTGATGCTTCTCAGTATCTACTCTCTACAAATAAACAATAAAGCAATTTTTAAATGGTACCTACTTTGGATTTAAATGTCCACATTTTAATCATATTATTTTTTTATGATTTGAAAAGAATGTAGCTTCCTTTTTTATACCCTCCTTCTCATATTTATAAGGGCACTTTATATTTTGAAATAACTAACGTAAAAATAATTGTAAACAAGATTATACAAAGTGCATTTAATATATCTAGTATTCTCAAAACCAAAACTGCTATAATTTTTTTAATATGAAACAAAATTAATAAAGAATTACGCAAAATATTTTTTCTCCACGTTTTTAGATGTTCATAATTATAGGGACAATCAAGATTTTTTTCGTTTTATTTAACTTACAAGCGGATAAATTACAGTTGACATGCGAATTTGTTAACTACTGGACTAGATTAATTCATATATAAGCCTTCAATTTTTATTGGACTGACATTACTGATAATTCCTCGAAAAAAAAATAACCTTCATGTGGTGAAGTATGATAAATGTGTTTTTTAAGTGGAAGGATAATTTCAATCTGCCGAATTTCTAATGAAATTCGAAGATCTAAAATTGCTGAAGCAAATGTGATCAAACGTTGAACTGCTGGTTCGATAGGAGAGAGATCTGTTGCAAAATCAGAGTTGTTTTACAGAGATCGAAGACTCATAATTCCTCTTACTGTTCTACTCAAGATGGCTGCTGCAATAGCAGCCAAGGCTATCCCAAAAGCCTTATTGAGTCTAACAAAACATTCGCTAATACTGTGTTACTTTATTTAATTGACATTTATTTGACGGTTTTGAGATCTGTAGTTACAACGACTTTCGTCTGGAATAATAATTAGAAAACTTTGAATAAAAACCATAAAATGCAATAAACTCGCAACAATTGTTTCGGGTCGAAAAAACACACGACCCTTCGCCAGGCGAACAAAGTAGGCACGAGTGCTGCGGTCAAAGAGACAACGCGTGCGGCAAACCAATCAGAATCTGACTCACTATTGACATCTCTCTTCATGCAGGCTCTCTATCCTGATCAAATGAGCGTCGAGTTCGTAGTTGGAAGATTGAGGTTTCAATACTTGAGTCAAGCAAAAACCATCGTTTACTTTAATGAGGTTGGTGCACGTAAAATCCGTCGTGTCCATATTCATGCCAATATAGTCTTTCGAGCCGGTGGAAACAGAGGCATAGCAATTAACCAGAAAAGGCAAAATATTACGTTTTCTTAGTTCGAATTACATTCCTGAACGAGTCGGGTTTCACCCGACCCGAACCCGATAAGTGAATTTTAAATGAACCCGAACCCGACAAAGATTTTTAATCGACCAGAAAACTGACCCGAACCCGCACCCGAATAAAATCTTTATACCCGAAACCCGATAAAACACTTCTGAGAGACCAATTTATAAAATACAAAATAACAGACAATTTTTACAGGCTATAACAACAATAAACAGGCAATAATAACAACAGATATTTAAAAAAAATATTTTTTATTTAATGCATTAGCCACCACTATCCAGAAGAAAAAAGGTAGAATATGGTTTTACTGAAAGCTAGCTTATTATGCTCTGGTTTCCCTTCAGCAATCGAGCTAATCTTTCGCCTTTTACTAAAGATTACCGTGGAGAAGAACAACTTAATGAGCCTATAGCCAATTTTTGGAATCCCACCGAAAGGTGGGGCGTTTTTTAAGATAGAATGCAATTAAGAAGTAAGGGTGAGTCATACAGACACTATGACTCATAGTGTATAGAGGAATTTCCCAGACTATATAAAATTAAGCTTCAGATTTAGAAGTGATATTACTAAGTTTTCTTATTCGATTTTTTTTTTTTTTTTATTTATACTCAGTTTACCTAAACAAATAAATTTTATTTGCATGTTGTAATTATGAAAGATATATAAAAATCTATGCAAGCAAATCGCGCGCTGTATAAATAAACAGAGATACATTTTTTAAACCAATTTTCTTATTTAAATATCCGAATTTTAACAACTTGCTTGCTTTGAATTTTAACTGGGAAAAAAAAGAAAAGAAAAAATATTAGTTTTAGTGAAATCTAATGATTTGCACTTCTTAAATTTACGAAATATTTTTTATAACAATAATAAGTTAATAAATAAATAACAATAATAAATCCTACGGAATTTTTTTCTGCTGACAGATTTTTAAAACGAAACACTGTACATTTTAGAGACTAGTTTATTTATTCCTCATCCAACTGAAGCTCTTTGATACGCCCTTTTCTTAAAAAAGTATTAAAGCTTATATTCTCAATGTTTCCATTTAATTTGTGAATATCTGAATCTGCTATTGATGTTTAGTAATATCTGCTCCCTACAGATGAACAAAAAAAGAATTTTTAAATAATGTTTTTGATTTTAATGCCCATATTTTAATATTCATATTATATTCATGATCTGGAATGAAACTAGCAAAGCTTTTTATATTTAATTTTTTATAAGCATAATAAATGAGGTAGGAAATTTGCTATGAATCTATTAACGACAAAATTGTACACGAATTTAATTATAATAATAATAATTTAGAGTTTGAAAAAGTTTTACTACTGAAAAGAGGCATATTTTGAAGTTTTAACAGTATCCAATGTTATTACATATACGAGTTTTTTCTTATAAATGAAATTTTCAGGAGAAAACACTTCCTGCTGAGTGGTTTGCACAGATAAAATAGACATTTCAGAAAAACTTATATTTTAATTTTAAAGCATTGAAAGTCTATAAATAACATTATTCTCCAGAAAATTTTGAATTCTTATTTTTTTTATAAATATTTAAATACCTATTTATTCTTCCTTCTGAAGCTTTTTGCAACGCCCATTTCTTTTAAAAAGTTAATATCTAAGCCGGTATAACACGTTCTTTACAGTTCCATTAAATTTGTGGATAACCATTATCGATGATGATCAATCTGCATTCATGATTAACCTGTTATTAATATTATATCCGAGTGCGCATCTTTTCTTTCAAAATTTACGCAAAAACTCGTTTAAAAGTCGACTCTCTTAATTTAGCTTTAAAAAAAAAAAAAAAAAATTCTTAGTTTATACACAGTAATTTACGGTAGATATTTCGGTAAAACTAACGCTTTAGAGAGTATTCAAACTGCAAAAATGATACTTTTCTTTGAAAATCCCCCATTCTTGTTTTTACGTTAAATATTTAAGTAAAAATAATCTGTTTACTCCTCCTTCTAAAGCTCATTGAAACGCCCATTTCTTCAAAAAGTGTTAATGCAAATACCCTATTTCTCAGAGTTTTTTTTTTTTTTTTTTTTTTTAATTTGAGGGTCTCTGAAGCTGCTCTGATGCTTCTCAGTATCTACTCTCTACAAATAAACAATAAAGCAATTTTTAAATGGTACCTACTTTGGATTTAAATGTCCACATTTTAATCATATTATTTTTTTATGATTTGAAAAGAATGTAGCTTCCTTTTTTATACCCTCCTTCTCATATTTATAAGGGCACTTTATATTTTGAAATAACTAACGTAAAAATAATTGTAAACAAGATTATACAAAGTGCATTTAATATATCTAGTATTCTCAAAACCAAAACTGCTATAATTTTTTTAATATGAAACAAAATTAATAAAGAATTACGCAAAATATTTTTTCTCCACGTTTTTAGATGTTCATAATTATAGGGACAATCAAGATTTTTTTCGTTTTATTTAACTTACAAGCGGATAAATTACAGTTGACATGCGAATTTGTTAACTACTGGACTAGATTAATTCATATATAAGCCTTCAATTTTTACTGGACTGACATTACTGATAATTCCTCGAAAAAAAAATAACCTTCATGTGGTGAAGTATGATAAATGTGTTTTTTAAGTGGAAGGATAATTTCAATCTGCCGAATTTCTAATGAAATTCGAAGATCTAAAATTGCTGAAGAAAATGTGATCAAACGTTGAACTGCTGGTTCGATAGGAGAGAGATCTGTTGCAAAATCAGAGTTGTTTTACAGAGATCGAAGACTCATAATTCCTCTTACTGTTCTACTCAAGATGGCTGCTGCAATAGCAGCCAAGGCTACAACAAAAGCCTTATTGAGTCTAACAAAACATTCGCTAATACTGTGTTACTTTATTTAATTGACATTTATTTGACGGTTTTGAGATCTGTAGTTACAACGACTTTCGTCTGGAATAATAATTAGAAAACTTTGAATAAAAACCATAAAATGCAATAAACTCGCAACAATTGTTTCGGGTCGAAAAAACACACGACCCTTTGCCAGGCGAACAAAGTAGGCACGAGTGCTGCGGTCAAAGAGACAACGCGTGCGGCAAACCAATCAGAATCTGACTCACTATTGACATCTCTCTTCATGCAGGCTCTCTATCCTGATCAAATGAGCGTCGAGTTCGTAGTTGGAAGATTGAGGTTTCAATACTTGAGTCAAGCAAAAACCATCGTTTACTTTAATGAGGTTGGTGCACGTAAAATCCGTCGTGTCCATATTCATGCCAATATAGTCTTTCGAGCCGGTGGAAACAGAGGCATAGCAATTAACCAGAAAAGGCAAAATATTACGTTTTCTTAGTTCGAATTACATTCCTGAACGAGTCGGGTTTCACCCGACCCGAACCCGATAAGTGAATTTTAAATGAACCCGAACCCGACAAAGATTTTTAATCGACCAGAAAACTGACCCGAACCCGCACCCGAATAAAATCTTTATACCCGAAACCCGATAAAACACTTCTGAGAGACCAATTTATAAAATACAAAATAACAGACAATTTTTACAGGCTATAACCAGTGCCTGATTTAAGGCAGGGCATTCGGGGCATGTGCCCAGGGCCCTCACACTGAGGGGGCCTCCAAGAAATTCCATCATACATTAAAAAAAATTTCCAGATTTGTTATAATGATCATTGTCTTTTCGTCAATGGATGAAGGTATTACTGCGCTGTTTTCTAAATCGGCGGTATGGTCTTTCAAGGAAACTATCAGCTCATTGAAAAAACTGCAACATTTTCGCTAAACGCAAATAACACTGCATACTACCGATACTGCATTCCAAACTAACCCGAGGCACGCACTGCAGAGCAGATACACAGGGGGATGTACATTAATCCGATAGAAAAGCGCTGGATCTAGTTAGGCTTTACTCTTACCAATAAGAGTAAAAAAGACGTGAAGTGAAGAGAATTTTTAGACCCATGAATCAAAAATATGCGATTTGTTTTGTTTGTTGTTAAAGTACGAGGTAAAGGGGCCCATTGAACATGAGTGCCCTGGGCCTCCAAGAGAGTAAATCGGTCCCTGGCTATAACAACAATAAACAGGCAATAATAACAACAGATATTTAAAAAAAATATTTTTTATTTAATGCATTAGCCACCACTATCCAGAAGAAAAAAAGGTAGAATATGGTTTTACTGAAAGCTAGCTTATTATGCTCTGGTTTCCCTTCAGCAATCGAGCTAATCTTTCGCCTTTTACTAAAGATTACCGTGGAGGGGAACAATTTAATGAGCCTATAGCCAATTTTGGAATCCCACCGAAAGGTGGGGCGTTATTTAAGATAGAATGCAATTAAGAAGTAAGGGTGAGTCATACAGACACTATGACTCATAGTGAATAGAGGAATTTCCCAGACTATATAAAATTAAGCTTCAGATTTAGAAGTGATATTACTAAGTTTTCTTATTCGATTTTTTTTTTTTTTTTTATTTATACTCAGTTTACCTAAACAAATAAATTTTATTTGCATGTTGTAATTATGAAAGATATATAAAAATCTATGCAAGCAAATCGCGCGCTGTATAAATAAACAGAGATACATTTTTTAAACCAATTTTCTTATTTAAATATCCGAATTTTAACAACTTGCTTGCTTTGAATTTTAACTGGGAAAAAAAAGAAAAGAAAAAATATTAGTTTTAGTGAAATCTAATGATTTGCACTTCTTAAATTTACGAAATATTTTTTATAACAATAATAAGTTAATAAATAAATAACAATAATAAATCCTACGGAATTTTTTTCTGCTGACAGATTTTTAAAACGAAACACTGTACATTTTAGAGACTAGTTTATTTATTCCTCATCCAACTGAAGCTCTTTGATACGCCCTTTTCTTAAAAAAATATTAAAGCCTATATTCTCAATGTTTCCATTTAATTTGTGAATATCTGAATCTGCTATTGATGTTTAGTAATATCTGCTCCCTACAGATGAACAAAAAAAGAATTTTTAAATAATGTTTTTGATTTTAATGCCCATATTTTAATATTCATATTATATTCATGATCTGGAATGAATCTAGCAAAGCTTTTTATATTTAATTTTTTATAAGCATAATAAATGAGGTAGGAAATTTGCTATGAATCTATTAACGACAAAATTGTACACGAATTTAATTATAATAATAATAATTTAGAGTTTGAAAAAGTTTTACTACTGAAAAGAGGCATATTTTGAAGTTTTAACAGTATCCAATGTTATTACATATACGAGTTTTTTCTTATAAATGAAATTTTCAGGAGAAAACACTTCCTGCTGAGTGGTTTGCACAGATAAAATAGACATTTCAGAAAAACTTATATTTTAATTTTAAAGCATTGAAAGTCTATAAATAACATTATTCTCCAGAAAATTTTGAATTCTTATTTTTTTTATAAATATTTAAATACCTATTTATTCTTCCTTCTGAAGCTTTTTGCAACGCCCATTTCTTTTAAAAAGTTAATATCTAAGCCGGTATAACACGTTCTTTACAGTTCCATTAAATTTGTGGATAACCATTATCGATGATGATCAATCTGCATTCATGATTAACCTGTTATTAATATTATATCCGAGTGCGCATCTTTTCTTTCAAAATTTACGCAAAAACTCGTTTAAAAGTCGACTCTCTTAATTTAGCTTTAAAAAAAAAAAAAAATTCTTAGTTTATACACAGTAATTTACGGTAGATATTTCGGTAAAACTAACGCTTTAGAGAGTATTCAAACTGCAAAAATGATACTTTTCTTTGAAAATCCCCCATTCTTGTTTTTACGTTAAATATTTAAGTAAAAATAATCTGTTTACTCCTCCTTCTAAAGCTCATTGAAACGCCCATTTCTTCAAAAAGTGTTAATGCAAATACCCTATTTCTCAGAGTTTTTTTTTTTTTTTTTTTTTTTAGTTTGAGGGTCTCTGAAGCTGCTCTGATGCTTCTCAGTATCTACTCTCTACAAATAAACAATAAAGCAATTTTTAAATGGTACCTACTTTGGATTTAAATGTCCACATTTTAATCATATTATTTTTTTATGATTTGAAAAGAATGTAGCTTCCTTTTTTATACCCTCCTTCTCATATTTATAAGGGCACTTTATATTTTGAAATAACTAACGTAAAAATAATTGTAAACAAGATTATACAAAGTGCATTTAATATATCTAGTATTCTCAAAACCAAAACTGCTATAATTTTTTTAATATGAAACAAAATTAATAAAGAATTACGCAAAATATTTTTTCTCCACGTTTTTAGATGTTCATAATTATAGGGACAATCAAGATTTTTTTCGTTTTATTTAACTTACAAGCGGATAAATTACAGTTGACATGCGAATTTGTTAACTACTGGACTAGATTAATTCATATATAAGCCTTCAATTTTTACTGGACTGACATTACTGATAATTCCTCGAAAAAAAAATAACCTTCATGTGGTGAAGTATGATAAATGTGTTTTTTAAGTGGAAGGATAATTTCAATCTGCCGAATTTCTAATGAAATTCGAAGATCTAAAATTGCTGAAGAAAATGTGATCAAACGTTGAACTGCTGGTTCGATAGGAGAGAGATCTGTTGCAAAATCAGAGTTGTTTTACAGAGATCGAAGACTCATAATTCCTCTTACTGTTCTACTCAAGATGGCTGCTGCAATAGCAGCCAAGGCTACAACAAAAGCCTTATTGAGTCTAACAAAACATTCGCTAATACTGTGTTACTTTATTTAATTGACATTTATTTGACGGTTTTGAGATCTGTAGTTACAACGACTTTCGTCTGGAATAATAATTAGAAAACTTTGAATAAAAACCATAAAATGCAATAAACTCGCAACAATTGTTTCGGGTCGAAAAAACACACGACCCTTTGCCAGGCGAACAAAGTAGGCACGAGTGCTGCGGTCAAAGAGACAACGCGTGCGGCAAACCAATCAGAATCTGACTCACTATTGACATCTCTCTTCATGCAGGCTCTCTATCCTGATCAAATGAGCGTCGAGTTCGTAGTTGGAAGATTGAGGTTTCAATACTTGAGTCAAGCAAAAACCATCGTTTACTTTAATGAGGTTGGTGCACGTAAAATCCGTCGTGTCCATATTCATGCCAATATAGTCTTTCGAGCCGGTGGAAACAGAGGCATAGCAATTAACCAGAAAAGGCAAAATATTACGTTTTCTTAGTTCGAATTACATTCCTGAACGAGTCGGGTTTCACCCGACCCGAACCCGATAAGTGAATTTTAAATGAACCCGAACCCGACAAAGATTTTTAATCGACCAGAAAACTGACCCGAACCCGCACCCGAATAAAATCTTTATACCCGAAACCCGATAAAACACTTCTGAGAGACCAATTTATAAAATACAAAATAACAGACAATTTTTACAGGCTATAACCAGTGCCTGATTTAAGGCAGGGCATTCGGGGCATGTGCCCAGGGCCCTCACACTGAGGGGGCCTCCAAGAAATTCCATCATACATTAAAAAAAATTTCCAGATTTGTTATAATGATCATTGTCTTTTCGTCAATGGATGAAGGTATTACTGCGCTGTTTTCTAAATCGGCGGTATGGTCTTTCAAGGAAACTATCAGCTCATTGAAAAAACTGCAACATTTTCGCTAAACGCAAATAACACTGCATACTACCGATACTGCATTCCAAACTAACCCGAGGCACGCACTGCAGAGCAGATACACAGGGGGATGTACATTAATCCGATAGAAAAGCGCTGGATCTAGTTAGGCTTTACTCTTACCAATAAGAGTAAAAAAGACGTGAAGTGAAGAGAATTTTTAGACCCATGAATCAAAAATATGCGATTTGTTTTGTTTGTTGTTAAAGTACGAGGTAAAGGGGCCCATTGAACATGAGTGCCCTGGGCCTCCAAGAGAGTAAATCGGTCCCTGGCTATAACAACAATAAACAGGCAATAATAACAACAGATATTTAAAAAAAATATTTTTTATTTAATGCATTAGCCACCACTATCCAGAAGAAAAAAAGGTAGAATATGGTTTTACTGAAAGCTAGCTTATTATGCTCTGGTTTCCCTTCAGCAATCGAGCTAATCTTTCGCCTTTTACTAAAGATTACCGTGGAGGGGAACAATTTAATGAGCCTATAGCCAATTTTGGAATCCCACCGAAAGGTGGGGCGTTATTTAAGATAGAATGCAATTAAGAAGTAAGGGTGAGTCATACAGACACTATGACTCATAGTGAATAGAGGAATTTCCCAGACTATATAAAATTAAGCTTCAGATTTAGAAGTGATATTACTAAGTTTTCTTATTCGATTTTTTTTTTTTTTTTTATTTATACTCAGTTTACCTAAACAAATAAATTTTATTTGCATGTTGTAATTATGAAAGATATATAAAAATCTATGCAAGCAAATCGCGCGCTGTATAAATAAACAGAGATACATTTTTTAAACCAATTTTCTTATTTAAATATCCGAATTTTAACAACTTGCTTGCTTTGAATTTTAACTGGGAAAAAAAAGAAAAGAAAAAATATTAGTTTTAGTGAAATCTAATGATTTGCACTTCTTAAATTTACGAAATATTTTTTATAACAATAATAAGTTAATAAATAAATAACAATAATAAATCCTACGGAATTTTTTTCTGCTGACAGATTTTTAAAACGAAACACTGTACATTTTAGAGACTAGTTTATTTATTCCTCATCCAACTGAAGCTCTTTGATACGCCCTTTTCTTAAAAAAATATTAAAGCCTATATTCTCAATGTTTCCATTTAATTTGTGAATATCTGAATCTGCTATTGATGTTTAGTAATATCTGCTCCCTACAGATGAACAAAAAAAGAATTTTTAAATAATGTTTTTGATTTTAATGCCCATATTTTAATATTCATATTATATTCATGATCTGGAATGAATCTAGCAAAGCTTTTTATATTTAATTTTTTATAAGCATAATAAATGAGGTAGGAAATTTGCTATGAATCTATTAACGACAAAATTGTACACGAATTTAATTATAATAATAATAATTTAGAGTTTGAAAAAGTTTTACTACTGAAAAGAGGCATATTTTGAAGTTTTAACAGTATCCAATGTTATTACATATACGAGTTTTTTCTTATAAATGAAATTTTCAGGAGAAAACACTTCCTGCTGAGTGGTTTGCACAGATAAAATAGACATTTCAGAAAAACTTATATTTTAATTTTAAAGCATTGAAAGTCTATAAATAACATTATTCTCCAGAAAATTTTGAATTCTTATTTTTTTTATAAATATTTAAATACCTATTTATTCTTCCTTCTGAAGCTTTTTGCAACGCCCATTTCTTTTAAAAAGTTAATATCTAAGCCGGTATAACACGTTCTTTACAGTTCCATTAAATTTGTGGATAACCATTATCGATGATGATCAATCTGCATTCATGATTAACCTGTTATTAATATTATATCCGAGTGCGCATCTTTTCTTTCAAAATTTACGCAAAAACTCGTTTAAAAGTCGACTCTCTTAATTTAGCTTTAAAAAAAAAAAAAAAATTCTTAGTTTATATACAGTAATTTACGGTAGATATTTCGGTAAAACTAACGCTTTAGAGAGTATTCAAACTGCAAAAATGATACTTTTCTTTGAAAATCCCCCATTCTTGTTTTTACGTTAAATATTTAAGTAAAAATAATCTGTTTACTCCTCCTTCTAAAGCTCATTGAAACGCCCATTTCTTCAAAAAGTGTTAATGCAAATACCCTATTTCTCAGAGTTTTTTTTTTTTTTTTTTTTTTAATTTGAGGGTCTCTGAAGCTGCTCTGATGCTTCTCAGTATCTACTCTCTACAAATAAACAATAAAGCAATTTTTAAATGGTACCTACTTTGGATTTAAATGTCCACATTTTAATCATATTATTTTTTTATGATTTGAAAAGAATGTAGCTTCCTTTTTTATACCCTCCTTCTCATATTTATAAGGGCACTTTATATTTTGAAATAACTAACGTAAAAATAATTGTAAACAAGATTATACAAAGTGCATTTAATATATCTAGTATTCTCAAAACCAAAACTGCTATAATTTTTTTAATATGAAACAAAATTAATAAAGAATTACGCAAAATATTTTTTCTCCACGTTTTTAGATCTTCATAATTATAGGGACAATCAAGATTTTTTTCGTTTTATTTAACTTACAAGCGGATAAATTACAGTTGACATGCGAATTTGTTAACTACTGGACTAGATTAATTCATATATAAGCCTTCAATTTTTATTGGACTGACATTACTGATAATTCCTCGAAAAAAAAATAACCTTCATGTGGTGAAGTATGATAAATGTGTTTTTTAAGTGGAAGGATAATTTCAATCTGCCGAATTTCTAATGAAATTCGAAGATCTAAAATTGCTGAAGAAAATGTGATCAAACGTTGAACTGCTGGTTCGATAGGAGAGAGATCTGTTGTAAAATCAGAGTTGTTTTACAGAGATCGAAGACTCATAATTCCTCTTACTGTTCTACTCAAGATGGCTGCTGCAATAGCAGCCAAGGCTACAACAAAAGCCTTATTGAGTCTAACAAAACATTCGCTAATACTGTGTTACTTTATTTAATTGACATTTATTTGACGGTTTTGAGATCTGTAGTTACAACGACTTTCGTCTGGAATAATAATTAGAAAACTTTGAATAAAAACCATAAAATGCAACAAACTCGCAACAATTGTTTCGGGTCGAAAAAACACACGACCCTTCGCCAGGCGAACAAAGTAGGCACGAGTGCTGCGGTCAAAGAGACAACGCGTGCGGCAAACCAATCAGAATCTGACTCACTATTGACATCTCTCTTCATGCAGGCTCTCTATCCTGATCAAATGAGCGTCGAGTTCGTAGTTGGAAGATTGAGGTTTCAATACTTGAGTCAAGCAAAAACCATCGTTTACTTTAATGAGGTTGGTGCACGTAAAATCCGTCGTGTCCATATTCATGCCAATATAGTCTTTCGAGCCGGTGGAAACAGAGGCATAGCAATTAACCAGAAAAGGCAAAATATTACGTTTTCTTAAGTTCGAATTACATTCCTGAACGAGTCGGGTTTCACCCGACCCGAACCCGATAAGTGAATTTTAAATGAACCCGAACCCGACAAAGATTTTTAATCGACCAGAAAACTGACCCGAACCCGCACCCGAATAAAATCTTTATACCCGAAACCCGATAAAACACTTCTGAGAGACCAATTTATAAAATACAAAATAACAGACAATTTTTACAGGCTATAACCAGTGCCTGATTTAAGGCAGGGCATTCGGGGCATGTGCCCAGGGCCCTCACACTGAGGGGGCCTCCAAGAAATTCCATCATACATTAAAAAAAATTTCCAGATTTGTTATAATGATCATTGTCTTTTCGTCAATGGATGAAGGTATTACTGCGCTGTTTTCTAAATCGGCGGTATGGTCTTTCAAGGAAACTATCAGCTCATTGAAAAAACTGCAACATTTTCGCTAAACGCAAATAACACTGCATACTACCGATACTGCATTCCAAACTAACCCGAGGCACGCACTGCAGAGCAGATACACAGGGGGATGTACATTAATCCGATAGAAAAGCGCTGGATCTAGTTAGGCTTTACTCTTACCAATAAGAGTAAAAAAGACGTGAAGTGAAGAGAATTTTTAGACCCATGAATCAAAAATATGCGATTTGTTTTGTTTGTTGTTAAAGTACGAGGTAAAGGGGCCCATTGAACATGAGTGCCCTGGGCCTCCAAGAGAGTAAATCGGTCCCTGGCTATAACAACAATAAACAGGCAATAATAACAACAGATATTTAAAAAAAATATTTTTTATTTAATGCATTAGCCACCACTATCCAGAAGAAAAAAAGGTAGAATATGGTTTTACTGAAAGCTAGCTTATTATGCTCTGGTTTCCCTTCAGCAATCGAGCTAATCTTTCGCCTTTTACTAAAGATTACCGTGGAGGGGAACAATTTAATGAGCCTATAGCCAATTTTGGAATCCCACCGAAAGGTGGGGCGTTATTTAAGATAGAATGCAATTAAGAAGTAAGGGTGAGTCATACAGACACTATGACTCATAGTGAATAGAGGAATTTCCCAGACTATATAAAATTAAGCTTCAGATTTAGAAGTGATATTACTAAGTTTTCTTATTCGATTTTTTTTTTTTTTTTTATTTATACTCAGTTTACCTAAACAAATAAATTTTATTTGCATGTTGTAATTATGAAAGATATATAAAAATCTATGCAAGCAAATCGCGCGCTGTATAAATAAACAGAGATACATTTTTTAAACCAATTTTCTTATTTAAATATCCGAATTTTAACAACTTGCTTGCTTTGAATTTTAACTGGGAAAAAAAAGAAAAGAAAAAATATTAGTTTTAGTGAAATCTAATGATTTGCACTTCTTAAATTTACGAAATATTTTTTATAACAATAATAAGTTAATAAATAAATAACAATAATAAATCCTACGGAATTTTTTTCTGCTGACAGATTTTTAAAACGAAACACTGTACATTTTAGAGACTAGTTTATTTATTCCTCATCCAACTGAAGCTCTTTGATACGCCCTTTTCTTAAAAAAATATTAAAGCCTATATTCTCAATGTTTCCATTTAATTTGTGAATATCTGAATCTGCTATTGATGTTTAGTAATATCTGCTCCCTACAGATGAACAAAAAAAGAATTTTTAAATAATGTTTTTGATTTTAATGCCCATATTTTAATATTCATATTATATTCATGATCTGGAATGAATCTAGCAAAGCTTTTTATATTTAATTTTTTATAAGCATAATAAATGAGGTAGGAAATTTGCTATGAATCTATTAACGACAAAATTGTACACGAATTTAATTATAATAATAATAATTTAGAGTTTGAAAAAGTTTTACTACTGAAAAGAGGCATATTTTGAAGTTTTAACAGTATCCAATGTTATTACATATACGAGTTTTTTCTTATAAATGAAATTTTCAGGAGAAAACACTTCCTGCTGAGTGGTTTGCACAGATAAAATAGACATTTCAGAAAAACTTATATTTTAATTTTAAAGCATTGAAAGTCTATAAATAACATTATTCTCCAGAAAATTTTGAATTCTTATTTTTTTTATAAATATTTAAATACCTATTTATTCTTCCTTCTGAAGCTTTTTGCAACGCCCATTTCTTTTAAAAAGTTAATATCTAAGCCGGTATAACACGTTCTTTACAGTTCCATTAAATTTGTGGATAACCATTATCGATGATGATCAATCTGCATTCATGATTAACCTGTTATTAATATTATATCCGAGTGCGCATCTTTTCTTTCAAAATTTACGCAAAAACTCGTTTAAAAGTCGACTCTCTTAATTTAGCTTTAAAAAAAAAAAAAAAATTCTTAGTTTATACACAGTAATTTACGGTAGATATTTCGGTAAAACTAACGCTTTAGAGAGTATTCAAACTGCAAAAATGATACTTTTCTTTGAAAATCCCCCATTCTTGTTTTTACGTTAAATATTTAAGTAAAAATAATCTGTTTACTCCTCCTTCTAAAGCTCATTGAAACGCCCATTTCTTCAAAAAGTGTTAATGCAAATACCCTATTTCTCAGAGTTTTTTTTTTTTTTTTTTTTTTTAATTTGAGGGTCTCTGAAGCTGCTCTGATGCTTCTCAGTATCTACTCTCTACAAATAAACAATAAAGCAATTTTTAAATGGTACCTACTTTGGATTTAAATGTCCACATTTTAATCATATTATTTTTTTATGATTTGAAAAGAATGTAGCTTCCTTTTTTATACCCTCCTTCTCATATTTATAAGGGCACTTTATATTTTGAAATAACTAACGTAAAAATAATTGTAAACAAGATTATACAAAGTGCATTTAATATATCTAGTATTCTCAAAACCAAAACTGCTATAATTTTTTTAATATGAAACAAAATTAATAAAGAATTACGCAAAATATTTTTTCTCCACGTTTTTAGATGTTCATAATTATAGGGACAATCAAGATTTTTTTCGTTTTATTTAACTTACAAGCGGATAAATTACAGTTGACATGCGAATTTGTTAACTACTGGACTAGATTAATTCATATATAAGCCTTCAATTTTTACTGGACTGACATTACTGATAATTCCTCGAAAAAAAAATAACCTTCATGTGGTGAAGTATGATAAATGTGTTTTTTAAGTGGAAGGATAATTTCAATCTGCCGAATTTCTAATGAAATTCGAAGATCTAAAATTGCTGAAGAAAATGTGATCAAACGTTGAACTGCTGGTTCGATAGGAGAGAGATCTGTTGCAAAATCAGAGTTGTTTTACAGAGATCGAAGACTCATAATTCCTCTTACTGTTCTACTCAAGATGGCTGCTGCAATAGCAGCCAAGGCTACAACAAAAGCCTTATTGAGTCTAACAAAACATTCGCTAATACTGTGTTACTTTATTTAATTGACATTTATTTGACGGTTTTGAGATCTGTAGTTACAACGACTTTCGTCTGGAATAATAATTAGAAAACTTTGAATAAAAACCATAAAATGCAATAAACTCGCAACAATTGTTTCGGGTCGAAAAAACACACGACCCTTTGCCAGGCGAACAAAGTAGGCACGAGTGCTGCGGTCAAAGAGACAACGCGTGCGGCAAACCAATCAGAATCTGACTCACTATTGACATCTCTCTTCATGCAGGCTCTCTATCCTGATCAAATGAGCGTCGAGTTCGTAGTTGGAAGATTGAGGTTTCAATACTTGAGTCAAGCAAAAACCATCGTTTACTTTAATGAGGTTGGTGCACGTAAAATCCGTCGTGTCCATATTCATGCCAATATAGTCTTTCGAGCCGGTGGAAACAGAGGCATAGCAATTAACCAGAAAAGGCAAAATATTACGTTTTCTTAGTTCGAATTACATTCCTGAACGAGTCGGGTTTCACCCGACCCGAACCCGATAAGTGAATTTTAAATGAACCCGAACCCGACAAAGATTTTTAATCGACCAGAAAACTGACCCGAACCCGCACCCGAATAAAATCTTTATACCCGAAACCCGATAAAACACTTCTGAGAGACCAATTTATAAAATACAAAATAACAGACAATTTTTACAGGCTATAACCAGTGCCTGATTTAAGGCAGGGCATTCGGGGCATGTGCCCAGGGCCCTCACACTGAGGGGGCCTCCAAGAAATTCCATCATACATTAAAAAAAATTTCCAGATTTGTTATAATGATCATTGTCTTTTCGTCAATGGATGAAGGTATTACTGCGCTGTTTTCTAAATCGGCGGTATGGTCTTTCAAGGAAACTATCAGCTCATTGAAAAAACTGCAACATTTTCGCTAAACGCAAATAACACTGCATACTACCGATACTGCATTCCAAACTAACCCGAGGCACGCACTGCAGAGCAGATACACAGGGGGATGTACATTAATCCGATAGAAAAGCGCTGGATCTAGTTAGGCTTTACTCTTACCAATAAGAGTAAAAAAGACGTGAAGTGAAGAGAATTTTTAGACCCATGAATCAAAAATATGCGATTTGTTTTGTTTGTTGTTAAAGTACGAGGTAAAGGGGCCCATTGAACATGAGTGCCCTGGGCCTCCAAGAGAGTAAATCGGTCCCTGGCTATAACAACAATAAACAGGCAATAATAACAACAGATATTTAAAAAAAATATTTTTTATTTAATGCATTAGCCACCACTATCCAGAAGAAAAAAAGGTAGAATATGGTTTTACTGAAAGCTAGCTTATTATGCTCTGGTTTCCCTTCAGCAATCGAGCTAATCTTTCGCCTTTTACTAAAGATTACCGTGGAGGGGAACAATTTAATGAGCCTATAGCCAATTTTGGAATCCCACCGAAAGGTGGGGCGTTATTTAAGATAGAATGCAATTAAGAAGTAAGGGTGAGTCATACAGACACTATGACTCATAGTGAATAGAGGAATTTCCCAGACTATATAAAATTAAGCTTCAGATTTAGAAGTGATATTACTAAGTTTTCTTATTCGATTTTTTTTTTTTTTTTTATTTATACTCAGTTTACCTAAACAAATAAATTTTATTTGCATGTTGTAATTATGAAAGATATATAAAAATCTATGCAAGCAAATCGCGCGCTGTATAAATAAACAGAGATACATTTTTTAAACCAATTTTCTTATTTAAATATCCGAATTTTAACAACTTGCTTGCTTTGAATTTTAACTGGGAAAAAAAAGAAAAGAAAAAATATTAGTTTTAGTGAAATCTAATGATTTGCACTTCTTAAATTTACGAAATATTTTTTATAACAATAATAAGTTAATAAATAAATAACAATAATAAATCCTACGGAATTTTTTTCTGCTGACAGATTTTTAAAACGAAACACTGTACATTTTAGAGACTAGTTTATTTATTCCTCATCCAACTGAAGCTCTTTGATACGCCCTTTTCTTAAAAAAATATTAAAGCCTATATTCTCAATGTTTCCATTTAATTTGTGAATATCTGAATCTGCTATTGATGTTTAGTAATATCTGCTCCCTACAGATGAACAAAAAAAGAATTTTTAAATAATGTTTTTGATTTTAATGCCCATATTTTAATATTCATATTATATTCATGATCTGGAATGAATCTAGCAAAGCTTTTTATATTTAATTTTTTATAAGCATAATAAATGAGGTAGGAAATTTGCTATGAATCTATTAACGACAAAATTGTACACGAATTTAATTATAATAATAATAATTTAGAGTTTGAAAAAGTTTTACTACTGAAAAGAGGCATATTTTGAAGTTTTAACAGTATCCAATGTTATTACATATACGAGTTTTTTCTTATAAATGAAATTTTCAGGAGAAAACACTTCCTGCTGAGTGGTTTGCACAGATAAAATAGACATTTCAGAAAAACTTATATTTTAATTTTAAAGCATTGAAAGTCTATAAATAACATTATTCTCCAGAAAATTTTGAATTCTTATTTTTTTTATAAATATTTAAATACCTATTTATTCTTCCTTCTGAAGCTTTTTGCAACGCCCATTTCTTTTAAAAAGTTAATATCTAAGCCGGTATAACACGTTCTTTACAGTTCCATTAAATTTGTGGATAACCATTATCGATGATGATCAATCTGCATTCATGATTAACCTGTTATTAATATTATATCCGAGTGCGCATCTTTTCTTTCAAAATTTACGCAAAAACTCGTTTAAAAGTCGACTCTCTTAATTTAGCTTTAAAAAAAAAAAAAAAATTCTTAGTTTATACACAGTAATTTACGGTAGATATTTCGGTAAAACTAACGCTTTAGAGAGTATTCAAACTGCAAAAATGATACTTTTCTTTGAAAATCCCCCATTCTTGTTTTTACGTTAAATATTTAAGTAAAAATAATCTGTTTACTCCTCCTTCTAAAGCTCATTGAAACGCCCATTTCTTCAAAAAGTGTTAATGCAAATACCCTATTTCTCAGAGTTTTTTTTTTTTTTTTTTTTTTTAATTTGAGGGTCTCTGAAGCTGCTCTGATGCTTCTCAGTATCTACTCTCTACAAATAAACAATAAAGCAATTTTTAAATGGTACCTACTTTGGATTTAAATGTCCACATTTTAATCATATTATTTTTTTATGATTTGAAAAGAATGTAGCTTCCTTTTTTATACCCTCCTTCTCATATTTATAAGGGCACTTTATATTTTGAAATAACTAACGTAAAAATAATTGTAAACAAGATTATACAAAGTGCATTTAATATATCTAGTATTCTCAAAACCAAAACTGCTATAATTTTTTTAATATGAAACAAAATTAATAAAGAATTACGCAAAATATTTTTTCTCCACGTTTTTAGATCTTCATAATTATAGGGACAATCAAGATTTTTTTCGTTTTATTTAACTTACAAGCGGATAAATTACAGTTGACATGCGAATTTGTTAACTACTGGACTAGATTAATTCATATATAAGCCTTCAATTTTTATTGGACTGACATTACTGATAATTCCTCGAAAAAAAAATAACCTTCATGTGGTGAAGTATGATAAATGTGTTTTTTAAGTGGAAGGATAATTTCAATCTGCCGAATTTCTAATGAAATTCGAAGATCTAAAATTGCTGAAGAAAATGTGATCAAACGTTGAACTGCTGGTTCGATAGGAGAGAGATCTGTTGTAAAATCAGAGTTGTTTTACAGAGATCGAAGACTCATAATTCCTCTTACTGTTCTACTCAAGATGGCTGCTGCAATAGCAGCCAAGGCTACAACAAAAGCCTTATTGAGTCTAACAAAACATTCGCTAATACTGTGTTACTTTATTTAATTGACATTTATTTGACGGTTTTGAGATCTGTAGTTACAACGACTTTCGTCTGGAATAATAATTAGAAAACTTTGAATAAAAACCATAAAATGCAACAAACTCGCAACAATTGTTTCGGGTCGAAAAAACACACGACCCTTCGCCAGGCGAACAAAGTAGGCACGAGTGCTGCGGTCAAAGAGACAACGCGTGCGGCAAACCAATCAGAATCTGACTCACTATTGACATCTCTCTTCATGCAGGCTCTCTATCCTGATCAAATGAGCGTCGAGTTCGTAGTTGGAAGATTGAGGTTTCAATACTTGAGTCAAGCAAAAACCATCGTTTACTTTAATGAGGTTGGTGCACGTAAAATCCGTCGTGTCCATATTCATGCCAATATAGTCTTTCGAGCCGGTGGAAACAGAGGCATAGCAATTAACCAGAAAAGGCAAAATATTACGTTTTCTTAAGTTCGAATTACATTCCTGAACGAGTCGGGTTTCACCCGACCCGAACCCGATAAGTGAATTTTAAATGAACCCGAACCCGACAAAGATTTTTAATCGACCAGAAAACTGACCCGAACCCGCACCCGAATAAAATCTTTATACCCGAAACCCGATAAAACACTTCTGAGAGACCAATTTATAAAATACAAAATAACAGACAATTTTTACAGGCTATAACAACAATAAACAGGCAATAATAACAACAGATATTTAAAAAAAATATTTTTTATTTAATGCATTAGCCACCACTATCCAGAAGAAGTAAAGGTAGAATATGGTTTTACTGAAAGCTAGCTTATTATGCTCTGGTTTCCCTTCAGCAATCGAGCTAATCTTTCGCCTTTTACTAAAGATTACCGTGGAGGGGAACAACTTAATGAGCCTATAGCCAATTTTTGGAATCCCACCGAAAGGTGGGGCGTTATTTAAGATAGAATGCAATTAAGAAGTAAGGGTGAGTCATACAGACACTATGACTCATAGTGTATAGAGGAATTTCCCAGACTATATAAAATTAAGCTTCAGATTTAGAAGTGATATTACTAAGTTTTCTTATTCGATTTTTTTTTTTTTTTTTATTATTTATACTCAGTTTACCTAAACAAATAAATTTTATTTGCATGTTGTAATTATGAAAGATATATAAAAATCTATGCAAGCAAATCGCGCGCTGTATAAATAAACAGAGATACATTTTTTAAACCAATTTTCTTATTTAAATATCCGAATTTTAACAACTTGCTTGCTTTGAATTTTAACTGGGGAAAAAGAAAAGAAAAGAAATTAGTTTTAGTGAAATCTAATGATTTGCACTTCTTAAATTTACGAAATATTTTTTATAACAATAATAAGTTAATAAATAAATAACAATAATAAATCCTATGGAATTTTTTTCTGCTGACAGATTTTTAAAACGAAACACTGTACATTTTAGAGACTAGTTTATTTATTCCTCATCCAACTGAAGCTCTTTGATACGCCCTTTTCTTAAAAAAGTATTAAAGCTTATATTCTCAATGTTTCCATTTAATTTGTGAATATCTGAATCTGCTATTGATGTTTAGTAATATCTGCTCCCTACAGATGAACAAAAAAAGAATTTTTAAATAATGTTTTTGATTTTAATGCCCATATTTTAATATTCATATTATATTCATGATCTGGAATGAAACTAGCAAAGCTTTTTATATTTAATTTTTTATAAGCATAATAAATGAGGTAGGAAATTTGCTATGAATCTATTAACGACAAAATTGTACACGAATTTAATTATAATAATAATAATTTAGAGTTTGAAAAAGTTTTACTACTGAAAAGAGGCATATTTTGAAGTTTTAACAGTATCCAATGTTATTACATATACGAGTTTTTTCTTATAAATGAAATTTTCAGGAGAAAACACTTCCTGCTGAGTGGTTTGCACAGATAAAATAGACATTTCAGAAAAACTTATATTTTAATTTTAAAGCATTGAAAGTCTATAAATAACATTATTCTCCAGAAAATTTTGAATTCTTATTTTTTTTATAAATATTTAAATACCTATTTATTCTTCCTTCTGAAGCTTTTTGCAACGCCCATTTCTTTTAAAAAGTTAATATCTAAGCCGGTATAACACGTTCTTTACAGTTCCATTAAATTTGTGGATAACCATTATCGATGATGATCAATCTGCATTCATGATTAACCTGTTATTAATATTATATCCGAGTGCGCATCTTTTCTTTCAAAATTTACGCAAAAACTCGTTTAAAAGTCGACTCTCTTAAATTAGCTTTAAAAAAAAAAAAAAAAATTCTTAGTTTATACACAGTAATTTACGGTAGATATTTCGGTAAAACTAACGCTTTAGAGAGTATTCAAACTGCAAAAATGATACTTTTCTTTGAAAATCCCCCATTCTTGTTTTTACGTTAAATATTTAAGTAAAAATAATCTGTTTACTCCTCCTTCTAAAGCTCATTGAAACGCCCATTTCTTCAAAAAGTGTTAATGCAAATACCCTATTTCTCAGAGTTTTTTTTTTTTTAATTTGAGGGTCTCTGAAGCTGCTCTGATGCTTCTCAGTATCTACTCTCTACAAATAAACAATAAAGCAATTTTTAAATGGTACCTACTTTGGATTTAAATGTCCACATTTTAATCATATTATTTTTTTATGATTTGAAAAGAATGTAGCTTCCTTTTTTATACCCTCCTTCTCATATTTATAAGGGCACTTTATATTTTGAAATAACTAACGTAAAAATAATTGTAAACAAGATTATACAAAGTGCATTTAATATATCTAGTATTCTCAAAACCAAAACTGCTATAATTTTTTTAATATGAAACAAAATTAATAAAGAATTACGCAAAATATTTTTTCTCCACGTTTTTAGATGTTCATAATTATAGGGACAATCAAGATTTTTTTCGTTTTATTTAACTTACAAGCGGATAAATTACAGTTGACATGCGAATTTGTTAACTACTGGACTAGATTAATTCATATATAAGCCTTCAATTTTTATTGGACTGACATTACTGATAATTCCTCGAAAAAAAAATAACCTTCATGTGGTGAAGTATGAGAAATGTGTTTTTTAAGTGGAAGGATAATTTCAATCTGCCGAATTTCTAATGAAATTCGAAGATCTAAAATTGCTGAAGCAAATGTGATCAAACGTTGAACTGCTGGTTCGATAGGAGAGAGATCTGTTGCAAAATCAGAGTTGTTTTACAGAGATCGAAGACTCATAATTCCTCTTACTGTTCTACTCAAGATGGCTGCTGCAATAGCAGCCAAGGCTATCCCAAAAGCCTTATTGAGTCTAACAAAACATTCGCTAATACTGTGTTACTTTATTTAATTGACATTTATTTGACGGTTTTGAGATCTGTAGTTACAACGACTTTCGTCTGGAATAATAATTAGAAAACTTTGAATAAAAACCATAAAATGCAATAAACTCGCAACAATTGTTTCGGGTCGAAAAAACACACGACCCTTCGCCAGGCGAACAAAGTAGGCACGAGTGCTGCGGTCAAAGAGACAACGCGTGCGGCAAACCAATCAGAATCTGACTCACTATTGACATCTCTCTTCATGCAGGCTCTCTATCCTGATCAAATGAGCGTCGAGTTCGTAGTTGGAAGATTGAGGTTTCAATACTTGAGTCAAGCAAAAACCATCGTTTACTTTAATGAGGTTGGTGCACGTAAAATCCGTCGTGTCCATATTCATGCCAATATAGTCTTTCGAGCCGGTGGAAACAGAGGCATAGCAATTAACCAGAAAAGGCAAAATATTACGTTTTCTTAGTTCGAATTACATTCCTGAACGAGTCGGGTTTCACCCGACCCGAACCCGATAAGTGAATTTTAAATGAACCCGAACCCGACAAAGATTTTTAATCGACCAGAAAACTGACCCGAACCCGCACCCGAATAAAATCTTTATACCCGAAACCCGATAAAACACTTCTGAGAGACCAATTTATAAAATACAAAATAACAGACAATTTTTACAGGCTATAACAACAATAAACAGGCAATAATAACAACAGATATTTAAAAAAAATATTTTTTATTTAATGCATTAGCCACCACTATCCAGAAGAAAAAAAGGTAGAATATGGTTTTACTGAAAGCTAGCTTATTATGCTCTGGTTTCCCTTCAGCAATCGAGCTAATCTTTCGCCTTTTACTAAAGATTACCGTGGAGAAGAACAACTTAATGAGCCTATAGCCAATTTTTGGAATCCCACCGAAAGGTGGGGCGTTTTTTAAGATAGAATGCAATTAAGAAGTAAGGGTGAGTCATACAGACACTATGACTCATAGTGTATAGAGGAATTTCCCAGACTATATAAAATTAAGCTTCAGATTTAGAAGTGATATTACTAAGTTTTCTTATTCGATTTTTTTTTTTTTTTAATTTATACTCAGTTTACCTAAACAAATAAATTTTATTTGCATGTTGTAATTATGAAAGATATATAAAAATCTATGCAAGCAAATCGCGCGCTGTATAAATAAACAGAGATACATTTTTTAAACCAATTTTCTTATTTAAATATCCGAATTTTAACAACTTGCTTGCTTTGAATTTTAACTGGGAAAAAAAAGAAAAGAAAAAATATTAGTTTTAGTGAAATCTAATGATTTGCACTTCTTAAATTTACGAAATATTTTTTATAACAATAATAAGTTAATAAATAAATAACAATAATAAATCCTACGGAATTTTTTTCTGCTGACAGATTTTTAAAACGAAACACTGTACATTTTAGAGACTAGTTTATTTATTCCTCATCCAACTGAAGCTCTTTGATACGCCCTTTTCTTAAAAAAGTATTAAAGCTTATATTCTCAATGTTTCCATTTAATTTGTGAATATCTGAATCTGCTATTGATGTTTAGTAATATCTGCTCCCTACAGATGAACAAAAAAAGAATTTTTAAATAATGTTTTTGATTTTAATGCCCATATTTTAATATTCATATTATATTCATGATCTGGAATGAAACTAGCAAAGCTTTTTATATTTAATTTTTTATAAGCATAATAAATGAGGTAGGAAATTTGCTATGAATCTATTAACGACAAAATTGTACACGAATTTAATTATAATAATAATAATTTAGAGTTTGAAAAAGTTTTACTACTGAAAAGAGGCATATTTTGAAGTTTTAACAGTATCCAATGTTATTACATATACGAGTTTTTTCTTATAAATGAAATTTTCAGGAGAAAACACTTCCTGCTGAGTGGTTTGCACAGATAAAATAGACATTTCAGAAAAACTTATATTTTAATTTTAAAGCATTGAAAGTCTATAAATAACATTATTCTCCAGAAAATTTTGAATTCTTATTTTTTTTATAAATATTTAAATACCTATTTATTCTTCCTTCTGAAGCTTTTTGCAACGCCCATTTCTTTTAAAAAGTTAATATCTAAGCCGGTATAACACGTTCTTTACAGTTCCATTAAATTTGTGGATAACCATTATCGATGATGATCAATCTGCATTCATGATTAACCTGTTATTAATATTATATCCGAGTGCGCATCTTTTCTTTCAAAATTTACGCAAAAACTCGTTTAAAAGTCGACTCTCTTAATTTAGCTTTAAAAAAAAAAAAAAAAAATTCTTAGTTTATACACAGTAATTTACGGTAGATATTTCGGTAAAACTAACGCTTTAGAGAGTATTCAAACTGCAAAAATGATACTTTTCTTTGAAAATCCCCCATTCTTGTTTTTACGTTAAATATTTAAGTAAAAATAATCTGTTTACTCCTCCTTCTAAAGCTCATTGAAACGCCCATTTCTTCAAAAAGTGTTAATGCAAATACCCTATTTCTCAGAGTTTTTTTTTTTTTTTTTTTTTTTAATTTGAGGGTCTCTGAAGCTGCTCTGATGCTTCTCAGTATCTACTCTCTACAAATAAACAATAAAGCAATTTTTAAATGGTACCTACTTTGGATTTAAATGTCCACATTTTAATCATATTATTTTTTTATGATTTGAAAAGAATGTAGCTTCCTTTTTTATACCCTCCTTCTCATATTTATAAGGGCACTTTATATTTTGAAATAACTAACGTAAAAATAATTGTAAACAAGATTATACAAAGTGCATTTAATATATCTAGTATTCTCAAAACCAAAACTGCTATAATTTTTTTAATATGAAACAAAATTAATAAAGAATTACGCAAAATATTTTTTCTCCACGTTTTTAGATGTTCATAATTATAGGGACAATCAAGATTTTTTTCGTTTTATTTAACTTACAAGCGGATAAATTACAGTTGACATGCGAATTTGTTAACTACTGGACTAGATTAATTCATATATAAGCCTTCAATTTTTACTGGACTGACATTACTGATAATTCCTCGAAAAAAAAATAACCTTCATGTGGTGAAGTATGATAAATGTGTTTTTTAAGTGGAAGGATAATTTCAATCTGCCGAATTTCTAATGAAATTCGAAGATCTAAAATTGCTGAAGAAAATGTGATCAAACGTTGAACTGCTGGTTCGATAGGAGAGAGATCTGTTGCAAAATCAGAGTTGTTTTACAGAGATCGAAGACTCATAATTCCTCTTACTGTTCTACTCAAGATGGCTGCTGCAATAGCAGCCAAGGCTACAACAAAAGCCTTATTGAGTCTAACAAAACATTCGCTAATACTGTGTTACTTTATTTAATTGACATTTATTTGACGGTTTTGAGATCTGTAGTTACAACGACTTTCGTCTGGAATAATAATTAGAAAACTTTGAATAAAAACCATAAAATGCAATAAACTCGCAACAATTGTTTCGGGTCGAAAAAACACACGACCCTTTGCCAGGCGAACAAAGTAGGCACGAGTGCTGCGGTCAAAGAGACAACGCGTGCGGCAAACCAATCAGAATCTGACTCACTATTGACATCTCTCTTCATGCAGGCTCTCTATCCTGATCAAATGAGCGTCGAGTTCGTAGTTGGAAGATTGAGGTTTCAATACTTGAGTCAAGCAAAAACCATCGTTTACTTTAATGAGGTTGGTGCACGTAAAATCCGTCGTGTCCATATTCATGCCAATATAGTCTTTCGAGCCGGTGGAAACAGAGGCATAGCAATTAACCAGAAAAGGCAAAATATTACGTTTTCTTAGTTCGAATTACATTCCTGAACGAGTCGGGTTTCACCCGACCCGAACCCGATAAGTGAATTTTAAATGAACCCGAACCCGACAAAGATTTTTAATCGACCAGAAAACTGACCCGAACCCGCACCCGAATAAAATCTTTATACCCGAAACCCGATAAAACACTTCTGAGAGACCAATTTATAAAATACAAAATAACAGACAATTTTTACAGGCTATAACCAGTGCCTGATTTAAGGCAGGGCATTCGGGGCATGTGCCCAGGGCCCTCACACTGAGGGGGCCTCCAAGAAATTCCATCATACATTAAAAAAAATTTCCAGATTTGTTATAATGATCATTGTCTTTTCGTCAATGGATGAAGGTATTACTGCGCTGTTTTCTAAATCGGCGGTATGGTCTTTCAAGGAAACTATCAGCTCATTGAAAAAACTGCAACATTTTCGCTAAACGCAAATAACACTGCATACTACCGATACTGCATTCCAAACTAACCCGAGGCACGCACTGCAGAGCAGATACACAGGGGGATGTACATTAATCCGATAGAAAAGCGCTGGATCTAGTTAGGCTTTACTCTTACCAATAAGAGTAAAAAAGACGTGAAGTGAAGAGAATTTTTAGACCCATGAATCAAAAATATGCGATTTGTTTTGTTTGTTGTTAAAGTACGAGGTAAAGGGGCCCATTGAACATGAGTGCCCTGGGCCTCCAAGAGAGTAAATCGGTCCCTGGCTATAACAACAATAAACAGGCAATAATAACAACAGATATTTAAAAAAAATATTTTTTATTTAATGCATTAGCCACCACTATCCAGAAGAAAAAAAGGTAGAATATGGTTTTACTGAAAGCTAGCTTATTATGCTCTGGTTTCCCTTCAGCAATCGAGCTAATCTTTCGCCTTTTACTAAAGATTACCGTGGAGGGGAACAATTTAATGAGCCTATAGCCAATTTTGGAATCCCACCGAAAGGTGGGGCGTTATTTAAGATAGAATGCAATTAAGAAGTAAGGGTGAGTCATACAGACACTATGACTCATAGTGAATAGAGGAATTTCCCAGACTATATAAAATTAAGCTTCAGATTTAGAAGTGATATTACTAAGTTTTCTTATTCGATTTTTTTTTTTTTTTTTATTTATACTCAGTTTACCTAAACAAATAAATTTTATTTGCATGTTGTAATTATGAAAGATATATAAAAATCTATGCAAGCAAATCGCGCGCTGTATAAATAAACAGAGATACATTTTTTAAACCAATTTTCTTATTTAAATATCCGAATTTTAACAACTTGCTTGCTTTGAATTTTAACTGGGAAAAAAAAGAAAAGAAAAAATATTAGTTTTAGTGAAATCTAATGATTTGCACTTCTTAAATTTACGAAATATTTTTTATAACAATAATAAGTTAATAAATAAATAACAATAATAAATCCTACGGAATTTTTTTCTGCTGACAGATTTTTAAAACGAAACACTGTACATTTTAGAGACTAGTTTATTTATTCCTCATCCAACTGAAGCTCTTTGATACGCCCTTTTCTTAAAAAAATATTAAAGCCTATATTCTCAATGTTTCCATTTAATTTGTGAATATCTGAATCTGCTATTGATGTTTAGTAATATCTGCTCCCTACAGATGAACAAAAAAAGAATTTTTAAATAATGTTTTTGATTTTAATGCCCATATTTTAATATTCATATTATATTCATGATCTGGAATGAATCTAGCAAAGCTTTTTATATTTAATTTTTTATAAGCATAATAAATGAGGTAGGAAATTTGCTATGAATCTATTAACGACAAAATTGTACACGAATTTAATTATAATAATAATAATTTAGAGTTTGAAAAAGTTTTACTACTGAAAAGAGGCATATTTTGAAGTTTTAACAGTATCCAATGTTATTACATATACGAGTTTTTTCTTATAAATGAAATTTTCAGGAGAAAACACTTCCTGCTGAGTGGTTTGCACAGATAAAATAGACATTTCAGAAAAACTTATATTTTAATTTTAAAGCATTGAAAGTCTATAAATAACATTATTCTCCAGAAAATTTTGAATTCTTATTTTTTTTATAAATATTTAAATACCTATTTATTCTTCCTTCTGAAGCTTTTTGCAACGCCCATTTCTTTTAAAAAATTAATATCTAAGCCGGTATAACACGTTCTTTACAGTTCCATTAAATTTGTGGATAACCATTATCGATGATGATCAATCTGCATTCATGATTAACCTGTTATTAATATTATATCCGAGTGCGCATCTTTTCTTTCAAAATTTACGCAAAAACTCGTTTAAAAGTCGACTCTCTTAATTTAGCTTTAAAAAAAAAAAAAAAATTCTTAGTTTATACACAGTAATTTACGGTAGATATTTCGGTAAAACTAACGCTTTAGAGAGTATTCAAACTGCAAAAATGATACTTTTCTTTGAAAATCCCCCATTCTTGTTTTTACGTTAAATATTTAAGTAAAAATAATCTGTTTACTCCTCCTTCTAAAGCTCATTGAAACGCCCATTTCTTCAAAAAGTGTTAATGCAAATACCCTATTTCTCAGAGTTTTTTTTTTTTTTTTTTTTTTTTTTTTAATTTGAGGGTCTCTGAAGCTGCTCTGATGCTTGTCAGTATCTACTCTCTACAAATAAACAATAAAGCAATTTTTAAATGGTACCTACTTTGGATTTAAATGTCCACATTTTAATCATATTATTTTTTTATGATTTGAAAAGAATGTAGCTTCCTTTTTTATACCCTCCTTCTCATATTTATAAGGGCACTTTATATTTTGAAATAACTAACGTAAAAATAATTGTAAACAAGATTATTCAAAGTGCATTTAATATATCTAGTATTCTCAAAACCAAAACTGCTATAATTTTTTTAATATGAAACAAAATTAATAAAGAATTACGCAAAATATTTTTTCTCCACGTTTTTAGATGTTCATAATTATAGGGACAATCAAGATTTTTTTCGTTTTATTTAACTTACAAGCGGATAAATTACAGTTGACATGCGAATTTGTTAACTACTGGACTAGATTAATTCATATATAAGCCTTCAATTTTTATTGGACTGACATTACTGATAATTCCTCGAAAAAAAAATAACCTTCATGTGGTGAAGTATGATAAATGTGTTTTTTAAGTGGAAGGATAATTTCAATCTGCCGAATTTCTAATGAAATTCGAAGATCTAAAATTGCTGAAGAAAATGTGATCAAACGTTGAACTGCTGGTTCGATAGGAGAGAGATCTGTTGCAAAATCAGAGTTGTTTTACAGAGATCGAAGACTCATAATTCCTCTTACTGTTCTACTCAAGATGGCTGCTGCAATAGCAGCCAAGGCTACAACAAAAGCCTTATTGAGTCTAACAAAACATTCGCTAATACTGTGTTACTTTATTTAATTGACATTTATTTGACGGTTTTGAGATCTGTAGTTACAACGACTTTCGTCTGGAATAATAATTAGAAAACTTTGAATAAAAACCATAAAATGCAATAAACTCGCAACAATTGTTTCGGGTCGAAAAAACACACGACCCTTCGCCAGGCGAACAAAGTAGGCACGAGTGCTGCGGTCAAAGAGACAACGCGTGCGGCAAACCAATCAGAATCTGACTCACTATTGACATCTCTCTTCATGCAGGCTCTCTATCCTGATCAAATGAGCGTCGAGTTCGTAGTTGGAAGATTGAGGTTTCAATACTTGAGTCAAGCAAAAACCATCGTTTACTTTAATGAGGTTGGTGCACGTAAAATCCGTCGTGTCCATATTCATGCCAATATAGTCTTTCGAGCCGGTGGAAACAGAGGCATAGCAATTAACCAGAAAAGGCAAAATATTACGTTTTCTTAGTTCGAATTACATTCCTGAACGAGTCGGGTTTCACCCGACCCGAACCCGATAAGTGAATTTTAAATGAACCCGAACCCGACAAAGATTTTTAATCGACCAGAAAACTGACCCGAACCCGCACCCGAATAAAATCTTTATACCCGAAACCCGATAAAACACTTCTGAGAGACCAATTTATAAAATACAAAATAACAGACAATTTTTACAGGCTATAACAACAATAAACAGGCAATAATAACAACAGATATTTAAAAAAAATATTTTTTATTTAATGCATTAGCCACCACTATCCAGAAGAAAAAAAGGTAGAATATGGTTTTACTGAAAGCTAGCTTATTATGCTCTGGTTTCCCTTCAGCAATCGAGCTAATCTTTCGCCTTTTACTAAAGATTACCGTGGAGGGGAACAACTTAATGAGCCTATAGCCAATTTTTGGAATCCCACCGAAAGGTGGGGCGTTATTTAAGATAGAATGCAATTAAGAAGTAAGGGTGAGTCATACAGACACTATGACTCATAGTGTATAGAGGAATTTCCCAGACTATATAAAATTAAGCTTCAGATTTAGAAGTGATATTACTAAGTTTTCTTATTCGATTTTTTTTTTTTTTTTATTTATACTCAGTTTACCTAAACAAATAAATTTTATTTGCATGTTGTAATTATGAAAGATATATAAAAATCTATGCAAGCAAATCGCGCGCTGTATAAATAAACAGAGATACATTTTTTAAACCAATTTTCTTATTTAAATATCCGAATTTTAACAACTTGCTTGCTTTGAATTTTAACTGGGAAAAAAAAGAAAAGAAAAAATATTAGTTTTAGTGAAATCTAATGATTTGCACTTCTTAAATTTACGAAATATTTTTTATAACAATAATAAGTTAATAAATAAATAACAATAATAAATCCTACGGAATTTTTTTCTGCTGACAGATTTTTAAAACGAAACACTGTACATTTTAGAGACTAGTTTATTTATTCCTCATCCAACTGAAGCTCTTTGATACGCCCTTTTCTTAAAAAAATATTAAAGCCTATATTCTCAATGTTTCCATTTAATTTGTGAATATCTGAATCTGCTATTGATGTTTAGTAATATCTGCTCCCTACAGATGAACAAAAAAAGAATTTTTAAATAATGTTTTTGATTTTAATGCCCATATTTTAATATTCATATTATATTCATGATCTGGAATGAATCTAGCAAAGCTTTTTATATTTAATTTTTTATAAGCATAATAAATGAGGTAGGAAATTTGCTATGAATCTATTAACGACAAAATTGTACACGAATTTAATTATAATAATAATAATTTAGAGTTTGAAAAAGTTTTACTACTGAAAAGAGGCATATTTTGAAGTTTTAACAGTATCCAATGTTATTACATATACGAGTTTTTTCTTATAAATGAAATTTTCAGGAGAAAACACTTCCTGCTGAGTGGTTTGCACAGATAAAATAGACATTTCAGAAAAACTTATATTTTAATTTTAAAGCATTGAAAGTCTATAAATAACATTATTCTCCAGAAAATTTTGAATTCTTATTTTTTTTATAAATATTTAAATACCTATTTATTCTTCCTTCTGAAGCTTTTTGCAACGCCCATTTCTTTTAAAAAATTAATATCTAAGCCGGTATAACACGTTCTTTACAGTTCCATTAAATTTGTGGATAACCATTATCGATGATGATCAATCTGCATTCATGATTAACCTGTTATTAATATTATATCCGAGTGCGCATCTTTTCTTTCAAAATTTACGCAAAAACTCGTTTAAAAGTCGACTCTCTTAATTTAGCTTTAAAAAAAAAAAAAAAATTCTTAGTTTATACACAGTAATTTACGGTAGATATTTCGGTAAAACTAACGCTTTAGAGAGTATTCAAACTGCAAAAATGATACTTTTCTTTGAAAATCCCCCATTCTTGTTTTTACGTTAAATATTTAAGTAAAAATAATCTGTTTACTCCTCCTTCTAAAGCTCATTGAAACGCCCATTTCTTCAAAAAGTGTTAATGCAAATACCCTATTTCTCAGAGTTTTTTTTTTTTTTTTTTTTTTTTTTTTAATTTGAGGGTCTCTGAAGCTGCTCTGATGCTTGTCAGTATCTACTCTCTACAAATAAACAATAAAGCAATTTTTAAATGGTACCTACTTTGGATTTAAATGTCCACATTTTAATCATATTATTTTTTTATGATTTGAAAAGAATGTAGCTTCCTTTTTTATACCCTCCTTCTCATATTTATAAGGGCACTTTATATTTTGAAATAACTAACGTAAAAATAATTGTAAACAAGATTATTCAAAGTGCATTTAATATATCTAGTATTCTCAAAACCAAAACTGCTATAATTTTTTTAATATGAAACAAAATTAATAAAGAATTACGCAAAATATTTTTTCTCCACGTTTTTAGATGTTCATAATTATAGGGACAATCAAGATTTTTTTCGTTTTATTTAACTTACAAGCGGATAAATTACAGTTGACATGCGAATTTGTTAACTACTGGACTAGATTAATTCATATATAAGCCTTCAATTTTTATTGGACTGACATTACTGATAATTCCTCGAAAAAAAAATAACCTTCATGTGGTGAAGTATGATAAATGTGTTTTTTAAGTGGAAGGATAATTTCAATCTGCCGAATTTCTAATGAAATTCGAAGATCTAAAATTGCTGAAGAAAATGTGATCAAACGTTGAACTGCTGGTTCGATAGGAGAGAGATCTGTTGCAAAATCAGAGTTGTTTTACAGAGATCGAAGACTCATAATTCCTCTTACTGTTCTACTCAAGATGGCTGCTGCAATAGCAGCCAAGGCTACAACAAAAGCCTTATTGAGTCTAACAAAACATTCGCTAATACTGTGTTACTTTATTTAATTGACATTTATTTGACGGTTTTGAGATCTGTAGTTACAACGACTTTCGTCTGGAATAATAATTAGAAAACTTTGAATAAAAACCATAAAATGCAATAAACTCGCAACAATTGTTTCGGGTCGAAAAAACACACGACCCTTCGCCAGGCGAACAAAGTAGGCACGAGTGCTGCGGTCAAAGAGACAACGCGTGCGGCAAACCAATCAGAATCTGACTCACTATTGACATCTCTCTTCATGCAGGCTCTCTATCCTGATCAAATGAGCGTCGAGTTCGTAGTTGGAAGATTGAGGTTTCAATACTTGAGTCAAGCAAAAACCATCGTTTACTTTAATGAGGTTGGTGCACGTAAAATCCGTCGTGTCCATATTCATGCCAATATAGTCTTTCGAGCCGGTGGAAACAGAGGCATAGCAATTAACCAGAAAAGGCAAAATATTACGTTTTCTTAGTTCGAATTACATTCCTGAACGAGTCGGGTTTCACCCGACCCGAACCCGATAAGTGAATTTTAAATGAACCCGAACCCGACAAAGATTTTTAATCGACCAGAAAACTGACCCGAACCCGCACCCGAATAAAATCTTTATACCCGAAACCCGATAAAACACTTCTGAGAGACCAATTTATAAAATACAAAATAACAGACAATTTTTACAGGCTATAACAACAATAAACAGGCAATAATAACAACAGATATTTAAAAAAAATATTTTTTATTTAATGCATTAGCCACCACTATCCAGAAGAAAAAAAGGTAGAATATGGTTTTACTGAAAGCTAGCTTATTATGCTCTGGTTTCCCTTCAGCAATCGAGCTAATCTTTCGCCTTTTACTAAAGATTACCGTGGAGGGGAACAACTTAATGAGCCTATAGCCAATTTTTGGAATCCCACCGAAAGGTGGGGCGTTATTTAAGATAGAATGCAATTAAGAAGTAAGGGTGAGTCATACAGACACTATGACTCATAGTGTATAGAGGAATTTCCCAGACTATATAAAATTAAGCTTCAGATTTAGAAGTGATATTACTAAGTTTTCTTATTCGATTTTTTTTTTTTTTTTATTTATACTCAGTTTACCTAAACAAATAAATTTTATTTGCATGTTGTAATTATGAAAGATATATAAAAATCTATGCAAGCAAATCGCGCGCTGTATAAATAAACAGAGATACATTTTTTAAACCAATTTTCTTATTTAAATATCCGAATTTTAACAACTTGCTTGCTTTGAATTTTAACTGGGAAAAAAAAGAAAAGAAAAAATATTAGTTTTAGTGAAATCTAATGATTTGCACTTCTTAAATTTACGAAATATTTTTTATAACAATAATAAGTTAATAAATAAATAACAATAATAAATCCTACGGAATTTTTTTCTGCTGACAGATTTTTAAAACGAAACACTGTACATTTTAGAGACTAGTTTATTTATTCCTCATCCAACTGAAGCTCTTTGATACGCCCTTTTCTTAAAAAAATATTAAAGCCTATATTCTCAATGTTTCCATTTAATTTGTGAATATCTGAATCTGCTATTGATGTTTAGTAATATCTGCTCCCTACAGATGAACAAAAAAAGAATTTTTAAATAATGTTTTTGATTTTAATGCCCATATTTTAATATTCATATTATATTCATGATCTGGAATGAATCTAGCAAAGCTTTTTATATTTAATTTTTTATAAGCATAATAAATGAGGTAGGAAATTTGCTATGAATCTATTAACGACAAAATTGTACACGAATTTAATTATAATAATAATAATTTAGAGTTTGAAAAAGTTTTACTACTGAAAAGAGGCATATTTTGAAGTTTTAACAGTATCCAATGTTATTACATATACGAGTTTTTTCTTATAAATGAAATTTTCAGGAGAAAACACTTCCTGCTGAGTGGTTTGCACAGATAAAATAGACATTTCAGAAAAACTTATATTTTAATTTTAAAGCATTGAAAGTCTATAAATAACATTATTCTCCAGAAAATTTTGAATTCTTATTTTTTTTTATAAATATTTAAATACCTATTTATTCTTCCTTCTGAAGCTTTTTGCAACGCCCATTTCTTTTAAAAAGTTAATATCTAAGCCGGTATAACACGTTCTTTACAGTTCCATTAAATTTGTGGATAACCATTATCGATGATGATCAATCTGCATTCATGATTAACCTGTTATTAATATTATATCCGAGTGCGCATCTTTTCTTTCAAAATTTACGCAAAAACTCGTTTAAAAGTCGACTCTCTTAATTTAGCTTAAAAAAAAAAAAAAAAAAAATCTTAGTTTATACACAGTAATTTACGGTAGATATTTCGGTAAAACTAACGCTTTAGAGAGTATTCAAACTGCAAAAATGATACTTTTCTTTGAAAATCCCCCATTCTTGTTTTTACGTTAAATATTTAAGTAAAAATAATCTGTTTACTCCTCCTTCTAAAGCTCTTTGAAACGCCCATTTCTTCAAAAAGTGTTAATGCAAATACCCTATTTCTCAGAGTTTTTTTTTTTTTTTTTTTTTTTTAAATTTGAGGGCCTCTGAAGCTGCTCTGATGCTTCTCAGTATCTACTCTCTACAAATAAACAATAAAGCAATTTTTAAATGGTACCTACTTTGGATTTAAATGTCCACATTTTAATCATATTATTTTTTTATGATTTGAAAAGAATGTAGCTTCCTTTTTTATACCCTCCTTCTCATATTTATAAGGGCACTTTATATTTTGAAATAACTAACGTAAAAATAATTGTAAACAAGATTATACAAAGTGCATTTAATATATCTAGTATTCTCAAAACCAAAACTGCTATAATTTTTTTAATATGAAACAAAATTAATAAAGAATTACGCAAAATATTTTTTCTCCACGTTTTTAGATGTTCATAATTATAGGGACAATCAAGATTTTTTTCGTTTTATTTAACTTACAAGCGGATAAATTACAGTTGACATGCGAATTTGTTAACTACTGGACTAGATTAATTCATATATAAGCCTTCAATTTTTATTGGACTGACATTACTGATAATTCCTCGAAAAAAAAATAACCTTCATGTGGTGAAGTATGATAAATGTGTTTTTTAAGTGGAAGGATAATTTCAATCTGCCGAATTTCTAATGAAATTCGAAGATCTAAAATTGCTGAAGAAAATGTGATCAAACGTTGAACTGCTGGTTCGATAGGAGAGAGATCTGTTGCAAAATCAGAGTTGTTTTACAGAGATCGAAGACTCATAATTCCTCTTACTGTTCTACTCAAGATGGCTGCTGCAATAGCAGCCAAGGCTACAACAAAAGCCTTATTGAGTCTAACAAAACATTCGCTAATACTGTGTTACTTTATTTAATTGACATTTATTTGACGGTTTTGAGATCTGTAGTTACAACGACTTTCGTCTGGAATAATAATTAGAAAACTTTGAATAAAAACCATAAAATGCAATAAACTCGCAACAATTGTTTCGGGTCGAAAAAACACACGACCCTTCGCCAGGCGAACAAAGTAGGCACGAGTGCTGCGGTCAAAGAGACAACGCGTGCGGCAAACCAATCAGAATCTGACTCACTATTGACATCTCTCTTCATGCAGGCTCTCTATCCTGATCAAATGAGCGTCGAGTTCGTAGTTGGAAGATTGAGGTTTCAATACTTGAGTCAAGCAAAAACCATCGTTTACTTTAATGAGGTTGGTGCACGTAAAATCCGTCGTGTCCATATTCATGCCAATATAGTCTTTCGAGCCGGTGGAAACAGAGGCATAGCAATTAACCAGAAAAGGCAAAATATTACGTTTTCTTAGTTCGAATTACATTCCTGAACGAGTCGGGTTTCACCCGACCCGAACCCGATAAGTGAATTTTAAATGAACCCGAACCCGACAAAGATTTTTAATCGACCAGAAAACTGACCCGAACCCGCACCCGAATAAAATCTTTATACCCGAAACCCGATAAAACACTTCTGAGAGACCAATTTATAAAATACAAAATAACAGACAATTTTTACAGGCTATAACAACAATAAACAGGCAATAATAACAACAGATATTTAAAAAAAATATTTTTTATTTAATGCATTAGCCACCACTATCCAGAAGAAAAAAGGTAGAATATGGTTTTACTGAAAGCTAGCTTATTATGCTCTGGTTTCCCTTCAGCAATCGAGCTAATCTTTCGCCTTTTACTAAAGATTACCGTGGAGAAGAACAACTTAATGAGCCTATAGCCAATTTTTGGAATCCCACCGAAAGGTGGGGCGTTTTTTAAGATAGAATGCAATTAAGAAGTAAGGGTGAGTCATACAGACACTATGACTCATAGTGTATAGAGGAATTTCCCAGACTATATAAAATTAAGCTTCAGATTTAGAAGTGATATTACTAAGTTTTCTTATTCGATTTTTTTTTTTTTTTTATTTATACTCAGTTTACCTAAACAAATAAATTTTATTTGCATGTTGTAATTATGAAAGATATATAAAAATCTATGCAAGCAAATCGCGCGCTGTATAAATAAACAGAGATACATTTTTTAAACCAATTTTCTTATTTAAATATCCGAATTTTAACAACTTGCTTGCTTTGAATTTTAACTGGGAAAAAAAAGAAAAGAAAAAATATTAGTTTTAGTGAAATCTAATGATTTGCACTTCTTAAATTTACGAAATATTTTTTATAACAATAATAAGTTAATAAATAAATAACAATAATAAATCCTACGGAATTTTTTTCTGCTGACAGATTTTTAAAACGAAACACTGTACATTTTAGAGACTAGTTTATTTATTCCTCATCCAACTGAAGCTCTTTGATACGCCCTTTTCTTAAAAAAGTATTAAAGCTTATATTCTCAATGTTTCCATTTAATTTGTGAATATCTGAATCTGCTATTGATGTTTAGTAATATCTGCTCCCTACAGATGAACAAAAAAAGAATTTTTAAATAATGTTTTTGATTTTAATGCCCATATTTTAATATTCATATTATATTCATGATCTGGAATGAAACTAGCAAAGCTTTTTATATTTAATTTTTTATAAGCATAATAAATGAGGTAGGAAATTTGCTATGAATCTATTAACGACAAAATTGTACACGAATTTAATTATAATAATAATAATTTAGAGTTTGAAAAAGTTTTACTACTGAAAAGAGGCATATTTTGAAGTTTTAACAGTATCCAATGTTATTACATATACGAGTTTTTTCTTATAAATGAAATTTTCAGGAGAAAACACTTCCTGCTGAGTGGTTTGCACAGATAAAATAGACATTTCAGAAAAACTTATATTTTAATTTTAAAGCATTGAAAGTCTATAAATAACATTATTCTCCAGAAAATTTTGAATTCTTATTTTTTTTATAAATATTTAAATACCTATTTATTCTTCCTTCTGAAGCTTTTTGCAACGCCCATTTCTTTTAAAAAGTTAATATCTAAGCCGGTATAACACGTTCTTTACAGTTCCATTAAATTTGTGGATAACCATTATCGATGATGATCAATCTGCATTCATGATTAACCTGTTATTAATATTATATCCGAGTGCGCATCTTTTCTTTCAAAATTTACGCAAAAACTCGTTTAAAAGTCGACTCTCTTAATTTAGCTTTAAAAAAAAAAAAAAAAAATTCTTAGTTTATACACAGTAATTTACGGTAGATATTTCGGTAAAACTAACGCTTTAGAGAGTATTCAAACTGCAAAAATGATACTTTTCTTTGAAAATCCCCCATTCTTGTTTTTACGTTAAATATTTAAGTAAAAATAATCTGTTTACTCCTCCTTCTAAAGCTCATTGAAACGCCCATTTCTTCAAAAAGTGTTAATGCAAATACCCTATTTCTCAGAGTTTTTTTTTTTTTTTTTTTTTTTAATTTGAGGGTCTCTGAAGCTGCTCTGATGCTTCTCAGTATCTACTCTCTACAAATAAACAATAAAGCAATTTTTAAATGGTACCTACTTTGGATTTAAATGTCCACATTTTAATCATATTATTTTTTTATGATTTGAAAAGAATGTAGCTTCCTTTTTTATACCCTCCTTCTCATATTTATAAGGGCACTTTATATTTTGAAATAACTAACGTAAAAATAATTGTAAACAAGATTATACAAAGTGCATTTAATATATCTAGTATTCTCAAAACCAAAACTGCTATAATTTTTTTAATATGAAACAAAATTAATAAAGAATTACGCAAAATATTTTTTCTCCACGTTTTTAGATGTTCATAATTATAGGGACAATCAAGATTTTTTTCGTTTTATTTAACTTACAAGCGGATAAATTACAGTTGACATGCGAATTTGTTAACTACTGGACTAGATTAATTCATATATAAGCCTTCAATTTTTACTGGACTGACATTACTGATAATTCCTCGAAAAAAAAATAACCTTCATGTGGTGAAGTATGATAAATGTGTTTTTTAAGTGGAAGGATAATTTCAATCTGCCGAATTTCTAATGAAATTCGAAGATCTAAAATTGCTGAAGAAAATGTGATCAAACGTTGAACTGCTGGTTCGATAGGAGAGAGATCTGTTGCAAAATCAGAGTTGTTTTACAGAGATCGAAGACTCATAATTCCTCTTACTGTTCTACTCAAGATGGCTGCTGCAATAGCAGCCAAGGCTACAACAAAAGCCTTATTGAGTCTAACAAAACATTCGCTAATACTGTGTTACTTTATTTAATTGACATTTATTTGACGGTTTTGAGATCTGTAGTTACAACGACTTTCGTCTGGAATAATAATTAGAAAACTTTGAATAAAAACCATAAAATGCAATAAACTCGCAACAATTGTTTCGGGTCGAAAAAACACACGACCCTTTGCCAGGCGAACAAAGTAGGCACGAGTGCTGCGGTCAAAGAGACAACGCGTGCGGCAAACCAATCAGAATCTGACTCACTATTGACATCTCTCTTCATGCAGGCTCTCTATCCTGATCAAATGAGCGTCGAGTTCGTAGTTGGAAGATTGAGGTTTCAATACTTGAGTCAAGCAAAAACCATCGTTTACTTTAATGAGGTTGGTGCACGTAAAATCCGTCGTGTCCATATTCATGCCAATATAGTCTTTCGAGCCGGTGGAAACAGAGGCATAGCAATTAACCAGAAAAGGCAAAATATTACGTTTTCTTAGTTCGAATTACATTCCTGAACGAGTCGGGTTTCACCCGACCCGAACCCGATAAGTGAATTTTAAATGAACCCGAACCCGACAAAGATTTTTAATCGACCAGAAAACTGACCCGAACCCGCACCCGAATAAAATCTTTATACCCGAAACCCGATAAAACACTTCTGAGAGACCAATTTATAAAATACAAAATAACAGACAATTTTTACAGGCTATAACCAGTGCCTGATTTAAGGCAGGGCATTCGGGGCATGTGCCCAGGGCCCTCACACTGAGGGGGCCTCCAAGAAATTCCATCATACATTAAAAAAAATTTCCAGATTTGTTATAATGATCATTGTCTTTTCGTCAATGGATGAAGGTATTACTGCGCTGTTTTCTAAATCGGCGGTATGGTCTTTCAAGGAAACTATCAGCTCATTGAAAAAACTGCAACATTTTCGCTAAACGCAAATAACACTGCATACTACCGATACTGCATTCCAAACTAACCCGAGGCACGCACTGCAGAGCAGATACACAGGGGGATGTACATTAATCCGATAGAAAAGCGCTGGATCTAGTTAGGCTTTACTCTTACCAATAAGAGTAAAAAAGACGTGAAGTGAAGAGAATTTTTAGACCCATGAATCAAAAATATGCGATTTGTTTTGTTTGTTGTTAAAGTACGAGGTAAAGGGGCCCATTGAACATGAGTGCCCTGGGCCTCCAAGAGAGTAAATCGGTCCCTGGCTATAACAACAATAAACAGGCAATAATAACAACAGATATTTAAAAAAAATATTTTTTATTTAATGCATTAGCCACCACTATCCAGAAGAAAAAAAGGTAGAATATGGTTTTACTGAAAGCTAGCTTATTATGCTCTGGTTTCCCTTCAGCAATCGAGCTAATCTTTCGCCTTTTACTAAAGATTACCGTGGAGGGGAACAATTTAATGAGCCTATAGCCAATTTTGGAATCCCACCGAAAGGTGGGGCGTTATTTAAGATAGAATGCAATTAAGAAGTAAGGGTGAGTCATACAGACACTATGACTCATAGTGAATAGAGGAATTTCCCAGACTATATAAAATTAAGCTTCAGATTTAGAAGTGATATTACTAAGTTTTCTTATTCGATTTTTTTTTTTTTTTTTATTTATACTCAGTTTACCTAAACAAATAAATTTTATTTGCATGTTGTAATTATGAAAGATATATAAAAATCTATGCAAGCAAATCGCGCGCTGTATAAATAAACAGAGATACATTTTTTAAACCAATTTTCTTATTTAAATATCCGAATTTTAACAACTTGCTTGCTTTGAATTTTAACTGGGAAAAAAAAGAAAAGAAAAAATATTAGTTTTAGTGAAATCTAATGATTTGCACTTCTTAAATTTACGAAATATTTTTTATAACAATAATAAGTTAATAAATAAATAACAATAATAAATCCTACGGAATTTTTTTCTGCTGACAGATTTTTAAAACGAAACACTGTACATTTTAGAGACTAGTTTATTTATTCCTCATCCAACTGAAGCTCTTTGATACGCCCTTTTCTTAAAAAAATATTAAAGCCTATATTCTCAATGTTTCCATTTAATTTGTGAATATCTGAATCTGCTATTGATGTTTAGTAATATCTGCTCCCTACAGATGAACAAAAAAAGAATTTTTAAATAATGTTTTTGATTTTAATGCCCATATTTTAATATTCATATTATATTCATGATCTGGAATGAATCTAGCAAAGCTTTTTATATTTAATTTTTTATAAGCATAATAAATGAGGTAGGAAATTTGCTATGAATCTATTAACGACAAAATTGTACACGAATTTAATTATAATAATAATAATTTAGAGTTTGAAAAAGTTTTACTACTGAAAAGAGGCATATTTTGAAGTTTTAACAGTATCCAATGTTATTACATATACGAGTTTTTTCTTATAAATGAAATTTTCAGGAGAAAACACTTCCTGCTGAGTGGTTTGCACAGATAAAATAGACATTTCAGAAAAACTTATATTTTAATTTTAAAGCATTGAAAGTCTATAAATAACATTATTCTCCAGAAAATTTTGAATTCTTATTTTTTTTATAAATATTTAAATACCTATTTATTCTTCCTTCTGAAGCTTTTTGCAACGCCCATTTCTTTTAAAAAATTAATATCTAAGCCGGTATAACACGTTCTTTACAGTTCCATTAAATTTGTGGATAACCATTATCGATGATGATCAATCTGCATTCATGATTAACCTGTTATTAATATTATATCCGAGTGCGCATCTTTTCTTTCAAAATTTACGCAAAAACTCGTTTAAAAGTCGACTCTCTTAATTTAGCTTTAAAAAAAAAAAAAAAATTCTTAGTTTATACACAGTAATTTACGGTAGATATTTCGGTAAAACTAACGCTTTAGAGAGTATTCAAACTGCAAAAATGATACTTTTCTTTGAAAATCCCCCATTCTTGTTTTTACGTTAAATATTTAAGTAAAAATAATCTGTTTACTCCTCCTTCTAAAGCTCATTGAAACGCCCATTTCTTCAAAAAGTGTTAATGCAAATACCCTATTTCTCAGAGTTTTTTTTTTTTTTTTTTTTTTTTTTTAATTTGAGGGTCTCTGAAGCTGCTCTGATGCTTGTCAGTATCTACTCTCTACAAATAAACAATAAAGCAATTTTTAAATGGTACCTACTTTGGATTTAAATGTCCACATTTTAATCATATTATTTTTTTATGATTTGAAAAGAATGTAGCTTCCTTTTTTATACCCTCCTTCTCATATTTATAAGGGCACTTTATATTTTGAAATAACTAACGTAAAAATAATTGTAAACAAGATTATTCAAAGTGCATTTAATATATCTAGTATTCTCAAAACCAAAACTGCTATAATTTTTTTAATATGAAACAAAATTAATAAAGAATTACGCAAAATATTTTTTCTCCACGTTTTTAGATGTTCATAATTATAGGGACAATCAAGATTTTTTTCGTTTTATTTAACTTACAAGCGGATAAATTACAGTTGACATGCGAATTTGTTAACTACTGGACTAGATTAATTCATATATAAGCCTTCAATTTTTATTGGACTGACATTACTGATAATTCCTCGAAAAAAAAATAACCTTCATGTGGTGAAGTATGATAAATGTGTTTTTTAAGTGGAAGGATAATTTCAATCTGCCGAATTTCTAATGAAATTCGAAGATCTAAAATTGCTGAAGAAAATGTGATCAAACGTTGAACTGCTGGTTCGATAGGAGAGAGATCTGTTGCAAAATCAGAGTTGTTTTACAGAGATCGAAGACTCATAATTCCTCTTACTGTTCTACTCAAGATGGCTGCTGCAATAGCAGCCAAGGCTACAACAAAAGCCTTATTGAGTCTAACAAAACATTCGCTAATACTGTGTTACTTTATTTAATTGACATTTATTTGACGGTTTTGAGATCTGTAGTTACAACGACTTTCGTCTGGAATAATAATTAGAAAACTTTGAATAAAAACCATAAAATGCAATAAACTCGCAACAATTGTTTCGGGTCGAAAAAACACACGACCCTTCGCCAGGCGAACAAAGTAGGCACGAGTGCTGCGGTCAAAGAGACAACGCGTGCGGCAAACCAATCAGAATCTGACTCACTATTGACATCTCTCTTCATGCAGGCTCTCTATCCTGATCAAATGAGCGTCGAGTTCGTAGTTGGAAGATTGAGGTTTCAATACTTGAGTCAAGCAAAAACCATCGTTTACTTTAATGAGGTTGGTGCACGTAAAATCCGTCGTGTCCATATTCATGCCAATATAGTCTTTCGAGCCGGTGGAAACAGAGGCATAGCAATTAACCAGAAAAGGCAAAATATTACGTTTTCTTAGTTCGAATTACATTCCTGAACGAGTCGGGTTTCACCCGACCCGAACCCGATAAGTGAATTTTAAATGAACCCGAACCCGACAAAGATTTTTAATCGACCAGAAAACTGACCCGAACCCGCACCCGAATAAAATCTTTATACCCGAAACCCGATAAAACACTTCTGAGAGACCAATTTATAAAATACAAAATAACAGACAATTTTTACAGGCTATAACAACAATAAACAGGCAATAATAACAACAGATATTTAAAAAAAATATTTTTTATTTAATGCATTAGCCACCACTATCCAGAAGAAAAAAAGGTAGAATATGGTTTTACTGAAAGCTAGCTTATTATGCTCTGGTTTCCCTTCAGCAATCGAGCTAATCTTTCGCCTTTTACTAAAGATTACCGTGGAGGGGAACAACTTAATGAGCCTATAGCCAATTTTTGGAATCCCACCGAAAGGTGGGGCGTTATTTAAGATAGAATGCAATTAAGAAGTAAGGGTGAGTCATACAGACACTATGACTCATAGTGTATAGAGGAATTTCCCAGACTATATAAAATTAAGCTTCAGATTTAGAAGTGATATTACTAAGTTTTCTTATTCGATTTTTTTTTTTTTTTTATTTATACTCAGTTTACCTAAACAAATAAATTTTATTTGCATGTTGTAATTATGAAAGATATATAAAAATCTATGCAAGCAAATCGCGCGCTGTATAAATAAACAGAGATACATTTTTTAAACCAATTTTCTTATTTAAATATCCGAATTTTAACAACTTGCTTGCTTTGAATTTTAACTGGGAAAAAAAAGAAAAGAAAAAATATTAGTTTTAGTGAAATCTAATGATTTGCACTTCTTAAATTTACGAAATATTTTTTATAACAATAATAAGTTAATAAATAAATAACAATAATAAATCCTACGGAATTTTTTTCTGCTGACAGATTTTTAAAACGAAACACTGTACATTTTAGAGACTAGTTTATTTATTCCTCATCCAACTGAAGCTCTTTGATACGCCCTTTTCTTAAAAAAATATTAAAGCCTATATTCTCAATGTTTCCATTTAATTTGTGAATATCTGAATCTGCTATTGATGTTTAGTAATATCTGCTCCCTACAGATGAACAAAAAAAGAATTTTTAAATAATGTTTTTGATTTTAATGCCCATATTTTAATATTCATATTATATTCATGATCTGGAATGAATCTAGCAAAGCTTTTTATATTTAATTTTTTATAAGCATAATAAATGAGGTAGGAAATTTGCTATGAATCTATTAACGACAAAATTGTACACGAATTTAATTATAATAATAATAATTTAGAGTTTGAAAAAGTTTTACTACTGAAAAGAGGCATATTTTGAAGTTTTAACAGTATCCAATGTTATTACATATACGAGTTTTTTCTTATAAATGAAATTTTCAGGAGAAAACACTTCCTGCTGAGTGGTTTGCACAGATAAAATAGACATTTCAGAAAAACTTATATTTTAATTTTAAAGCATTGAAAGTCTATAAATAACATTATTCTCCAGAAAATTTTGAATTCTTATTTTTTTTTATAAATATTTAAATACCTATTTATTCTTCCTTCTGAAGCTTTTTGCAACGCCCATTTCTTTTAAAAAGTTAATATCTAAGCCGGTATAACACGTTCTTTACAGTTCCATTAAATTTGTGGATAACCATTATCGATGATGATCAATCTGCATTCATGATTAACCTGTTATTAATATTATATCCGAGTGCGCATCTTTTCTTTCAAAATTTACGCAAAAACTCGTTTAAAAGTCGACTCTCTTAATTTAGCTTAAAAAAAAAAAAAAAAAAAATCTTAGTTTATACACAGTAATTTACGGTAGATATTTCGGTAAAACTAACGCTTTAGAGAGTATTCAAACTGCAAAAATGATACTTTTCTTTGAAAATCCCCCATTCTTGTTTTTACGTTAAATATTTAAGTAAAAATAATCTGTTTACTCCTCCTTCTAAAGCTCTTTGAAACGCCCATTTCTTCAAAAAGTGTTAATGCAAATACCCTATTTCTCAGAGTTTTTTTTTTTTTTTTTTTTTTTTTAAATTTGAGGGCCTCTGAAGCTGCTCTGATGCTTCTCAGTATCTACTCTCTACAAATAAACAATAAAGCAATTTTTAAATGGTACCTACTTTGGATTTAAATGTCCACATTTTAATCATATTATTTTTTTATGATTTGAAAAGAATGTAGCTTCCTTTTTTATACCCTCCTTCTCATATTTATAAGGGCACTTTATATTTTGAAATAACTAACGTAAAAATAATTGTAAACAAGATTATACAAAGTGCATTTAATATATCTAGTATTCTCAAAACCAAAACTGCTATAATTTTTTTAATATGAAACAAAATTAATAAAGAATTACGCAAAATATTTTTTCTCCACGTTTTTAGATGTTCATAATTATAGGGACAATCAAGATTTTTTTCGTTTTATTTAACTTACAAGCGGATAAATTACAGTTGACATGCGAATTTGTTAACTACTGGACTAGATTAATTCATATATAAGCCTTCAATTTTTATTGGACTGACATTACTGATAATTCCTCGAAAAAAAAATAACCTTCATGTGGTGAAGTATGATAAATGTGTTTTTTAAGTGGAAGGATAATTTCAATCTGCCGAATTTCTAATGAAATTCGAAGATCTAAAATTGCTGAAGAAAATGTGATCAAACGTTGAACTGCTGGTTCGATAGGAGAGAGATCTGTTGCAAAATCAGAGTTGTTTTACAGAGATCGAAGACTCATAATTCCTCTTACTGTTCTACTCAAGATGGCTGCTGCAATAGCAGCCAAGGCTACAACAAAAGCCTTATTGAGTCTAACAAAACATTCGCTAATACTGTGTTACTTTATTTAATTGACATTTATTTGACGGTTTTGAGATCTGTAGTTACAACGACTTTCGTCTGGAATAATAATTAGAAAACTTTGAATAAAAACCATAAAATGCAATAAACTCGCAACAATTGTTTCGGGTCGAAAAAACACACGACCCTTCGCCAGGCGAACAAAGTAGGCACGAGTGCTGCGGTCAAAGAGACAACGCGTGCGGCAAACCAATCAGAATCTGACTCACTATTGACATCTCTCTTCATGCAGGCTCTCTATCCTGATCAAATGAGCGTCGAGTTCGTAGTTGGAAGATTGAGGTTTCAATACTTGAGTCAAGCAAAAACCATCGTTTACTTTAATGAGGTTGGTGCACGTAAAATCCGTCGTGTCCATATTCATGCCAATATAGTCTTTCGAGCCGGTGGAAACAGAGGCATAGCAATTAACCAGAAAAGGCAAAATATTACGTTTTCTTAGTTCGAATTACATTCCTGAACGAGTCGGGTTTCACCCGACCCGAACCCGATAAGTGAATTTTAAATGAACCCGAACCCGACAAAGATTTTTAATCGACCAGAAAACTGACCCGAACCCGCACCCGAATAAAATCTTTATACCCGAAACCCGATAAAACACTTCTGAGAGACCAATTTATAAAATACAAAATAACAGACAATTTTTACAGGCTATAACAACAATAAACAGGCAATAATAACAACAGATATTTAAAAAAAATATTTTTTATTTAATGCATTAGCCACCACTATCCAGAAGAAAAAAAGGTAGAATATGGTTTTACTGAAAGCTAGCTTATTATGCTCTGGTTTCCCTTCAGCAATCGAGCTAATCTTTCGCCTTTTACTAAAGATTACCGTGGAGAAGAACAACTTAATGAGCCTATAGCCAATTTTTGGAATCCCACCGAAAGGTGGGGCGTTTTTTAAGATAGAATGCAATTAAGAAGTAAGGGTGAGTCATACAGACACTATGACTCATAGTGTATAGAGGAATTTCCCAGACTATATAAAATTAAGCTTCAGATTTAGAAGTGATATTACTAAGTTTTCTTATTCGATTTTTTTTTTTTTTTTATTTATACTCAGTTTACCTAAACAAATAAATTTTATTTGCATGTTGTAATTATGAAAGATATATAAAAATCTATGCAAGCAAATCGCGCGCTGTATAAATAAACAGAGATACATTTTTTAAACCAATTTTCTTATTTAAATATCCGAATTTTAACAACTTGCTTGCTTTGAATTTTAACTGGGAAAAAAAAGAAAAGAAAAAATATTAGTTTTAGTGAAATCTAATGATTTGCACTTCTTAAATTTACGAAATATTTTTTATAACAATAATAAGTTAATAAATAAATAACAATAATAAATCCTACGGAATTTTTTTCTGCTGACAGATTTTTAAAACGAAACACTGTACATTTTAGAGACTAGTTTATTTATTCCTCATCCAACTGAAGCTCTTTGATACGCCCTTTTCTTAAAAAAGTATTAAAGCTTATATTCTCAATGTTTCCATTTAATTTGTGAATATCTGAATCTGCTATTGATGTTTAGTAATATCTGCTCCCTACAGATGAACAAAAAAAGAATTTTTAAATAATGTTTTTGATTTTAATGCCCATATTTTAATATTCATATTATATTCATGATCTGGAATGAAACTAGCAAAGCTTTTTATATTTAATTTTTTATAAGCATAATAAATGAGGTAGGAAATTTGCTATGAATCTATTAACGACAAAATTGTACACGAATTTAATTATAATAATAATAATTTAGAGTTTGAAAAAGTTTTACTACTGAAAAGAGGCATATTTTGAAGTTTTAACAGTATCCAATGTTATTACATATACGAGTTTTTTCTTATAAATGAAATTTTCAGGAGAAAACACTTCCTGCTGAGTGGTTTGCACAGATAAAATAGACATTTCAGAAAAACTTATATTTTAATTTTAAAGCATTGAAAGTCTATAAATAACATTATTCTCCAGAAAATTTTGAATTCTTATTTTTTTTATAAATATTTAAATACCTATTTATTCTTCCTTCTGAAGCTTTTTGCAACGCCCATTTCTTTTAAAAAGTTAATATCTAAGCCGGTATAACACGTTCTTTACAGTTCCATTAAATTTGTGGATAACCATTATCGATGATGATCAATCTGCATTCATGATTAACCTGTTATTAATATTATATCCGAGTGCGCATCTTTTCTTTCAAAATTTACGCAAAAACTCGTTTAAAAGTCGACTCTCTTAATTTAGCTTTAAAAAAAAAAAAAAAAAATTCTTAGTTTATACACAGTAATTTACGGTAGATATTTCGGTAAAACTAACGCTTTAGAGAGTATTCAAACTGCAAAAATGATACTTTTCTTTGAAAATCCCCCATTCTTGTTTTTACGTTAAATATTTAAGTAAAAATAATCTGTTTACTCCTCCTTCTAAAGCTCATTGAAACGCCCATTTCTTCAAAAAGTGTTAATGCAAATACCCTATTTCTCAGAGTTTTTTTTTTTTTTTTTTTTTTTAATTTGAGGGTCTCTGAAGCTGCTCTGATGCTTCTCAGTATCTACTCTCTACAAATAAACAATAAAGCAATTTTTAAATGGTACCTTTAAAATGGTACCTTGATTTAAATGTCCACATTTTAATCATATTATTTTTTTATGATTTGAAAAGAATGTAGCTTCCTTTTTTATACCCTCCTTCTCATATTTATAAGGGCACTTTATATTTTGAAATAACTAACGTAAAAATAATTGTAAACAAGATTATACAAAGTGCATTTAATATATCTAGTATTCTCAAAACCAAAACTGCTATAATTTTTTTAATATGAAACAAAATTAATAAAGAATTACGCAAAATATTTTTTCTCCACGTTTTTAGATGTTCATAATTATAGGGACAATCAAGATTTTTTTCGTTTTATTTAACTTACAAGCGGATAAATTACAGTTGACATGCGAATTTGTTAACTACTGGACTAGATTAATTCATATATAAGCCTTCAATTTTTACTGGACTGACATTACTGATAATTCCTCGAAAAAAAAATAACCTTCATGTGGTGAAGTATGATAAATGTGTTTTTTAAGTGGAAGGATAATTTCAATCTGCCGAATTTCTAATGAAATTCGAAGATCTAAAATTGCTGAAGAAAATGTGATCAAACGTTGAACTGCTGGTTCGATAGGAGAGAGATCTGTTGCAAAATCAGAGTTGTTTTACAGAGATCGAAGACTCATAATTCCTCTTACTGTTCTACTCAAGATGGCTGCTGCAATAGCAGCCAAGGCTACAACAAAAGCCTTATTGAGTCTAACAAAACATTCGCTAATACTGTGTTACTTTATTTAATTGACATTTATTTGACGGTTTTGAGATCTGTAGTTACAACGACTTTCGTCTGGAATAATAATTAGAAAACTTTGAATAAAAACCATAAAATGCAATAAACTCGCAACAATTGTTTCGGGTCGAAAAAACACACGACCCTTTGCCAGGCGAACAAAGTAGGCACGAGTGCTGCGGTCAAAGAGACAACGCGTGCGGCAAACCAATCAGAATCTGACTCACTATTGACATCTCTCTTCATGCAGGCTCTCTATCCTGATCAAATGAGCGTCGAGTTCGTAGTTGGAAGATTGAGGTTTCAATACTTGAGTCAAGCAAAAACCATCGTTTACTTTAATGAGGTTGGTGCACGTAAAATCCGTCGTGTCCATATTCATGCCAATATAGTCTTTCGAGCCGGTGGAAACAGAGGCATAGCAATTAACCAGAAAAGGCAAAATATTACGTTTTCTTAGTTCGAATTACATTCCTGAACGAGTCGGGTTTCACCCGACCCGAACCCGATAAGTGAATTTTAAATGAACCCGAACCCGACAAAGATTTTTAATCGACCAGAAAACTGACCCGAACCCGCACCCGAATAAAATCTTTATACCCGAAACCCGATAAAACACTTCTGAGAGACCAATTTATAAAATACAAAATAACAGACAATTTTTACAGGCTATAACCAGTGCCTGATTTAAGGCAGGGCATTCGGGGCATGTGCCCAGGGCCCTCACACTGAGGGGGCCTCCAAGAAATTCCATCATACATTAAAAAAAATTTCCAGATTTGTTATAATGATCATTGTCTTTTCGTCAATGGATGAAGGTATTACTGCGCTGTTTTCTAAATCGGCGGTATGGTCTTTCAAGGAAACTATCAGCTCATTGAAAAAACTGCAACATTTTCGCTAAACGCAAATAACACTGCATACTACCGATACTGCATTCCAAACTAACCCGAGGCACGCACTGCAGAGCAGATACACAGGGGGATGTACATTAATCCGATAGAAAAGCGCTGGATCTAGTTAGGCTTTACTCTTACCAATAAGAGTAAAAAAGACGTGAAGTGAAGAGAATTTTTAGACCCATGAATCAAAAATATGCGATTTGTTTTGTTTGTTGTTAAAGTACGAGGTAAAGGGGCCCATTGAACATGAGTGCCCTGGGCCTCCAAGAGAGTAAATCGGTCCCTGGCTATAACAACAATAAACAGGCAATAATAACAACAGATATTTAAAAAAAATATTTTTTATTTAATGCATTAGCCACCACTATCCAGAAGAAAAAAAGGTAGAATATGGTTTTACTGAAAGCTAGCTTATTATGCTCTGGTTTCCCTTCAGCAATCGAGCTAATCTTTCGCCTTTTACTAAAGATTACCGTGGAGGGGAACAATTTAATGAGCCTATAGCCAATTTTGGAATCCCACCGAAAGGTGGGGCGTTATTTAAGATAGAATGCAATTAAGAAGTAAGGGTGAGTCATACAGACACTATGACTCATAGTGAATAGAGGAATTTCCCAGACTATATAAAATTAAGCTTCAGATTTAGAAGTGATATTACTAAGTTTTCTTATTCGATTTTTTTTTTTTTTTTTATTTATACTCAGTTTACCTAAACAAATAAATTTTATTTGCATGTTGTAATTATGAAAGATATATAAAAATCTATGCAAGCAAATCGCGCGCTGTATAAATAAACAGAGATACATTTTTTAAACCAATTTTCTTATTTAAATATCCGAATTTTAACAACTTGCTTGCTTTGAATTTTAACTGGGAAAAAAAAGAAAAGAAAAAATATTAGTTTTAGTGAAATCTAATGATTTGCACTTCTTAAATTTACGAAATATTTTTTATAACAATAATAAGTTAATAAATAAATAACAATAATAAATCCTACGGAATTTTTTTCTGCTGACAGATTTTTAAAACGAAACACTGTACATTTTAGAGACTAGTTTATTTATTCCTCATCCAACTGAAGCTCTTTGATACGCCCTTTTCTTAAAAAAATATTAAAGCCTATATTCTCAATGTTTCCATTTAATTTGTGAATATCTGAATCTGCTATTGATGTTTAGTAATATCTGCTCCCTACAGATGAACAAAAAAAGAATTTTTAAATAATGTTTTTGATTTTAATGCCCATATTTTAATATTCATATTATATTCATGATCTGGAATGAATCTAGCAAAGCTTTTTATATTTAATTTTTTATAAGCATAATAAATGAGGTAGGAAATTTGCTATGAATCTATTAACGACAAAATTGTACACGAATTTAATTATAATAATAATAATTTAGAGTTTGAAAAAGTTTTACTACTGAAAAGAGGCATATTTTGAAGTTTTAACAGTATCCAATGTTATTACATATACGAGTTTTTTCTTATAAATGAAATTTTCAGGAGAAAACACTTCCTGCTGAGTGGTTTGCACAGATAAAATAGACATTTCAGAAAAACTTATATTTTAATTTTAAAGCATTGAAAGTCTATAAATAACATTATTCTCCAGAAAATTTTGAATTCTTATTTTTTTTATAAATATTTAAATACCTATTTATTCTTCCTTCTGAAGCTTTTTGCAACGCCCATTTCTTTTAAAAAATTAATATCTAAGCCGGTATAACACGTTCTTTACAGTTCCATTAAATTTGTGGATAACCATTATCGATGATGATCAATCTGCATTCATGATTAACCTGTTATTAATATTATATCCGAGTGCGCATCTTTTCTTTCAAAATTTACGCAAAAACTCGTTTAAAAGTCGACTCTCTTAATTTAGCTTTAAAAAAAAAAAAAAAATTCTTAGTTTATACACAGTAATTTACGGTAGATATTTCGGTAAAACTAACGCTTTAGAGAGTATTCAAACTGCAAAAATGATACTTTTCTTTGAAAATCCCCCATTCTTGTTTTTACGTTAAATATTTAAGTAAAAATAATCTGTTTACTCCTCCTTCTAAAGCTCATTGAAACGCCCATTTCTTCAAAAAGTGTTAATGCAAATACCCTATTTCTCAGAGTTTTTTTTTTTTTTTTTTTTTTTTTTTTAATTTGAGGGTCTCTGAAGCTGCTCTGATGCTTGTCAGTATCTACTCTCTACAAATAAACAATAAAGCAATTTTTAAATGGTACCTACTTTGGATTTAAATGTCCACATTTTAATCATATTATTTTTTTATGATTTGAAAAGAATGTAGCTTCCTTTTTTATACCCTCCTTCTCATATTTATAAGGGCACTTTATATTTTGAAATAACTAACGTAAAAATAATTGTAAACAAGATTATTCAAAGTGCATTTAATATATCTAGTATTCTCAAAACCAAAACTGCTATAATTTTTTTAATATGAAACAAAATTAATAAAGAATTACGCAAAATATTTTTTCTCCACGTTTTTAGATGTTCATAATTATAGGGACAATCAAGATTTTTTTCGTTTTATTTAACTTACAAGCGGATAAATTACAGTTGACATGCGAATTTGTTAACTACTGGACTAGATTAATTCATATATAAGCCTTCAATTTTTATTGGACTGACATTACTGATAATTCCTCGAAAAAAAAATAACCTTCATGTGGTGAAGTATGATAAATGTGTTTTTTAAGTGGAAGGATAATTTCAATCTGCCGAATTTCTAATGAAATTCGAAGATCTAAAATTGCTGAAGAAAATGTGATCAAACGTTGAACTGCTGGTTCGATAGGAGAGAGATCTGTTGCAAAATCAGAGTTGTTTTACAGAGATCGAAGACTCATAATTCCTCTTACTGTTCTACTCAAGATGGCTGCTGCAATAGCAGCCAAGGCTACAACAAAAGCCTTATTGAGTCTAACAAAACATTCGCTAATACTGTGTTACTTTATTTAATTGACATTTATTTGACGGTTTTGAGATCTGTAGTTACAACGACTTTCGTCTGGAATAATAATTAGAAAACTTTGAATAAAAACCATAAAATGCAATAAACTCGCAACAATTGTTTCGGGTCGAAAAAACACACGACCCTTCGCCAGGCGAACAAAGTAGGCACGAGTGCTGCGGTCAAAGAGACAACGCGTGCGGCAAACCAATCAGAATCTGACTCACTATTGACATCTCTCTTCATGCAGGCTCTCTATCCTGATCAAATGAGCGTCGAGTTCGTAGTTGGAAGATTGAGGTTTCAATACTTGAGTCAAGCAAAAACCATCGTTTACTTTAATGAGGTTGGTGCACGTAAAATCCGTCGTGTCCATATTCATGCCAATATAGTCTTTCGAGCCGGTGGAAACAGAGGCATAGCAATTAACCAGAAAAGGCAAAATATTACGTTTTCTTAGTTCGAATTACATTCCTGAACGAGTCGGGTTTCACCCGACCCGAACCCGATAAGTGAATTTTAAATGAACCCGAACCCGACAAAGATTTTTAATCGACCAGAAAACTGACCCGAACCCGCACCCGAATAAAATCTTTATACCCGAAACCCGATAAAACACTTCTGAGAGACCAATTTATAAAATACAAAATAACAGACAATTTTTACAGGCTATAACAACAATAAACAGGCAATAATAACAACAGATATTTAAAAAAAATATTTTTTATTTAATGCATTAGCCACCACTATCCAGAAGAAAAAAAGGTAGAATATGGTTTTACTGAAAGCTAGCTTATTATGCTCTGGTTTCCCTTCAGCAATCGAGCTAATCTTTCGCCTTTTACTAAAGATTACCGTGGAGGGGAACAACTTAATGAGCCTATAGCCAATTTTTGGAATCCCACCGAAAGGTGGGGCGTTATTTAAGATAGAATGCAATTAAGAAGTAAGGGTGAGTCATACAGACACTATGACTCATAGTGTATAGAGGAATTTCCCAGACTATATAAAATTAAGCTTCAGATTTAGAAGTGATATTACTAAGTTTTCTTATTCGATTTTTTTTTTTTTTTATTTATACTCAGTTTACCTAAACAAATAAATTTTATTTGCATGTTGTAATTATGAAAGATATATAAAAATCTATGCAAGCAAATCGCGCGCTGTATAAATAAACAGAGATACATTTTTTAAACCAATTTTCTTATTTAAATATCCGAATTTTAACAACTTGCTTGCTTTGAATTTTAACTGGGAAAAAAAAGAAAAGAAAAAATATTAGTTTTAGTGAAATCTAATGATTTGCACTTCTTAAATTTACGAAATATTTTTTATAACAATAATAAGTTAATAAATAAATAACAATAATAAATCCTACGGAATTTTTTTCTGCTGACAGATTTTTAAAACGAAACACTGTACATTTTAGAGACTAGTTTATTTATTCCTCATCCAACTGAAGCTCTTTGATACGCCCTTTTCTTAAAAAAATATTAAAGCCTATATTCTCAATGTTTCCATTTAATTTGTGAATATCTGAATCTGCTATTGATGTTTAGTAATATCTGCTCCCTACAGATGAACAAAAAAAGAATTTTTAAATAATGTTTTTGATTTTAATGCCCATATTTTAATATTCATATTATATTCATGATCTGGAATGAATCTAGCAAAGCTTTTTATATTTAATTTTTTATAAGCATAATAAATGAGGTAGGAAATTTGCTATGAATCTATTAACGACAAAATTGTACACGAATTTAATTATAATAATAATAATTTAGAGTTTGAAAAAGTTTTACTACTGAAAAGAGGCATATTTTGAAGTTTTAACAGTATCCAATGTTATTACATATACGAGTTTTTTCTTATAAATGAAATTTTCAGGAGAAAACACTTCCTGCTGAGTGGTTTGCACAGATAAAATAGACATTTCAGAAAAACTTATATTTTAATTTTAAAGCATTGAAAGTCTATAAATAACATTATTCTCCAGAAAATTTTGAATTCTTATTTTTTTTTATAAATATTTAAATACCTATTTATTCTTCCTTCTGAAGCTTTTTGCAACGCCCATTTCTTTTAAAAAGTTAATATCTAAGCCGGTATAACACGTTCTTTACAGTTCCATTAAATTTGTGGATAACCATTATCGATGATGATCAATCTGCATTCATGATTAACCTGTTATTAATATTATATCCGAGTGCGCATCTTTTCTTTCAAAATTTACGCAAAAACTCGTTTAAAAGTCGACTCTCTTAATTTAGCTTAAAAAAAAAAAAAAAAAAAATCTTAGTTTATACACAGTAATTTACGGTAGATATTTCGGTAAAACTAACGCTTTAGAGAGTATTCAAACTGCAAAAATGATACTTTTCTTTGAAAATCCCCCATTCTTGTTTTTACGTTAAATATTTAAGTAAAAATAATCTGTTTACTCCTCCTTCTAAAGCTCTTTGAAACGCCCATTTCTTCAAAAAGTGTTAATGCAAATACCCTATTTCTCAGAGTTTTTTTTTTTTTTTTTTTTTTTTAAATTTGAGGGCCTCTGAAGCTGCTCTGATGCTTCTCAGTATCTACTCTCTACAAATAAACAATAAAGCAATTTTTAAATGGTACCTACTTTGGATTTAAATGTCCACATTTTAATCATATTATTTTTTTATGATTTGAAAAGAATGTAGCTTCCTTTTTTATACCCTCCTTCTCATATTTATAAGGGCACTTTATATTTTGAAATAACTAACGTAAAAATAATTGTAAACAAGATTATACAAAGTGCATTTAATATATCTAGTATTCTCAAAACCAAAACTGCTATAATTTTTTTAATATGAAACAAAATTAATAAAGAATTACGCAAAATATTTTTTCTCCACGTTTTTAGATGTTCATAATTATAGGGACAATCAAGATTTTTTTCGTTTTATTTAACTTACAAGCGGATAAATTACAGTTGACATGCGAATTTGTTAACTACTGGACTAGATTAATTCATATATAAGCCTTCAATTTTTATTGGACTGACATTACTGATAATTCCTAGAAAAAAAAATAACCTTCATGTGGTGAAGTATGATAAATGTGTTTTTTAAGTGGAAGGATAATTTCAATCTGCCGAATTTCTAATGAAATTCGAAGATCTAAAATTGCTGAAGAAAATGTGATCAAACGTTGAACTGCTGGTTCGATAGGAGAGAGATCTGTTGCAAAATCAGAGTTGTTTTACAGAGATCGAAGACTCATAATTCCTCTTACTGTTCTACTCAAGATGGCTGCTGCAATAGCAGCCAAGGCTACAACAAAAGCCTTATTGAGTCTAACAAAACATTCGCTAATACTGTGTTACTTTATTTAATTGACATTTATTTGACGGTTTTGAGATCTGTAGTTACAACGACTTTCGTCTGGAATAATAATTAGAAAACTTTGAATAAAAACCATAAAATGCAATAAACTCGCAACAATTGTTTCGGGTCGAAAAAACACACGACCCTTCGCCAGGCGAACAAAGTAGGCACGAGTGCTGCGGTCAAAGAGACAACGCGTGCGGCAAACCAATCAGAATCTGACTCACTATTGACATCTCTCTTCATGCAGGCTCTCTATCCTGATCAAATGAGCGTCGAGTTCGTAGTTGGAAGATTGAGGTTTCAATACTTGAGTCAAGCAAAAACCATCGTTTACTTTAATGAGGTTGGTGCACGTAAAATCCGTCGTGTCCATATTCATGCCAATATAGTCTTTCGAGCCGGTGGAAACAGAGGCATAGCAATTAACCAGAAAAAGCAAAATATTACGTTTTCTTAGTTCGAATTACATTCCTGAACGAGTCGGGTTTCACCCGACCCGAACCCGATAAGTGAATTTTAAATGAACCCGAACCCGACAAAGATTTTTAATCGACCAGAAAACTGACCCGAACCCGCACCCGAATAAAATCTTTATACCCGAAACCCGATAAAAAACTTCTGAGAGACCAATTTATAAAATACAAAATAACAGACAATTTTTACAGGCTATAACAACAATAAACAGGCAATAATAACAACAGATATTTAAAAAAAAATATTTTTTATTTAATGCATTAGCCACCACTATCCAGAAGAAAAAAAGGTAGAATATGGTTTTACTGAAAGCTAGCTTATTATGCTCTGGTTTCCCTTCAGCAATCGAGCTAATCTTTCGCCTTTTACTAAAGATTACCGTGTAGGGGAACAATTTAATGAGCCTATAGCCAATTTTTGGAATCCCATCGAAAGGTGGGGCGTTATTTAAGATAGAATGCAATTAAGAAGTAAGGGTGAGTCATACAGACACTATGACTCATAGTGTATAGAGGAATTTCCCAGACTATATAAAATTAAGCTTCAGATTTAGAAGTGATATTACTAAGTTTTCTTATTCGATTTTTTTTTTTTTTTTATTTATACTCAGTTTACCTAAACAAATAAATTTTATTTGCATGTTGTAATTATGAAAGATATATAAAAATCTATGCAAGCAAATCGCGCGCTGTATAAATAAACAGAGATACATTTTTTAAACCAATTTTCTTATTTAAATATCCGAATTTTAACAACTTGCTTGCTTTGAATTTTAACTGGGAAAAAAAAGAAAAGAAAAAATATTAGTTTTAGTGAAATCTAATGATTTGCACTTCTTAAATTTACGAAATATTTTTTATAACAATAATAAGTTAATAAATAAATAACAATAATAAATCCTACGGAATTTTTTTCTGCTGACAGATTTTTAAAACGAAACACTGTACATTTTAGAGACTAGTTTATTTATTCCTCATCCAACTGAAGCTCTTTGATACGCCCTTTTCTTAAAAAAATATTAAAGCCTATATTCTCAATGTTTCCATTTAATTTGTGAATATCTGAATCTGCTATTGATGTTTAGTAATATCTGCTCCCTACAGATGAACAAAAAAAGAATTTTTAAATAATGTTTTTGATTTTAATGCCCATATTTTAATATTCATATTATATTCATGATCTGGAATGAATCTAGCAAAGCTTTTTATATTTAATTTTTTATAAGCATAATAAATGAGGTAGGAAATTTGCTATGAATCTATTAACGACAAAATTGTACACGAATTTAATTATAATAATAATAATTTAGAGTTTGAAAAAGTTTTACTACTGAAAAGAGGCATATTTTGAAGTTTTAACAGTATCCAATGTTATTACATATACGAGTTTTTTCTTATAAATGAAATTTTCAGGAGAAAACACTTCCTGCTGAGTGGTTTGCACAGATAAAATAGACATTTCAGAAAAACTTATATTTTAATTTTAAAGCATTGAAAGTCTATAAATAACATTATTCTCCAGAAAATTTTGAATTCTTATTTTTTTTATAAATATTTAAATACCTATTTATTCTTCCTTCTGAAGCTTTTTGCAACGCCCATTTCTTTTAAAAAGTTAATATCTAAGCCGGTATAACACGTTCTTTACAGTTCCATTAAATTTGTGGATAACCATTATCGATGATGATCAATCTGCATTCATGATTAACCTGTTATTAATATTATATCCGAGTGCGCATCTTTTCTTTCAAAATTTACGCAAAAACTCGTTTAAAAGTCGACTCTCTTAATTTAGCTTAAAAAAAAAAAAAAAAAAAAAAATTCTTAGTTTATACACAGTAATTTACGGTAGATATTTCGGTAAAACTAACGCTTTAGAGAGTATTCAAACTGCAAAAATGATACTTTTCTTTGAAAATCCCCCATTCTTGTTTTTACGTTAAATATTTAAGTAAAAATAATCTGTTTACTCCTCCTTCTAAAGCTCTTTGAAACGCCCATTTCTTCAAAAAGTGTTAATGCAAATACCCTATTTCTCAGAGTTTTTTTTTTTTTTTTTTTTTTTAAATTTGAGGGCCTCTGAAGCTGCTCTGATGCTTCTCAGTATCTACTCTCTACAAATAAACAATAAAGCAATTTTTAAATGGTACCTACTTTGGATTTAAATGTCCACATTTTAATCATATTATTTTTTTATGATTTGAAAAGAATGTAGCTTCCTTTTTTATACCCTCCTTCTCATATTTATAAGGGCACTTTATATTTTGAAATAACTAACGTAAAAATAATTGTAAACAAGATTATACAAAGTGCATTTAATATATCTAGTATTCTCAAAACCAAAACTGCTATAATTTTTTTAATATGAAACAAAATTAATAAAGAATTACGCAAAATATTTTTTCTCCACGTTTTTAGATGTTCATAATTATAGGGACAATCAAGATTTTTTTCGTTTTATTTAACTTACAAGCGGATAAATTACAGTTGACATGCGAATTTGTTAACTACTGGACTAGATTAATTCATATATAAGCCTTCAATTTTTATTGGACTGACATTACTGATAATTCCTCGAAAAAAAAATAACCTTCATGTGGTGAAGTATGATAAATGTGTTTTTTAAGTGGAAGGATAATTTCAATCTGCCGAATTTCTAATGAAATTCGAAGATCTAAAATTGCTGAAGAAAATGTGATCAAACGTTGAACTGCTGGTTCGATAGGAGAGAGATCTGTTGCAAAATCAGAGTTGTTTTACAGAGATCGAAGACTCATAATTCCTCTTACTGTTCTACTCAAGATGGCTGCTGCAATAGCAGCCAAGGCTACAACAAAAGCCTTATTGAGTCTAACAAAACATTCGCTAATACTGTGTTACTTTATTTAATTGACATTTATTTGACGGTTTTGAGATCTGTAGTTACAACGACTTTCCTCTGGAATAATAATTAGAAAACTTTGAATAAAAACCATAAAATGCAATAAACTCGCAACAATTGTTTCGGGTCGAAAAAACACACGACCCTTCGCCAGGCGAACAAAGTAGGCACGAGTGCTGCGGTCAAAGAGACAACGCGTGCGGCAAACCAATCAGAATCTGACTCACTATTGACATCTCTCTTCATGCAGGCTCTCTATCCTGATCAAATGAGCGTCGAGTTCGTAGTTGGAAGATTGAGGTTTCAATACTTGAGTCAAGCAAAAACCATCGTTTACTTTAATGAGGTTGGTGCACGTAAAATCCGTCGTGTCCATATTCATGCCAATATAGTCTTTCGAGCCGGTGGAAACAGAGGCATAGCAATTAACCAGAAAAAGCAAAATATTACGTTTTCTTAGTTCGAATTACATTCCTGAACGAGTCGGGTTTCACCCGACCCGAACCCGATAAGTGAATTTTAAATGAACCCGAACCCGACAAAGATTTTTAATCGACCAGAAAACTGACCCGAACCCGCACCCGAATAAAATCTTTATACCCGAAACCCGATAAAACACTTCTGAGAGACCAATTTATAAAATACAAAATAACAGACAATTTTTACAGGCTATAACAACAATAAACAGGCAATAATAACAACAGATATTTAAAAAAAATATTTTTTATTTAATGCATTAGCCACCACTATCCAGAAGAAAAAAAGGTAGAATATGGTTTTACTGAAAGCTAGCTTATTATGCTCTGGTTTCCCTTCAGCAATCGAGCTAATCTTTCGCCTTTTACTAAAGATTACCGTGGAGGGGAACAACTTAATGAGCCTATAGCCAATTTTTGGAATCCCATCGAAAGGTGGGGCGTTATTTAAGATAGAATGCAATTAAGAAGTAAGGGTGAGTCATACAGACACTATGACTCATAGTGTATAGAGGAATTTCCCAGACTATATAAAATTAAGCTTCAGATTTAGAAGTGATATTACTAAGTTTTCTTATTCGATTTTTTTTTTTTTTTTATTTATACTCAGTTTACCTAAACAAATAAATTTTATTTGCATGTTGTAATTATGAAAGATATATAAAAATCTATGCAAGCAAATCGCGCGCTGTATAAATAAACAGAGATACATTTTTTAAACCAATTTTCTTATTTAAATATCCGAATTTTAACAACTTGCTTGCTTTGAATTTTAACTGGGAAAAAAAAGAAAAGAAAAAATATTAGTTTTAGTGAAATCTAATGATTTGCACTTCTTAAATTTACGAAATATTTTTTATAACAATAATAAGTTAATAAATAAATAACAATAATAAATCCTACGGAATTTTTTTCTGCTGACAGATTTTTAAAACGAAACACTGTACATTTTAGAGACTAGTTTATTTATTCCTCATCCAACTGAAGCTCTTTGATACGCCCTTTTCTTAAAAAAATATTAAAGCCTATATTCTCAATGTTTCCATTTAATTTGTGAATATCTGAATCTGCTATTGATGTTTAGTAATATCTGCTCCCTACAGATGAACAAAAAAAGAATTTTTAAATAATGTTTTTGATTTTAATGCCCATATTTTAATATTCATATTATATTCATGATCTGGAATGAATCTAGCAAAGCTTTTTATATTTAATTTTTTATAAGCATAATAAATGAGGTAGGAAATTTGCTATGAATCTATTAACGACAAAATTGTACACGAATTTAATTATAATAATAATAATTTAGAGTTTGAAAAAGTTTTACTACTGAAAAGAGGCATATTTTGAAGTTTTAACAGTATCCAATGTTATTACATATACGAGTTTTTTCTTATAAATGAAATTTTCAGGAGAAAACACTTCCTGCTGAGTGGTTTGCACAGATAAAATAGACATTTCAGAAAAACTTATATTTTAATTTTAAAGCATTGAAAGTCTATAAATAACATTATTCTCCAGAAAATTTTGAATTCTTATTTTTTTTATAAATATTTAAATACCTATTTATTCTTCCTTCTGAAGCTTTTTGCAACGCCCATTTCTTTTAAAAAGTTAATATCTAAGCCGGTATAACACGTTCTTTACAGTTCCATTAAATTTGTGGATAAACATTATCGATGATGATCAATCTGCATTCATGATTAACCTGTTATTAATATTATATCCGAGTGCGCATCTTTTCTTTCAAAATTTACGCAAAAACTCGTTTAAAAGTCGACTCTCTTAATTTAGCTTAAAAAAAAAAAAAAAAAAAAATTCTTAGTTTATACACAGTAATTTACGGTAGATATTTCGGTAAAACTAACGCTTTAGAGAGTATTCAAACTGCAAAAATGATACTTTTCTTTGAAAATCCCCCTTCTTGTTTTTACGTTAAATATTTAAGTAAAAATAATCTGTTTACTCCTCCTTCTAAAGCTCTTTGAAACGCCCATTTCTTCAAAAAGTGTTAATGCAAATACCCTATTTCTCAGAGTTTTTTTTTTTTTTTTTTTTTAAATTTGAGGGCCTCTGAAGCTGCTCTGATGCTTCTCAGTATCTACTCTCTACAAATAAACAATAAAGCAATTTTTAAATGGTACCTACTTTGGATTTAAATGTCCACATTTTAATCATATTATTTTTTTATGATTTGAAAAGAATGTAGCTTCCTTTTTTATACCCTCCTTCTCATATTTATAAGGGCACTTTATATTTTGAAATAACTAACGTAAAAATAATTGTAAACAAGATTATACAAAGTGCATTTAATATATCTAGTATTCTCAAAACCAAAACTGCTATAATTTTTTTAATATGAAACAAAATTAATAAAGAATTACGCAAAATATTTTTTCTCCACGTTTTTAGATGTTCATAATTATAGGGACAATCAAGATTTTTTTCGTTTTATTTAACTTACAAGCGGATAAATTACAGTTGACATGCGAATTTGTTAACTACTGGACTAGATTAATTCATATATAAGCCTTCAATTTTTATTGGACTGACATTACTAATAATTCCTCGAAAAAAAAATAACCTTCATGTGGTGAAGTATGATAAATGTGTTTTTTAAGTGGAAGGATAATTTCAATCTGCCGAATTTCTAATGAAATTCGAAGATCTAAAATTGCTGAAGAAAATGTGATCAAACGTTGAACTGCTGGTTCGATAGGAGAGAGATCTGTTGCAAAATCAGAGTTGTTTTACAGAGATCGAAGACTCATAATTCCTCTTACTGTTCTACTCAAGATGGCTGCTGCAATAGCAGCCAAGGCTACAACAAAAGCCTTATTGAGTCTAACAAAACATTCGCTAATACTGTGTTACTTTATTTAATTGACATTTATTTGACGGTTTTGAGATCTGTAGTTACAACGACTTTCGTCTGGAATAATAATTAGAAAACTTTGAATAAAAACCATAAAATGCAATAAACTCGCAACAATTGTTTCGGGTCGAAAAAACACACGACCCTTCGCCAGGCGAACAAAGTAGGCACGAGTGCTGCGGTCAAAGAGACAACGCGTGCGGCAAACCAATCAGAATCTGACTCACTATTGACATCTCTCTTCATGCAGGCTCTCTATCCTGATCAAATGAGCGTCGAGTTCGTAGTTGGAAGATTGAGGTTTCAATACTTGAGTCAAGCAAAAACCATCGTTTACTTTAATGAGGTTGGTGCACGTAAAATCCGTCGTGTCCATATTCATGCCAATATAGTCTTTCGAGCCGGTGGAAACAGAGGCATAGCAATTAACCAGAAAAGGCAAAATATTACGTTTTCTTAGTTCGAATTACATTCCTGAACGAGTCGGGTTTCACCCGACCCGAACCCGATAAGTGAATTTTAAATGAACCCGAACCCGACAAAGATTTTTAATCGACCAGAAAACTGACCCGAACCCGCACCCGAATAAAATATTTATACCCGAAACCCGATAAAACACTTCTGAGAGACCAATTTATAAAATACAAAATAACAGACAATTTTTGCAGGCTATAACAACAATAAACAGGCAATAATAACAACAGATATTTAAAAAAATATTTTTTATTTAATGCATTAGCCACCACTATCCAGAAGAAGTAAAGGTAGAATATGGTTTTACTGAAAGCTAGCTTATTATGCTCTGGTTTCCCTTCAGCAATCGAGCTAATCTTTCGCCTTTTACTAAAGATTACCGTGGAGGGGAACAACTTAATGAGCCTATAGCCAATTTTTGGAACCCCACCGAAAGGTGGGGCGTTATTTAAGATAGAATGCAATTAAGAAGTAAGGGTGAGTCATACAGACACTATGACTCATAGTGTATAGAGGAATTTCCCAGACTATATAAAATTAAGCTTCAGATTTAGAAGTGATATTACTAAGTTTTCTTATTCGATTTTTTTTTTTTTTTTTATTTATACTCAGTTTACCTAAACAAATAAATTTTATTTGCATGTTGTAATTATGAAAGATATATAAAAATCTATGCAAGCAAATCGCGCGCTGTATAAATAAACAGAGATACATTTTTTAAACCAATTTTCTTATTTAAATATCCGAATTTTAACAACTTGCTTGCTTTGAATTTTAACTGGGAAAAAAAAGAAAAGAAAAAATATTAGTTTTAGTGAAATCTAATGATTTGCACTTCTTAAATTTACGAAATATTTTTTATAACAATAATAAGTTAATAAATAAAAAACAATAATAAATCCTACGGAATTTTTTTCTGCTGACAGATTTTTAAAACGAAACACTGTACATTTTAGAGACTAGTTTATTTATTCCTCATCCAACTGAAGCTCTTTGATACGCCCTTTTCTTAAAAAAATATTAAAGCCTATATTCTCAATGTTTCCATTTAATTTGTGAATATCTGAATCTGCTAATGATGTTTACTAATATCTGCTCCCTACAGATGAACAAAAAAAGAATTTTTAAATAATGTTTTTGATTTTAATGCCCATATTTTAATATTCATATTATATTCATGATCTGGAATGAATCTAGCAAAGCTTTTTATATTTAATTTTTTATAAGCATAATAAATGAGGTAGGAAATTTGCTATGAATCTATTAACGACAAAATTGTACACGAATTTAATTATAATAATAATAATTTAGAGTTTGAAAAAGTTTTACTACTGAAAAGAGGCATATTTTGAAGTTTTAACAGTATCCAATGTTATTACATATACGAGTTTTTTCTTATAAATGAAATTTTCAGGAGAAAACACTTCCTGCTGAGTGGTTTGCACAGATAAAATAGACATTTCAGAAAAACTTATATTTTAATTTTAAAGCATTGAAAGTCTATAAATAACATTATTCTCCAGAAAATTTTGAATTCTTATTTTTTTTATAAATATTTAAATACCTATTTATTCTTCCTTCTGAAGCTTTTTGCAACGCCCATTTCTTTTAAAAAGTTAATATCTAAGCTGGTATAACACGTTCTTTACAGTTCCATTAAATTTGTGGATAACCATTATCGATGATGATCAATCTGCATTCATGATTAACCTGTTATTAATATTATATCCGAGTGCGCATCTTTTCTTTCAAAATTTACGCAAAAACTCGTTTAAAAGTCGACTCTCTTAATTTAGCTTAAAAAAAAAAAAAAAAAAAATTCTTAGTTTATACACAGTAATTTACGGTAGATATTTCGGTAAAACTAACGCTTTAGAGAGTATTCAAACTGCAAAAATGATACTTTTCTTTGAAAATCCCCCATTCTTGTTTTTACGTTAAATATTTAAGTAAAAATAATCTGTTTACTCCTCCTTCTAAAGCTCTTTGAAACGCCCATTTCTTCAAAAAGTGTTAATGCAAATACCCTATTTCTCAGAGTTTTTTTTTTTTTTTTTTTTAAATTTGAGGGTCTCTGAAGCTGCTCTGATGCTTCTCAGTATCTACTCTCTACAAATAAACAATAAAGCAATTTTTAAATGGTACCTACTTTGGATTTAAATGTCCACATTTTAATCATATTATTTTTTTTATGATTTGAAAAGAATGTAGCTTCCTTTTTTATACCCTCCTTCTCATATTTATAAGGGCACTTTATATTTTGAAATAACTAACGTAAAAATAATTGTAAACAAGATTATACAAAGTGCATTTAATATATCTAGTATTCTCAAAACCAAAACTGCTATAATTTTTTTAATATGAAACAAAATTAATAAAGAATTACGCAAAATATTTTTTCTCCACGTTTTTAGATGTTCATAATTATAGGGACAATCAAGATTTTTTTCGTTTTATTTAACTTACAAGCGGATAAATTACAGTTGACATGCGAATTTGTTAACTACTGGACTAGATTAATTCATATATAAGCCTTCAATTTTTATTGGACTGACATTACTAATAATTCCTCGAAAAAAAATAACCTTCATGTGGTGAAGTATGATAAATGTGTTTTTTAAGTGGAAGGATAATTTCAATCTGCCGAATTTCTAATGAAATTCGAAGATCTAAAATTTCTGAAGAAAATGTGATCAAACGTTGAACTGCTGGTTCGATAGGAGAGAGATCTGTTGCAAAATCAGAGTTGTTTTACAGAGATCGAAGACTCATAATTCCTCTTACTGTTCTACTCAAGATGGCTGCTGCAATAGCAGCCAAGGCTACAACAAAAGCCTTATTGAGTCTAACAAAACATTCGCTAATACTGTGTTACTTTATTTAATTGACATTTATTTGACGGTTTTGAGATCTGTAGTTACAACGACTTTCGTCTGGAATAATAATTAGAAAACTTTGAATAAAAACCATAAAATGCAATAAACTCGCAACAATTGTTTCGGGTCGAAAAAACACACGACCCTTCGCCAGGCGAACAAAGTAGGCACGAGTGCTGCGGTCAAAGAGACAACGCGTGCGGCAAACCAATCAGAATCTGACTCACTATTGACATCTCTCTTCATGCAGGCTCTCTATCCTGATCAAATGAGCGTCGAGTTCGTAGTTGGAAGATTGAGGTTTCAATACTTGAGTCAAGCAAAAACCATCGTTTACTTTAATGAGGTTGGTGCACGTAAAATCCGTCGTGTCCATATTCATGCCAATATAGTCTTTCGAGCCGGTGGAAACAGAGGCATAGCAATTAACCAGAAAAGGCAAAATATTACGTTTTCTTAGTTCGAATTACATTCCTGAACGAGTCGGGTTTCACCCGACCCGAACCCGATAAGTGAATTTTAAATAAACCCGAACCCGACAAAGATTTTTAATCGACCAGAAAACTGACCCGAACCCGCACCCGAATAAAATATTTATACCCGAAACCCGATAAAACACTTCTGAGAGACCAATTTATAAAATACAAAATAACAGACAATTTTTGCAGGCTATAACAACAATAAACAGGCAATAATAACAACAGATATTTAAAAAAATATTTTTTATTTAATGCATTAGCCACCACTATCCAGAAGAAGTAAAGGTAGAATATGGTTTTACTGAAAGCTAGCTTATTATGCTCTGGTTTCCCTTCAGCAATCGAGCTAATCTTTCGCCTTTTACTAAAGATTACCGTGGAGGGGAACAACTTAATGAGCCTATAGCCAATTTTTGGAATCCCACCGAAAGGTGGGGCGTTATTTAAGATAGAATGCAATTAAGAAGTAAGGCTGAGTCATACAGACACTATGACTCATAGTGTATAGAGGAATTTCCCAGACTATATAAAATTAAGCTTCAGATTTAGAAGTGATATTACTAAGTTTTCTTATTCGATTTTTTTTTTTTTTTTTTATTTATACTCAGTTTACCTAAACAAATAAATTTTATTTGCATGTTGTAATTATGAAAGATATATAAAAATCTATGCAAGCAAATCGCGCGCTGTATAAATAAACAGAGATACATTTTTTAAACCAATTTTCTTATTTAAATATCCGAATTTTAACAACTTGCTTGCTTTGAATTTTATCTGGGAAAAAAAAGAAAAGAAAAAATATTAGTTTTAGTGAAATCTAATGATTTGCACTTCTTAAATTTACGAAATATTTTTTATAACAATAATAAGTTAATAAATAAAAAACAATAATAAATCCTATGGAATTTTTTTCTGCTGACAGATTTTTAAAACGAAACACTGTACATTTTAGAGACTAGTTTATTTATTCCTCATCCAACTGAAGCTCTTTGATACGCCCTTTTCTTAAAAAAATATTAAAGCCTATATTCTCAATGTTTCCATTTAATTTGTGAATATCTGAATCTGCTATTGATGTTTAGTAATATCTGCTCCCTACAGATGAACAAAAAAAGAATTTTTAAATAATGTTTTTGATTTTAATGCCCATATTTTAATATTCATATTATATTCATGATCTGGAATGAATCTAGCAAAGCTTTTTAAATTTAATTTTTTATAAGCATAATAAATGAGGTAGGAAATTTGCTATGAATCTATTAACGACAAAATTGTACACGAATTTAATTATAATAATAATAATTTAGAGTTTGAAAAAGTTTTACTACTGAAAAGAGGCATATTTTGAAGTTTTAACAGTATCCAATGTTATTACATATACGAGTTTTTTCTTATAAATGAAATTTTCAGGAGAAAACACTTCCTGCTGAGTGGTTTGCACAGATAAAATAGACATTTCAGAAAAACTTATATTTTAATTTTAAAGCATTGAAAGTCTATAAATAACATTATTCTCCTGAAAATTTTGAATTCTTATTTTTTTTATAAATATTTAAATACCTATTTATTCTTCCTTCTGAAGCTTTTTGCAACGCCCATTTCTTTTAAAAAGTTAATATCTAAGCCGGTATAACACGTTCTTTACAGTTCCATTAAATTTGTGGATAACCATTATCGATGATGATCAATCTGCATTCATGATTAACCTGTTATTAATATTATATCCGAGTGCGCATCTTTTCTTTCAAAATTTACGCAAAAACTCGTTTAAAAGTCGACTCTCTTAATTTAGCTTAAAAAAAAAAAAAAATTCTTAGTTTATACACAGTAATTTACGGTAGATATTTCGGTAAAACTAACGCTTTAGAGAGTATTCAAACTGCAAAAATGATACTTTTCTTTGAAAATCCCCCATTCTTATTTTTACGTTAAATATTTAAGTAAAAATAATCTGCTTACTCCTCCTTCTAAAGCTCTTTGAAACGCCCATTTCTTCAAAAAGTGTTAATGCAAATACCCTATTTCTCAGAGGTTTTTTTTTTTTTTTTTTTTTTTTTTTTTAATTTGAGGGTCTCTGAAGCTGCTCTGATGCTTCTCAGTATCTACTCTCTACAAATAAACAATAAAGCAATTTTTAAATAGTACCTACTTTGGATTTAAATGTCCACATTTTAATCATATTATTTTTTTATGATTTGAAAAGAATGTAGCTTCCTTTTTTATACCCTCCTTCTCATATTTATAAGGGCACTTTATATTTTGAAATAACTAACGTAAAAATAATTGTAAACAAGATTATACAAAGTGCATTTAATATATCTAGTATTCTCAAAACCAAAACTGCTATAATTTTTTTAATATGAAACAAAATTAATAAAGAATTACGCAAAATATTTTTTCTCCACGTTTTTAGATGTTCATAATTATAGGGACAATCAAGATTTTTTTCGTTTTATTTAACTTACAAGCGGATAAATTACAGTTGACATGCGAATTTGTTAACTACTGGACTAGATTAATTCATATATAAGCCTTCAATTTTTATTGGACTGACATTACTGATAATTCCTCGAAAAAAAAATAACCTTCATGTGGTGAAGTATGATAAATGTGTTTTTTAAGTGGAAGGATAATTTCAATCTGCCGAATTTCTAATGAAATTCGAATATCTAAAATTGCTGAAGAAAATGTGATCAAACTTTGAACTGCTGGTTCGATAGGAGAGAGATCTGTTGCAAAATCAGAGTTGTTTTACAGAGATCGAAGACTCATAATTCCTCTTACTGTTCTACTCAAGATGGCTGCTGCAATAGCAGCCAAGGCTACAACAAAAGCCTTATTGAGTCTAACAAAACATTCGCTAATACTGTGTTACTTTATTTAATTGACATTTATTTGACGGTTTTGAGATCTGTAGTTACAACGATTTTCGTCTGGAATAATAATTAGAAAACTTTGAATAAAAACCATAAAATGCAATAAACTCGCAACAATTGTTTCGGGTCGAAAAAACACACGACCCTTCGCCAGGCGAACAAAGTAGGCACGAGTGCTGCGGTCAAAGAGACAACGCGTGCGGCAAACCAATCAGAATCTGACTCACTATTGACATCTCTCTTCATGCAGGCTCTCTATCCTGATCAAATGAGCGTCGAGTTCGTAGTTGGAAGATTGAGGTTTCAATACTTGAGTCAAGCAAAAACCATCGTTTACTTTAATGAGGTTGGTGCACGTAAAATCCGTCGTGTCCATATTCATGCCAATATAGTCTTTCGAGCCGGTGGAAACAGAGGCATAGCAATTAACCAGAAAAGGCAAAATATTACGTTTTCTTAGTTCGAATTACATTCCTGAACGAGTCGGGTTTCACCCGACCCGAACCCGATAAGTGAATTTTAAATGAACCCGAACCCGACAAAGATTTTTAATCGACCAGAAAACTGACCCGAACCCGCACCCGAATAAAATCTTTATACCCGAAACCCGATAAAACACTTCTGAGAGACCAATTTATAAAATACAAAATAACAGACAATTTTTGCAGGCTATAACAACAATAAACAGGCAATAATAACAACAGATATTTAAAAAAAATATTTTTTATTTAATGCATTAGCCACCACTATCCAGAAGAAGTAAAGGTAGAATATGGTTTTACTGAAAGCTAGCTTATTATGCTCTGGTTTCCCTTCAGCAATCGAGCTAATCTTTCGCCTTTTACTAAAGATTACCGTGGAGGGGAACAACTTAATGAACCTATAGCCAATTTTTGGAATCCCACCGAAAGGTGCGGCGTTATTTAAGATAGAATGCAATTAAGAAGTAAGGCTGAGTCATAGAGACACTATGACTCATAGTGTATAGAGGAATTTCCCAGACTATATAAAATTATGCTTCAGATTTAGAAGTGATATTACTAAGTTTTCTTATTCGATTTTTTTTTTTTTTTTTTTTATTTATACTCAGTTTACCTAAACAAATAAATTTTATTTGCATGTTGTAATTATGAAAGATATATAAAAATCTATGCAAGCAAATCGCGTGCTGTATAAATAAACAGAGATACATTTTTTAAACCAATTTTCTTATTTAAATATCCGAATTTTAACAACTTGCTTGCTTTGAATTTTAACTGGGAAAAAAAAGAAAAGAAAAAATATTAGTTTTAGTGAAATCTAATGATTTGCACTTCTTAAATTTACGAAATATTTTTTATAACAATAATAAGTTAATAAATAAAAAACAATAATAAATCCTACGGAATTTTTTTCTGCTTACAGATTTTTAAAACGAAACACTGTACATTTTAGAGACTAGTTTATTTATTCTTCATCCAACTGAAGCTCTTTGATACGCCCTTTTCTTAAAAAAATATTAAAGCCTATATTCTCAATGTTTCCATTTAATTTGTGAATATCTGAATCTGCTATTGATGTTTAGTAATATCTGCTCCCTACAGATGAACAAAAAAAGAATTTTTAAATAATGTTTTTGATTTTAATGCCCATATTTTAATATTCATATTATATTCATGATCTGGAATGAATCTAGCAAAGCTTTTTATATTTAATTTTTTATAAGCATAATAAATGAGGTAGGAAATTTGCTATGAATCTATTAACGACAAAATTGTACACGAATTTAATTATAATAATAATAATTTAGAGTTTGAAAAAGTTTTACTACTGAAAAGAGGCATATTTTGAAGTTTTAACAGTATCCAATGTTATTACATATACGAGTTTTTTCTTATAAATGAAATTTTCAGGAGAAAACACTTCCTGCTGAGTGGTTTGCACAGATAAAATAGACATTTCAGAAAAACTTATATTTTAATTTTAAAGCATTGAAAGTCTATAAATAACATTATTCTCCTGAAAATTTTGAATTCTTATTTTTTTTATAAATATTTAAATACCTATTTATTCTTCCTTCTGAAGCTTTTTGCAACGCCCATTTCTTTTAAAAAGTTAATATCTAAGCCGGTATAACACGTTCTTTACAGTTCCATTAAATTTGTGGATAACCATTATCGATGATGATCAATCTGCATTCATGATTAACCTGTTATTAATATTATATCCGAGTGCGCATCTTTTCTTTCAAAATTTACGCAAAAACTCGTTTAAAAGTCGACTCTCTTAATTTAGCTTTAAAAAAAAAAAAAATTCTTAGTTTATACACAGTAATTTACGGTAGATATTACGGTAAAACTAACGCTTTAGAGAGTATTCAAACTGCAAAAATGATACTTTTCTTTGAAAATCCCCCATTCTTATTTTTACGTTAAATATTTAAGTAAAAATAATCTGCTTACTCCTCCTTCTAAAGCTCTTTGAAACGCCCATTTCTTCAAAAAGTGTTAATGCAAATACCCTATTTCTCAGAGGTTTTTTTTTTTTTTTTTTTTTTTTTTTAATTTGAGGGTCTCTGAAGCTGCTCTGATGCTTCTCAGTATCTACTCTCTACAAATAAACAATAAAGCAATTTTTAAATGGTACCTACTTTGGATTTAAATGTCCACATTTTAATCATATTATTTTTTTATGATTTGAAAAGAATGTAGCTTCCTTTTTTATACCCTCCTTCTCATATTTATAAGGGCACTTTATATTTTGAAATAACTAACGTAAAAATAATTGTAAACAAGATTATACAAAGTGCATTTAATATATCTAGTATTCTCAAAACCAAAACTGCTATAATTTTTTTAATATGAAACAAAATTAATAAAGAATTACGCAAAATATTTTTTCTCCACGTTTTTAGATGTTCATAATTATAGGGACAATCAAGATTTTTTTCGTTTTATTTAACTTACAAGCGGATAAATTACAGTTGACATGCGAATTTGTTAACTACTGGACTAGATTAATTCATATATAAGCCTTCAATTTTTATTGGACTGACATTACTGATAATTCCTCGAAAAAAAAAATAACCTTCATGTGGTGAAGTATGATAAATGTGTTTTTTAAGTGGAAGGATAATTTCAATCTGCCGAATTTCTAATGAAATTCGAAGATCTAAAATTGCTGAAGAAAATGTGATCAAACTTTGAACTGCTGGTTCGATAGGAGAGAGATCTGTTGCAAAATCAGAGTTGTTTTACAGAGATCGAAGACTCATAATTCCTCTTACTGTTCTACTCAAGATGGCTGCTGCAATAGCAGCCAAGGCTACAACAAAAGCCTTATTGAGTCTAACAAAACATTCGCTAATACTGTGTTACTTTATTTAATTGACATTTATTTGACGGTTTTGAGATCTGTAGTTACAACGATTTTCGTCTGGAATAATAATTAGAAAACTTTGAATAAAAACCATAAAATGCAATAAACTCGCAACAATTGTTTCGGGTCGAAAAAACACACGACCCTTCGCCAGGCGAACAAAGTAGGCACGAGTGCTGCGGTCAAAGAGACAACGCGTGCGGCAAACCAATCAGAATCTGACTCACTATTGACATCTCTCTTCATGCAGGCTCTCTATCCTGATCAAATGAGCGTCGAGTTCGTAGTTGGAAGATTGAGGTTTCAATACTTGAGTCAAGCAAAAACCATCGTTTACTTTAATGAGGTTGGTGCACGTAAAATCCGTCGTGTCCATATTCATGCCAATATAGTCTTTCGAGCCGGTGGAAACAGAGGCATAGCAATTAACCAGAAAAGGCAAAATATTACGTTTTCTTAGTTCGAATTACATTCCTGAACGAGTCGGGTTTCACCCGACCCGAACCCGATAAGTGAATTTTAAATGAACCCGAACCCGACAAAGATTTTTAATCGACCAGAAAACTGACCCGAACCCGCACCCGAATAAAATCTTTATACCCGAAACCCGATAAAACACTTCTGAGAGACCAATTTATAAAATACAAAATAACAGACAATTTTTGCAGGCTATAACAACAATAAACAGGCAATAATAACAACAGATATTTAAAAAAAATATTTTTTATTTAATGCATTAGCCACCACTATCCAGAAGAAGTAAAGGTAGAATATGGTTTTACTGAAAGCTAGCTTATTATGCTCTGGTTTCCCTTCAGCAATCGAGCTAATCTTTCGCCTTTTACTAAAGATTACCGTGGAGGGGAACAACTTAATGAACCTATAGCCAATTTTTGGAATCCCACCGAAAGGTGCGGCGTTATTTAAGATAGAATGCAATTAAGAAGTAAGGCTGAGTCATAGAGACACTATGACTCATAGTGTATAGAGGAATTTCCCAGACTATATAAAATTATGCTTCAGATTTAGAAGTGATATTACTAAGTTTTCTTATTCGATTTTTTTTTTTTTTTTTTATTTATACTCAGTTTACCTAAACAAATAAATTTTATTTGCATGTTGTAATTATGAAAGATATATAAAAATCTATGCAAGCAAATCGCGTGCTGTATAAATAAACAGAGATACATTTTTTAAACCAATTTTCTTATTTAAATATCCGAATTTTAACAACTTGCTTGCTTTGAATTTTAACTGGGAAAAAAAAGAAAAGAAAAAATATTAGTTTTAGTGAAATCTAATGATTTGCACTTCTTAAATTTACGAAATATTTTTTATAACAATAATAAGTTAATAAATAAAAAACAATAATAAATCCTACGGAATTTTTTTCTGCTTACAGATTTTTAAAACGAAACACTGTACATTTTAGAGACTAGTTTATTTATTCTTCATCCAACTGAAGCTCTTTGATACGCCCTTTTCTTAAAAAAATATTAAAGCCTATATTCTCAATGTTTCCATTTAATTTGTGAATATCTGAATCTGCTATTGATGTTTAGTAATATCTGCTCCCTACAGATGAACAAAAAAAGAATTTTTAAATAATGTTTTTGATTTTAATGCCCATATTTTAATATTCATATTATATTCATGATCTGGAATGAATCTAGCAAAGCTTTTTATATTTAATTTTTTATAAGCATAATAAATGAGGTAGGAAATTTGCTATGAATCTATTAACGACAAAATTGTACACGAATTTAATTATAATAATAATAATTTAGAGTTTGAAAAAGTTTTACTACTGAAAAGAGGCATATTTTGAAGTTTTAACAGTATCCAATGTTATTACATATACGAGTTTTTTCTTATAAATGAAATTTTCAGGAGAAAACACTTCCTGCTGAGTGGTTTGCACAGATAAGATAGACATTTCAGAAAAACTTATATTTTAATTTTAAAGCATTGAAAGTCTATAAATAACATTATTCTCCAGAAAATTTTGAATTCTTATTTTTTTTATAAATATTTAAATACCTATTTATTCTTCCTTCTGAAGCTTTTTGCAACGCCCATTTCTTTTAAAAAGTTAATATCTAAGCCGGTATAACACGTTCTTTACAGTTCCATTAAATTTGTGGATAACCATTATCGATGATGATCAATCTGCATTCATGATTAACCTGTTATTAATATTATATCCGAGTGCGCATCTTTTTTTCAAAATTTACGCAAAAACTCGTTTAAAAGTCGACTCTCTTAATTTAGCTTTAAAAAAAAAAAAAAAAAAAAATTCTTAGTTTATACACAGTAATTTACGGTAGATATTTCGGTAAAACTAACGCTTTAGAGAGTATTCAAACTGCAAAAATGATACTTTTCTTTGAAAATCCCCCATTCTTGTTTTTACGTTAAATATTTAAGTAAAAATAATCTGTTTACTCCTCCTTCTAAAGCTCATTGAAACGCCCATTTCTTCAAAACGTGTTAATGCAAATACCCTATTTCTCAGAGTTTTTTTTTTTTTTTTTTTTTTTTTAATTTGAGGGTCTCTGAAGCTGCTCTGATGCTTCTCAGTATCTACTCTCTACAAATAAACAATAAAGCAATTTTTAAATGGTACCTACTTTGGATTTAAATGTCCACATTTTAATCATATTATTTTTTTATGATTTGAAAAGAATGTAGCTTCCTTTTTTATACCCTCCTTCTCATATTTATAAGGGCACTTTATATTTTGAAATAACTAACGTAAAAATAATTGTAAACAAGATAATACAAAGTGCATTTAATATATCTAGTATTCTCAAAACCAAAACTGCTATAATTTTTTTAATATGAAACAAAATTAATAAAGAATTACGCAAAATATTTTTTCTCCACGTTTTTAAATGTTCATAATTATAGGGACAATCAAGATTTTTTTCGTTTTATTTAACTTACAAGCGGATAAATTACAGTTGACATGCGAATTTGTTAACTACTGGACTAGATTAATTCATATATAAGCCTTCAATTTTTATTGGACTGACATTACTGATAATTCCTCGAAAAAAAAATAACCTTCATGTGGTGAAGTATGATAAATGTGTTTTTTAAGTGGAAGGATAATTTCAATCTGCCGAATTTCTAATGAAATTCGAAGATCTAAAATTGCTGAAGAAAATGTGATCAAACGTTGAACTGCTGGTTCGATAGGAGAGAGATCTGTTGCAAAATCAGAGTTGTTTTACAGAGATCGAAGACTCATAATTCCTCTTACTGTTCTGCTCAAGATGGCTGCTGCAATAGCAGCCAAGGCTACAACAAAAGCCTTATTGAGTCTAACAAAACATTCGCTAATACTGTGTTACTTTATTTAATTGACATTTATTTGACGGTTTTGAGATCTGTAGTTACAACGACTTTCGTCTGGAATAATAATTAGAAAACTTTGAATAAAAACCATAAAATGCAATAAACTCGCAACAATTGTTTCGGGTCGAAAAAACACACGACCCTTCGCCAGGCGAACAAAGTAGGCACGAGTGCTGCGGTCAAAGAGACAACGCGTGCGGCAAACCAATCAGAATCTGACTCACTATTGACATCTCTCTTCATGCAGGCTCTCTATCCTGATCAAATGAGCGTCGAGTTCGTAGTTGGAAGATTGAGGTTTCAATACTTGAGTCAAGCAAAAACCATCGTTTACTTTAATGAGGTTGGTGCACGTAAAATCCGTCGTGTCCATATTCATGCCAATATAGTCTTTCGAGCCGGTGGAAACAGAGGCATAGCAATTAACCAGAAAAGGCAAAATATTACGTTTTCTTAGTTCGAATTACATTCCTGAACGAGTCGGGTTTCACCCGACCCGAACCCGATAAGTGAATTTTAATTGAACCCGAACCCGACAAAGATTTTTAATCGACCAGAAAACTGACCCGAACCCGCACCCGAATAAAATCTTTATACCCGAAACCCGATAAAACACTTCTGAGAGACCAATTTATAAAATACAAAATAACAGACAATTTTTACAGGCTATAACAACAATAAACAGGCAATAATAACAACAGATATTTAAAAAAAATATTTTTTATTTAATGCATTAGCCACCACTATCCAGAAGAAGTAAAGGTAGAATATGGTTTTACTGAAAGCTAGCTTATTATGCTCTGGTTTCCCTTCAGCAATCGAGCTAATCTTTCGCCTTTTACTAAAGATTACCGTGGAGGGGAACAACTTAATGAGCCTATAGCCAATTTTTGGAATCCCACCGAAAGGTGGGGCGTTATTTAAGATAGAATGCAATTAAGAAGTAAGGGTGAGTCATACAGACACTATGACTCATAGTGTATAGAGGAATTTCCCAGACTATATAAAATTAAGCTTCAGATTTAGAAGTGATATTACTAAGTTTTCTTATTCGATTTTTTTTTTTTTTTTATTTATACTCAGTTTACCTAAACAAATAAATTTTATTTGCATGTTGTAATTATGAAAGATATATAAAAATCTATGCAAGCAAATCGCGCGCTGTATAAATAAACAGAGATACATTTTTTAAACCAATTTTCTTATTTAAATATCCGAATTTTAACAACTTGCTTGCTTTGAATTTTAACTGGGAAAAAAAAGAAAAGAAAAAATATTAGTTTTAGTGAAATCTAATGATTTGCACTTCTTAAATTTACGAAATATTTTTTATAACAATAATAAGTTAATAAATAAATAACAATAATAAATCCTACGGAATTTTTTTCTGCTGACAGATTTTTAAAACGAAACACTGTACATTTTAGAGACTAGTTTATTTATTCCTCATCCAACTGAAGCTCTTTGATACGCCCTTTTCTTAAAAAAATATTAAAGCCTATATTCTCAATGTTTCCATTTAATTTGTGAATATCTGAATCTGCTATTGATGTTTAGTAATATCTGCTCCCTACAGATGAACAAAAAAAGAATTTTTAAATAATGTTTTTGATTTTAATGCCCATATTTTAATATTCATATTATATTCATGATCTGGAATGAATCTAGCAAAGCTTTTTATATTTAATTTTTTATAAGCATAATAAATGAGGTAGGAAATTTGCTATGAATCTATTAACGACAAAATTGTACACGAATTTAATTATAATAATAATAATTTAGAGTTTGAAAAAGTTTTACTACTGAAAAGAGGCATATTTTGAAGTTTTAACAGTATCCAATGTTATTACATATACGAGTTTTTTCTTATAAATGAAATTTTCAGGAGAAAACACTTCCTGCTGAGTGGTTTGCACAGATAAAATAGACATTTCAGAAAAACTTATATTTTAATTTTAAAGCATTGAAAGTCTATAAATAACATTATTCTCCAGAAATTTTTGAATTCTTATTTTTTTTATAAATATTTAAATACCTATTTATTCTTCCTTCTGAAGCTTTTTGCAACGCCCATTTCTTTTAAAAAGTTAATATCTAAGCCGGTATAACACGTTCTTTACAGTTCCATTAAATTTGTGGATAACCATTATCGATGATGATCAATCTGCATTCATGATTAACCTGTTATTAATATTATATCCGAGTGCGCATCTTTTCTTTCAAAATTTACGCAAAAACTCGTTTAAAAGTCGACTCTCTTAATTTAGCTTTAAAAAAAAAAAAAAAAAAAAAATTCTTAGTTTATACACAGTAATTTACGGTAGATATTTCGGTAAAACTAACGCTTTAGAGAGTATTCAAACTGCAAAAATGATACTTTTCTTTGAAAATCCCCGATTCTTGTTTTTACGTTAAATATTTAAGTAAAAATAATCTGTTTACTCCTCCTTCTAAAGCTCTTTGAAACGCCCATTTCTTCAAAAAGTGTTAATGCAAATACCCTATTTCTCAGAGTTTTTTTTTTTTTTTTTTTTTTTTTTAATTTGAGGGTCTCTGAAGCTGCTCTGATGCTTCTCAGTATCTACTCTCTACAAATAAACAATAAAGCAATTTTTAAATGGTACCTACTTTGGATTTAAATGTCCACATTTTAATCATATTATTTTTTTATGATTTGAAAAGAATGTAGCTTCCTTTTTTATACCCTCCTTCTCATATTTATAAGGGCACTTTATATTTTGAAATAACTAACGTAAAAATAATTGTAAACAAGATTATACAAAGTGCATTTAATATATCTAGTATTCTCAAAACCAAAACTGCTATAATTTTTTTAATATGAAACAAAATTAATAAAGAATTGCGCAAAATATTTTTTCTCCACGTTTTTAGATGTTCATAATTATAGGGACAATCAAGATTTTTTTCGTTTTATTTAACTTACAAGCGGATAAATTACAGTTGACATGCGAATTTGTTAACTACTGGACTAGATTAATTCATATATAAGCCTTCAATTTTTATTGGACTGACATTACTGATAATTCCTCGAAAAAAAAATAACCTTCATGTGGTGAAGTATGATAAATGTGTTTTTTAAGTGGAAGGATAATTTCAATCTGCCGAATTTCTTATGAAATTCGAAGATCTAAAATTGCTGAAGAAAATGTGATCAAACGTTGAACTGCTGGTTCGATAGGAGAGAGATCTGTTGTAAAATCAGAGTTGTTTTACAGAGATCGAAGACTCATAATTCCTCTTACTGTTCTACTCAAGATGGCTGCTGCAATAGCAGCCAAGGCTACAACAAAAGCCTTATTGAGTCTAACAAAACATTCGCTAATACTGTGTTACTTTATTTAATTGACATTTATTTGACGGTTTTGAGATCTGTAGTTACAACGACTTTCGTCTGGAATAATAATTAGAAAACTTTGAATAAAAACCATAAAATGCAATAAACTCGCAACAATTGTTTCGGGTCGAAAAAACACACGACCCTTCGCCAGGCGAACAAAGTAGGCACGAGTGCTGCGGTCAAAGAGACAACGCGTGCGGCAAACCAATCAGAATCTGACTCACTATTGACATCTCTCTTCATGCAGGCTCTCTATCCTGATCAAATGAGCGTCGAGTTCGTAGTTGGAAGATTGAGGTTTCAATACTTGAGTCAAGCAAAAACCATCGTTTACTTTAATGAGGTTGGTGCACGTAAAATCCGTCGTGTCCATATTCATGCCAATATAGTCTTTCGAGCCGGTGGAAACAGAGGCATAGCAATTAACCAGAAAAGGCAAAATATTACGTTTTCTTAGTTCGAATTACATTCCTGAACGAGTCGGGTTTCACCCGACCCGAACCCGATAAGTGAATTTTAAATGAACCCGAACCCGACAAAGATTTTTAATCGACCAGAAAACTGACCCGAACCCGCACCCGAATAAAATCTTTATACCCGAAACCCGATAAAACACTTCTGAGAGACCAATTTATAAAATACAAAATAACAGACAATTTTTACAGGCTATAACAACAATAAACAGGCAATAATAACAACAGATATTTAAAAAAAATATTTTTTATTTAATGCATTAGCCACCACTATCCAGAAGAGGTAAAGGTAGAATATGGTTTTACTGAAAGCTAGCTTACTATGTTCTGGTTTCCCTTCAGCAATCGAGCTAATATTTCGCCTTTTACTAAAGATTACCGTGGAGGTGAACAACTTAATGAGCCTATAGCCAATTTTTGGAATCCCACCGAAAGGTGGGGCGTTATTTAAGATAGAATGCAATTAAGAAGTAAGGCTGAGTCATAGAGACACTATGACTCATAGTGTATAGAGGAATTTCCCAGACTATATAAAATTAAGCTTCAGATTTAGAAGTGATATTACTAAGTTTTCTTATTCGATTTTTTTTTTTTTTTTTAATTTATACTCAGTTTACCTAAACAAATAAATTTTATTTGCATGTTGTAATTATGAAAGATATATAAAAATCTATGCAAGCAAATCGCGCGCTGTATAAATAAACAGAGATACATTTTTTAAACCAATTTTCTTATTTAAATATCCGAATTTTAACAACTTGCTTGCTTTGAATTTTAACTGGGAAAAAAAAGAAAAGAAAAAATATTAGTTTTAGTGAAATCTAATGATTTGCACTTCTTAAATTTACGAAATATTTTTTATAACAATAATAAGTTAATAAATAAATAACAATAATAAATCCTACGGAATTTTTTTCTGCTGACAGATTTTTAAAACGAAACACTGTACATTTTAGAGACTAGTTTATTTATTCCTCATCCAACTGAAGCTCTTTGATACGCCCTTTTCTTAAAAAAATATTAAAGCCTATATTCTCAATGTTTCCATTTAATTTGTGAATATCTGAATCTGCTATTGATGTTTAGTAATATCTGCTCCCTACAGATGAACAAAAAAAGAATTTTTAAATAATGTTTTTGATTTTAATGCCCATATTTTAATATTCATATTATATTCATGATCTGGAATGAATCTAGCAAAGCTTTTTATATTTAATTTTTTATAAGCATAATAAATGAGGTAGGAAATTTGCTATGAATCTATTAACGACAAAATTGTACACGAATTTAATTATAATAATAATAATTTAGAGTTTGAAAAAGTTTTACTACTGAAAAGAGGCATATTTTGAAGTTTTAACAGTATCCAATGTTATTACATATACGAGTTTTTTCTTATAAATGAAATTTTCAGGAGAAAACACTTCCTGCTGAGTGGTTTGCACAGATAAAATAGACATTTCAGAAAAACTTATATTTTAATTTTAAAGCATTGAAAGTCTATAAATAACATTATTCTCCAGAAATTTTTGAATTCTTATTTTTTTTATAAATATTTAAATACCTATTTATTCTTCCTTCTGAAGCTTTTTGCAACGCCCATTTCTTTTAAAAAGTTAATATCTAAGCCGGTATAACACGTTCTTTACAGTTCCATTAAATTTGTGGATAACCATTATCGATGATGATCAATCTGCATTCATGATTAACCTGTTATTAATATTATATCCGAGTGCGCATCTTTTCTTTCAAAATTTACGCAAAAACTCGTTTAAAAGTCGACTCTCTTAATTTAGCTTTAAAAAAAAAAAAAAAAAAAAAAAAATTCTTAGTTTATACACAGTAATTTACGGTAGATATTTCGGTAAAACTAACGCTTTAGAGAGTATTCAAACTGCAAAAATGATACTTTTCTTTGAAAATCCCCGATTCTTGTTTTTACGTTAAATATTTAAGTAAAAATAATCTGTTTACTCCTCCTTCTAAAGCTCTTTGAAACGCCCATTTCTTCAAAAAGTGTTAATGCAAATACCCTATTTCTCAGAGTTTTTTTTTTTTTTTTTTTTTTTTTTAATTTGAGGGTCTCTGAAGCTGCTCTGATGCTTCTCAGTATCTACTCTCTACAAATAAACAATAAAGCAATTTTTAAATGGTACCTACTTTGGATTTAAATGTCCACATTTTAATCATATTATTTTTTTATGATTTGAAAAGAATGTAGCTTCCTTTTTTATACCCTCCTTCTCATATTTATAAGGGCACTTTATATTTTGAAATAACTAACGTAAAAATAATTGTAAACAAGATTATACAAAGTGCATTTAATATATCTAGTATTCTCAAAACCAAAACTGCTATAATTTTTTTAATATGAAACAAAATTAATAAAGAATTGCGCAAAATATTTTTTCTCCACGTTTTTAGATGTTCATAATTATAGGGACAATCAAGATTTTTTTCGTTTTATTTAACTTACAAGCGGATAAATTACAGTTGACATGCGAATTTGTTAACTACTGGACTAGATTAATTCATATATAAGCCTTCAATTTTTATTGGACTGACATTACTGATAATTCCTCGAAAAAAAAATAACCTTCATGTGGTGAAGTATGATAAATGTGTTTTTTAAGTGGAAGGATAATTTCAATCTGCCGAATTTCTTATGAAATTCGAAGATCTAAAATTGCTGAAGAAAATGTGATCAAACGTTGAACTGCTGGTTCGATAGGAGAGAGATCTGTTGTAAAATCAGAGTTGTTTTACAGAGATCGAAGACTCATAATTCCTCTTACTGTTCTACTCAAGATGGCTGCTGCAATAGCAGCCAAGGCTACAACAAAAGCCTTATTGAGTCTAACAAAACATTCGCTAATACTGTGTTACTTTATTTAATTGACATTTATTTGACGGTTTTGAGATCTGTAGTTACAACGATTTTCGTCTGGAATAATAATTAGAAAACTTTGAATAAAAACCATAAAATGCAATAAACTCGCAACAATTGTTTCGGGTCGAAAAAACACACGACCCTTCGCCAGGCGAACAAAGTAGGCACGAGTGCTGCGGTCAAAGAGACAACGCGTGCGGCAAACCAATCAGAATCTGACTCACTATTGACATCTCTCTTCATGCAGGCTCTCTATCCTGATCAAATGAGCGTCGAGTTCGTAGTTGGAAGATTGAGGTTTCAATACTTGAGTCAAGCAAAAACCATCGTTTACTTTAATGAGGTTGGTGCACGTAAAATCCGTCGTGTCCATATTCATGCCAATATAGTCTTTCGAGCCGGTGGAAACAGAGGCATAGCAATTAACCAGAAAAGGCAAAATATTACGTTTTCTTAGTTCGAATTACATTCCTGAACGAGTCGGGTTTCACCCGACCCGAACCCGATAAGTGAATTTTAAATGAACCCGAACCCGACAAAGATTTTTAATCGACCAGAAAACTGACCCGAACCCGCACCCGAATAAAATCTTTATACCCGAAACCCGATAAAACACTTCTGAGAGACCAATTTATAAAATACAAAATAACAGACAATTTTTACAGGCTATAACAACAATAAACAGGCAATAATAACAACAGATATTTAAAAAAAATATTTTTTATTTAATGCATTAGCCACCACTATCCAGAAGAGGTAAAGGTAGAATATGGTTTTACTGAAAGCTAGCTTACTATGTTCTGGTTTCCCTTCAGCAATCGAGCTAATATTTCGCCTTTTACTAAAGATTACCGTGGAGGTGAACAACTTAATGAGCCTATAGCCAATTTTTGGAATCCCACCGAAAGGTGGGGCGTTATTTAAGATAGAATGCAATTAAGAAGTAAGGCTGAGTCATAGAGACACTATGACTCATAGTGTATAGAGGAATTTCCCAGACTATATAAAATTAAGCTTCAGATTTAGAAGTGATATTACTAAGTTTTCTTATTCGATTTTTTTTTTTTTTTTTAATTTATACTCAGTTTACCTAAACAAATAAATTTTATTTGCATGTTGTAATTATGAAAGATATATAAAAATCTATGCAAGCAAATCGCGCGCTGTATAAATAAACAGAGATACATTTTTTAAACCAATTTTCTTATTTAAATATCCGAATTTTAACAACTTGCTTGCTTTGAATTTTAACTGGGAAAAAAAAGAAAAGAAAAAATATTAGTTTTAGTGAAATCTAATGATTTGCACTTCTTAAATTTACGAAATATTTTTTATAACAATAATAAGTTAATAAATAAATAACAATAATAAATCCTACGGAATTTTTTTCTGCTGACAGATTTTTAAAACGAAACACTGTACATTTTAGAGACTAGTTTATTTATTCCTCATCCAACTGAAGCTCTTTGATACGCCCTTTTCTTAAAAAAATATTAAAGCCTATATTCTCAATGTTTCCATTTAATTTGTGAATATCTGAATCTGCTATTGATGTTTAGTAATATCTGCTCCCTACAGATGAACAAAAAAAGAATTTTTAAATAATGTTTTTGATTTTAATGCCCATATTTTAATATTCATATTATATTCATGATCTGGAATGAATCTAGCAAAGCTTTTTATATTTAATTTTTTATAAGCATAATAAATGAGGTAGGAAATTTGCTATGAATCTATTAACGACAAAATTGTACACGAATTTAATTATAATAATAATAATTTAGAGTTTGAAAAAGTTTTACTACTGAAAAGAGGCATATTTTGAAGTTTTAACAGTATCCAATGTTATTACATATACGAGTTTTTTCTTATAAATGAAATTTTCAGGAGAAAACACTTCCTGCTGAGTGGTTTGCACAGATAAAATAGACATTTCAGAAAAACTTATATTTTAATTTTAAAGCATTGAAAGTCTATAAATAACATTATTCTCCAGAAATTTTTGAATTCTTATTTTTTTTTATAAATATTTAAATACCTATTTATTCTTCCTTCTGAAGCTTTTTGCAACGCCCATTTCTTTTAAAAAGTTAATATCTAAGCCGGTATAACACGTTCTTTACAGTTCCATTAAATTTGTGGATAACCATTATCGATGATGATCAATCTGCATTCATGATTAACCTTTTATTAATATTATATCCGAGTGCGCATCTTTTCTTTCAAAATTTACGCAAAAACTCGTTTAAAAGTCGACTCTCTTAATTTAGCTTTAAAAAAAAAAAAAAAAAAAAAATTCTTAGTTTATACACAGTAATTTACGGTAGATATTTCGGTAAAACTAACGCTTTAGAGAGTATTCAAACTGCAAAAATGATACTTTTCTTTGAAAATCCCCCATTCTTGTTTTTACGTTAAATATTTAAGTAAAAATAATCTGTTTACTCCTCCTTCTAAAGCTCTTTGAAACGCCCATTTCTTCAAAAAGTGTTAATGCAAATACCCTATTTCTCAGAGTTTTTTTTTTTTTTTTTTTTTTAATTTGAGGGTCTCTGAAGCTGCTCTGATGCTTCTCAGTATCTACTCTCTACAAATAAACAATAAAGCAATTTTTAAATGGTACCTACTTTGGATTTAAATGTCCACATTTTAATCATATTATTTTTTATGATTTGAAAAGAATGTAGCTTCCTTTTTTATACCCTCCTTCTCATATTTATAAGGGCACTTTATATTTTGAAATAACTAACGTAAAAATAATTGTAAACAAGATAATACAAAGTGCATTTAATATATCTAGTATTCTCAAAACCAAAACTGCTATAATTTTTTTAATATGAAACAAAATTAATAAAGAATTACGCAAAATATTTTTTCTCCACGTTTTTAAATGTTCATAATTATAGGGACAATCAAGATTTTTTTCGTTTTATTTAACTTACAAGCGGATAAATTACAGTTGACATGCGAATTTGTTAACTACTGGACTAGATTAATTCATATATAAGCCTTCAATTTTTATTGGACTGACATTACTGATAATTCCTCGAAAAAAAAATAACCTTCATGTGGTGAAGTATGATAAATGTGTTTTTTAAGTGGAAGGATAATTTCAATCTGCCGAATTTCTAATGAAATTCGAAGATCTAAAATTGCTGAAGAAAATGTGATCAAACGTTGAACTGCTGGTTCGATAGGAGAGAGATCTGTTGCAAAATCAGAGTTGTTTTACAGAGATTGAAGACTCATAATTCCTCTTACTGTTCTGCTCAAGATGGCTGCTGCAATAGCAGCCAAGGCTACAACAAAAGCCTTATTGAGTCTAACAAAACATTCGCTAATACTGTGTTACTTTATTTAATTGACATTTATTTGACGGTTTTGAGATCTGTAGTTACAACGACTTTCGTCTGGAATAATAATTAGAAAACTTTGAATAAAAACCATAAAATGCAATAAACTCGCAACAATTGTTTCGGGTCGAAAAAACACACGACCCTTCGCCAGGCGAACAAAGTAGGCACGAGTGCTGCGGTCAAAGAGACAACGCGTGCGGCAAACCAATCAGAATCTGACTCACTATTGACATCTCTCTTCATGCAGGCTCTCTATCCTGATCAAATGAGCGTCGAGTTCGTAGTTGGAAGATTGAGGTTTCAATACTTGAGTCAAGCAAAAACCATCGTTTACTTTAATGAGGTTGGTGCACGTAAAATCCGTCGTGTCCATATTCATGCCAATATAGTCTTTCGAGCCGGTGGAAACAGAGGCATAGCAATTAACCAGAAAAGGCAAAATATTACGTTTTCTTAGTTCGAATTACATTCCTGAACGAGTCGGGTTTCACCCGACCCGAACCCGATAAGTGAATTTTAAATGAACCCGAACCCGACAAAGATTTTTAATCGACCAGAAAACTGACCCGAACCCGCACCCGAATAAAATCTTTATACCCGAAACCCGATAAAACACTTCTGAGAGACCAATTTATAAAATACAAAATAACAGACAATTTTTACAGGCTATAACAACAATAAACAGGCAATAATAACAACAGATATTTAAAAAAAATATTTTTTATTTAATGCATTAGCCACCACTATCCGAAGATTTTCTTTCTGTTGGTCAGTCAGTCGAGAATTTTTGAAAGCTTTTTCAACCGGTGCAATTAACTGAGGAAAAATTTGAATTGAGGAATCAATTCAAATTTTGCCATTTCTAAACCTCCTTCTTTTCCTCAGTTAATTGCACCGGTTGAAAAAGCTTTCAAAAATTCTCGACTGACTGACCAACAGAAAGAAAATCTTCGTCACTTAATCCTTAATAATGCCAATTTCAACTCTAAAAATTTTAAATCAAATCTCAGCCCTGCAGAAAAAAACGCCTTGAAGGAATTAAAATCTAATGAAAATATCATCATTACTAAAGCTGATAAAGGTGGTCAGATTGTTATATTGGATAAAAAACAATACATCGAAAGTGTTACCGAACTAATTAATGATGGCCCATACATTCCTCTGCCCCGTGACCCCTCTCCCCAAGAATTAAATAAAATTAAATCTGCTATAAAATCTTGCCCCTTATTATTGAACTCGACTAAATCCCATCTTATCCCTTCTATTGCTAATTGTGCCAGATTTTATGCTTTACCAAAAGTTCACAAACCCAATATTCCATTTCGTCCAATAGTCTCTAATATCGGTACTGCTTCCTATAATCTAGCTAAATTTCTCACCACAATTTTTGCTCCACTTCTTGCTGCTAATAGTTATACTGTTAAGAATTCCATAAATTTTGCAAAAAATATTCAAAATTGCCCTCACACTAATCTCACTATGGTTTCTTTTGATGTAAAATCTCTTTTCACTAATGTTCCAATAAGTGGCGCCCTCTGTTGTCTCGAAAATAGATTAAAAGAGTTTCATTTCACCTCTTTTGAAATACAAGAATTAATTTCTCTTACCCGCATTTGTTTATCACAAACCACTTTTTCTTTCCAAAATAAATTCTATCGTCAGTCTGAAGGTTTAGCCATGGGTTCCCCTCTCTCCCCAATTCTCGCAGACATTTACATGCACTATTTCGAAAGCAAGCTTTTTAAGAAAATATCTTTTCCTTTTTGGACCCGTTATGTTGACGACACCTTCACGCTTATTGACACATCTCTTCACAATATTGACCATGTCTTAGAAACCTTAAATTCAATTGACAGTAATATCCAGTTTACATATGAAATAGAAAATAATGGCTCCCTTCCATTTCTTGACACCCTCGTCTCTCGCACTGTAAATGGATTTTCAACCACTGTCTATCGTAAAAATTTTGCAGTCTCCCTTCCTCCCCATGCGCGTTCATGTCACCCACCTAACCAAAAAATGGCTGCTTTCTATACTTTTGTAAACCGTGCCCTTAATATTTGTTCAAATCCTATTTTATTTAAATCTGAAATTAAATACCTGAAAGCCATCGCAATTGACAGAGGTTATGACCCTTCCATTATAGACAAAGCTATCCAAAAATTACAACTCCCTCGTATTTCGTCTACTAAATCAGTCACTTCTAATATCAGTATTGTTTTACCCTATTTTTCTAAAACCAGTCAAACCATAGCTAAAATTCTCAAACAATATGATTTTAAAATAATATTTTCGCCTTCCAATAAACTCACCTTTTCTCAGTTAAAAGATCCTATTGATATGCATAATTCTTGGGGCATTTATAGTATATCCTGTCAGTGTGGTTTATCATATATTGGCCAAACTAAACGCAGTCTTAAATTTCGTCTAAAAGAACATATGAATTACGTCCGCAAACAAGAAACCAATAAATCGGCTATTTCTAAACATTGCTGGGAGGAAAATCATAATTTTAAATTTAATTCAGCTAAAATAATTTGCAGACCTAAATACATTCATGAACTCGATTTCTTTGAAGCTTTTCATATTTATAAAAATTTTAAAAACCTTGTAAATTGTGATTTCGCTGTTCCCTATTTGTCTGATTGTTGGAAATTTTACATTCAGTCCACATTTCCTTAATTTTTCTACTGTTTACACAGCTACACATTCCTTAATTCCTATTGGCCACACTCCCCACCTCTTCCGTAATCCTATTGGTTGAACTAAATCCGGTCCCTCTCCTATATATACGAGTACTTCTCCAGATTCAGAATTATTTTTTTGCACTGATGACGGTACGCTTTAGGCTACCGAAACAGCTGTATGCACCTCAATAATTTTTCTTTGGCGTTTCTGACGTAGTAGTTTATTCCTGTTTTAATATAACAACAATAAACAGGCAATAATAACAACAGATATTTAAAAAAAATATTTTTTATTTAATGCATTAGCCACCACTATCCAGAAGAGGTAAAGGTAGAATATGGTTTTACTGAAAGCTAGCTTACTATGTTCTGGTTTCCCTTCAGCAATCGAGCTAATATTTCGCCTTTTACTAAAGATTACCGTGGAGGGGAACAACTTAATGAGCCTATAGCCAATTTTTGGAATCCCACCGAAAGGTGGGGCGTTATTTAAGATAGAATGCAATTAAGAAGTAAGGCTGAGTCATACAGACACTATGACTCATAGTGTATAGAGGAATTTCCCAGACTATATAAAATTAAGCTTCAGATTTAGAAGTGATATTACTAAGTTTCCTTATTCGATTTTTTTTTTTTTTTTTTAATTTATACTCAGTTTACCTAAACAAATAAATTTTATTTGCATGTTGTAATTATGAAAGATATATAAAAATCTATGCAAGCAAATCGCGCGCTGTATAAATAAACAGAGATACATTTTTTAAACCAATTTTCTTATTTAAATATCCGAATTTTAACAACTTGCTTGCTTTGAATTTTAACTGGGAAAAAAAAGAAAAGAAAAAATATTAGTTTTAGTGAAATCTAATGATTTGCACTTCTTAAATTTACGAAATATTTTTTATAACAATAATAAGTTAATAAATAAATAACAATAATAAATCCTACGGAATTTTTTTCTGCTGACAGATTTTTAAAACGAAACACTGTACATTTTAGAGACTAGTTTATTTATTCCTCATCCAACTGAAGCTCTTTGATACGCCCTTTTCTTAAAAAAATATTAAAGCCTATATTCTCAATGTTTCCATTTAATTTGTGAATATCTGAATCTGCTATTGATGTTTAGTAATATCTGCTCCCTACAGATGAACAAAAAAAGAATTTTTAAATAATGTTTTTGATTTTAATGCCCATATTTTAATATTCATATTATATTCATGATCTGGAATGAATCTAGCAAAGCTTTTTATATTTAATTTTTTATAAGCATAATAAATGAGGTAGGAAATTTGCTATGAATCTATTAACGACAAAATTGTACACGAATTTAATTATAATAATAATAATTTAGAGTTTGAAAAAGTTTTACTACTGAAAAGAGGCATATTTTGAAGTTTTAACAGTATCCAATGTTATTACATATACGAGTTTTTTCTTATAAATGAAATTTTCAGGAGAAAACACTTCCTGCTGAGTGGTTTGCACAGATAAAATAGACATTTCAGAAAAACTTATATTTTAATTTTAAAGCATTGAAAGTCTATAAATAACATTATTCTCCAGAAATTTTTGAATTCTTATTTTTTTTATAAATATTTAAATACCTATTTATTCTTCCTTCTGAAGCTTTTTGCAACGCCCATTTCTTTTAAAAAGTTAATATCTAAGCCGGTATAACACGTTCTTTACAGTTCCATTAAATTTGTGGATAACCATTATCGATGATGATCAATCTGCATTCATGATTAACCTGTTATTAATATTATATCCGAGTGCGCATCTTTTCTTTCAAAATTTACGCAAAAACTCGTTTAAAAGTCGACTCTCTTAATTTAGCTTTAAAAAAAAAAAAAAAAAAAAATTCTTAGTTTATACACAGTAATTTACGGTAGATATTTCGGTAAAACTAACGCTTTAGAGAGTATTCAAACTGCAAAAATGATACTTTTCTTTGAAAATCCCCGATTCTTGTTTTTACGTTAAATATTTAAGTAAAAATAATCTGTTTACTCCTCCTTCTAAAGCTCTTTGAAACGCCCATTTCTTCAAAAAGTGTTAATGCAAATACCCTATTTCTCAGAGTTTTTTTTTTTTTTTTTTTTTTTTTTTAATTTGAGGGTCTCTGAAGCTGCTCTGATGCTTCTCAGTATCTACTCTCTACAAATAAACAATAAAGCAATTTTTAAATGGTACCTACTTTGGATTTAAATGTCCACATTTTAATCATATTATTTTTTTATGATTTGAAAAGAATGTAGCTTCCTTTTTTATACCCTCCTTCTCATATTTATAAGGGCACTTTATATTTTGAAATAACTAACGTAAAAATAATTGTAAACAAGATTATACAAAGTGCATTTAATATATCTAGTATTCTCAAAACCAAAACTGCTATAATTTTTTTAATATGAAACAAAATTAATAAAGAATTGCGCAAAATATTTTTTCTCCACGTTTTTAGATGTTCATAATTATAGGGACAATCAAGATTTTTTTCGTTTTATTTAACTTACAAGCGGATAAATTACAGTTGACATGCGAATTTGTTAACTACTGGACTAGATTAATTCATATATAAGCCTTCAATTTTTATTGGACTGACATTACTGATAATTCCTCGAAAAAAAAATAACCTTCATGTGGTGAAGTATGATAAATGTGTTTTTTAAGTGGAAGGATAATTTCAATCTGCCGAATTTCTTATGAAATTCGAAGATCTAAAATTGCTGAAGAAAATGTGATCAAACGTTGAACTGCTGGTTCGATAGGAGAGAGATCTGTTGTAAAATCAGAGTTGTTTTACAGAGATCGAAGACTCATAATTCCTCTTACTGTTCTACTCAAGATGGCTGCTGCAATAGCAGCCAAGGCTACAACAAAAGCCTTATTGAGTCTAACAAAACATTCGCTAATACTGTGTTACTTTATTTAATTGACATTTATTTGACGGTTTTGAGATCTGTAGTTACAACGACTTTCGTCTGGAATAATAATTAGAAAACTTTGAATAAAAACCATAAAATGCAATAAACTCGCAACAATTGTTTCGGGTCGAAAAAACACACGACCCTTCGCCAGGCGAACAAAGTAGGCACGAGTGCTGCGGTCAAAGAGACAACGCGTGCGGCAAACCAATCAGAATCTGACTCACTATTGACATCTCTCTTCATGCAGGCTCTCTATCCTGATCAAATGAGCGTCGAGTTCGTAGTTGGAAGATTGAGGTTTCAATACTTGAGTCAAGCAAAAACCATCGTTTACTTTAATGAGGTTGGTGCACGTAAAATCCGTCGTGTCCATATTCATGCCAATATAGTCTTTCGAGCCGGTGGAAACAGAGGCATAGCAATTAACCAGAAAAGGCAAAATATTACGTTTTCTTAGTTCGAATTACATTCCTGAACGAGTCGGGTTTCACCCGACCCGAACCCGATAAGTGAATTTTAAATGAACCCGAACCCGACAAAGATTTTTAATCGACCAGAAAACTGACCCGAACCCGCACCCGAATAAAATCTTTATACCCGAAACCCGATAAAACACTTCTGAGAGACCAATTTATAAAATACAAAATAACAGACAATTTTTACAGGCTATAACAACAATAAACAGGCAATAATAACAACAGATATTTAAAAAAAATATTTTTTATTTAATGCATTAGCCACCACTATCCAGAAGAGGTAAAGGTAGAATATGGTTTTACTGAAAGCTAGCTTACTATGTTCTGGTTTCCCTTCAGCAATCGAGCTAATATTTCGCCTTTTACTAAAGATTACCGTGGAGGTGAACAACTTAATGAGCCTATAGCCAATTTTTGGAATCCCACCGAAAGGTGGGGCGTTATTTAAGATAGAATGCAATTAAGAAGTAAGGCTGAGTCATAGAGACACTATGACTCATAGTGTATAGAGGAATTTCCCAGACTATATAAAATTAAGCTTCAGATTTAGAAGTGATATTACTAAGTTTTCTTATTCGATTTTTTTTTTTTTTTTTTAATTTATACTCAGTTTACCTAAACAAATAAATTTTATTTGCATGTTGTAATTATGAAAGATATATAAAAATCTATGCAAGCAAATCGCGCGCTGTATAAATAAACAGAGATACATTTTTTAAACCAATTTTCTTATTTAAATATCCGAATTTTAACAACTTGCTTGCTTTGAATTTTAACTGGGAAAAAAAAGAAAAGAAAAAATATTAGTTTTAGTGAAATCTAATGATTTGCACTTCTTAAATTTACGAAATATTTTTTATAACAATAATAAGTTAATAAATAAATAACAATAATAAATCCTACGGAATTTTTTTCTGCTGACAGATTTTTAAAACGAAACACTGTACATTTTAGAGACTAGTTTATTTATTCCTCATCCAACTGAAGCTCTTTGATACGCCCTTTTCTTAAAAAAGTATTAAAGCCTATATTCTCAATGTTTCCATTTAATTTGTGAATATCTGAATCTGCTATTGATGTTTAGTAATATCTGCTCCCTACAGATGAACAAAAAAAGAATTTTTAAATAATGTTTTTGATTTTAATGCCCATATTTTAATATTCATATTATATTCATGATCTGGAATGAATCTAGCAAAGCTTTTTATATTTAATTTTTTATAAGCATAATAAATGAGGTAGGAAATTTGCTATGAATCTATTAACGACAAAATTGTACACGAATTTAATTATAATAATAATAATTTAGAGTTTGAAAAAGTTTTACTACTGAAAAGAGGCATATTTTGAAGTTTTAACAGTATCCAATGTTATTACATATACGAGTTTTTTCTTATAAATGAAATTTTCAGGAGAAAACACTTCCTGCTGAGTGGTTTGCACAGATAAAACAGACATTTCAGAAAAACTTATATTTTAATTTTAAAGCATTGAAAGTCTATAAATAACATTATTCTCCAGAAAATTTTGAATTCTTATTTTTTTTTTATAAATATTTAAATACCTATTTATTCTTCCTTCTGAAGCTTTTTGCAACGCCCATTTCTTTTAAAAAGTTAATATCTAAGCCGGTATAACACGTTCTTTACAGTTCCATTAAATTTGTGGATAACCATTATCGATGATGATCAATCTGCATTCATGATTAACCTGTTATTAATATTATATCCGAGTGCGCATCTTTTCTTTCAAAATTTACGCAAAAACTCGTTTAAAAGTCGACTCTCTTAATTTAGCTTTAAAAAAAAAAAAAAAAAAAATAAATAAAAAAAAAATTCTTAGTTTATACACAGTAATTTACGGTAGATATTTCGGTAAAACTAACGCTTTAGAGAGTATTCAAACTGCAAAAATGATACTTTTCTTTGAAAATCCCCCATTCTTGTTTTTACGTTAAATATTTAAGTAAAAATAATCTGTTTACTCCTCCTTCTAAAGCTCTTTGAAACGCCCATTTCTTCAAAAAGTGTTAATGCAAATACCCTATTTCTCAGAGTTTTTTTTTTTTTTTTTTTTTTTTTTTAATTTGAGGGTCTCTGAAGCTGCTCTGATGCTTCTCAGTATCTACTCTCTACAAATAAACAATAAAGCAATTTTTAAATGGTACCTACTTTGGATTTAAATGTCCACATTTTAACCATATTATTTTTTTATGATTTGAAAAGAATGTAGCTTCGCTTTTTTATACCCTCCTTCTCATATTTATAAGGGCACTTTATATTTTGAAATAACTAACGTAAAAATAATTGTAAACAAGATTATACAAAGTGCATTTAATATATCTAGTATTCTCAAAACCAAAACTGCTATAATTTTTTTAATATGAAACAAAATTAATAAAGAATTACGCAAAATATTTTTTCTCCACGTTTTTAGATGTTCATAATTATAGGGACAATCAAGATTTTTTTCGTTTTATTTAACTTACAAGCGGATAAATTACAGTTGACATGCGAATTTGTTAACTACTGGACTAGATTAATTCATATATAAGCCTTCAATTTTTATTGGACTGACATTACTGATAATTCCTCGAAAAAAAAATAACGTTCATGTGGTGAAGTATGATAAATGTGTTTTTTAAGTGGAAGGAAAATTTCAATCTGCCGAATTTCTAATGAAATTCGAAGATCTAAAATTGCTGAAGAAAATGTGATCAAACGTTGAACTGCTGGTTCGATAGGAGAGAGATCTGTTGCAAAATCAGAGTTGTTTTACAGAGATCGAAGACTCATAATTCCTCTTACTGTTCTACTCATAATGACTGCTGCTGAATTTGCTCCTAATTTTTTACGAAAGATTGGGGTCCACATTTATGCATGTTTAAAATAATTAATAATATGTTAAAATGAATAAAAATCCTGTAATAATCAATAAGCATTTAATGGGGAAAGAACGTCTGTGTTAAAGTTGAATAAAGACAATATAAATTATAAAATGTTGCATTTTCGGATGAAAAACATTTTATTCTTGATTAATTAAATGGTTTTAACAGTTACTGGCACGATCTGAAGATAACGAAAGACAGAGTAGATCTTTTAAAGGCAGATATGAATCGGGCATTTTAAAGGTGGATCTATGGTGAACTGGGGAGCTGTTTCTACGGAAGGCACAATGAATTTAGTAATTTTTTATATTATTATGAACATTAAGAGAATATCCGCAAATTTTAAACGTGGAATTCTCTGATTTTTGTTAGATTTTGGGGGGTAATAATGTTTTTTTTTCAACAAGACTTACATTTTTGCTCTACTTCTAGAGCAATAAAAAATAGTTTGAAGAAAGAAACTTCTTTATTGTTGACTTTCCCGTGACCTAAAAGTTGAAAAAACCTTAACTTATCATATTAGAAAAGTGCATGCAAGTGGAAAGCAATTTTAAATAGTTTAAATGTATTCAGAGTATCATCTACGCTGTATGAAATGGTATTGAAACTGAATATTAAAGAAAATATATATGTGGTATATATCTGGTATATATAAAGAAAATATATACCAGAGAGAATGTCTGACTGTTTCACCCTAAAAAGAGACCCCAAAAAATATTAATTTAAAGAATAATGGAAAAAAAATTCTAAGATTCGAGCTGTCCTTATATTTGTGAACACATGAAAAGTCCTTTTTTTGACTGTATTTAAAGATTTTTAAGATAGAAAAACGATAAAACTTTTTTAATATCGTCTATTAATGAAATTCAAATTAATAAAAAGTATATTTGTTTAAATAAAAGTGTTCAGTGTTCAGTTAATATAGAAAAATGGGTGTCCTTATAATTATGAGAAGGAGTGTATTTAACTTTCTATAAACGCTGCTGAAAATTTGCTCTGAATTTGTTGGCGAATTAAATGAAGACAAATTTGATAATAATAATAATAGTAATAATAATTTAGAGTTATAAAAGCTTTAAAACAGACAAATTTTACGTTTTAGCTATATCTAATGTTATTACACATGCGAGATGTTTCTCATAAAAGAAATTTCCTGTAGCAAATTTCATCTTCCTCTTAAGTGATTTCCAAAATGTAAATAGATGTTTCAATAACTCTTACGTCGTAATTTTAGAGTATTGCAACAATAAAATGATATTATTCTACGGAAATTTCTAAATTCTTATTTCCACAATAAATATTTAAAAATAAAGCTAAATAACATATGCACTTATCCCACTGAAGCTTTGCAACGCCCATTTCTTTAAAAAATTGTGTAAATTAATATAACACGTTCCCAGCATTTCCATTAAATCTCCTTATATTATTAAAATCTGTACGCGTGTGTCTGTGAGAAACGGCTTGAAGCAGCAAAAGCTCGGCCGCTAACGGTCGCACGGACTTCGAACAGGTACCGATGGACAGAAAATTTATCGCAGATCTGGGTTATCTAATTTGCTAAACGATGCGACCCTAATTAGCTGAGATATTAATTAAAATGTCGACCATTGTCTAACGAAAAAACGATTCAAAATAGTACGCGTTCATCATTTTCGACCGGGACCGCTTACCTCAAAAGAAGAACTAGAAAGAGGAAATTTCGTTGGTTTTTGTAAAGCGATCCTGCTCCAACGGTTCGAGATATCGAAATACACCTCAAACAGCAGAAAGAGCATTTATTACAGATTCTTACGGTACAATTTTTTTTTTTTTTTAAATACGGATTTTTTATATTTTTAAAAAAAGTTTTAAAAAGGGTCGAAAATTTCTCTTTTTCGCGATAGTCTCTTTTGAAACGCCTTGTACGACCGAATAAATCTTCCATTTCTTAACGGCTAGTATATAAAGAAAGGCCATTTAATCCTCTTTCGAACCATATAAACATTTTTACAAAATACGGATTAGCGATCCATATTTTTAGATTTTACGAAACATCGATTTTTTCGCAAAACATTTTATAACTCAAAAGCGTTTAGAGATAAATCATTTCTTTTTTTTTTTGTATATAAATCTCGCTTTCATAATTTAATTCCCAAAAGATTGAGAGAAAATTTCAAAAACTGAATGAGTTATAATTTTTTTTTAATTTTAGCCTTTGAAGCATTCATTTGAATAATACGACCATCATTGCATCAGATCGTAAAATGTATTCGGTGGCGTTTCCACGGCAACCATTTCATGGAAAAGAACGATGTCTGTTTGAAAGAAAAAAAAAAAAAACTTGAGCGGAAAGAGAAACATGAGCTGGTATTTGATGAGGTCACGTGTTTGGCTACTGCGATTAAAAATTGCAATTTTGAAAAGGCTTCAGTTTTTCAATGCCGTAAACTAAACTTGGTACAAAGAACTAACATCACAAGACAGCCTTGCAGTTCAAATTTCATCGTGTAATATTTTCAAATTTCAATATTTCAATTTCTAATTATGATTAAATTATTTTTAATACATCATTCGAAAGATATCTTAAAGTTCTTTTAAATTATCAAAAATTTTCACCAGATTTACACGTTTTGAGGTGTCCTGGATCAATTTTCTTTTATGGCGCTGTAATATTTTGAAATTTCAATATTTCAATTTCTAATTATGATAAAATTATTTTTAATACATCATTTGAAAGATATTTTAAAGTTCTTTTATATTATCGAAAGTTTTCACCAGATTTACACGTTTTGAGGTGTCCTGAATTCGTTTTCTTTTGCATCTCAGCCAAATGAGTTAGATCGTTCAAAATTGGTATACGTAGGTTAATTAAGAGGGCCTGAAAGGGTGGAGAAGAAATAAGCGTGCACCGCGCGCGAATCCCTTAACTTGTGCGCGCGCAGAGCGCACGGGCCTGCGCTGCCGAAGGCAGTTGGGATCCGGTGCGAGTTTTTAACCGATCAGAAATGATTTTTTTTTAGGGGGCACGGAGGGTCAGGGAAGGAATACGCGCGCGCAGCGCGTATATCCCTTAAGTTTTGCGCGTGCAACGGGATTGCGCTGCCGAAGGCAATGGGGACCCGGTGCGAGTTTTTTCCCGATCAGAAATGATTTTTTTTTTAGGGGGCACGAAAACTCAGGGAAGGAATACACGAGCGCAGCGCGTGTATCCTTGAAGTTGTGCGCGCGCATCGCGCACGGGACTGCGCTGCCGAAGGCAGTGGGGACCCGGTGTGAGTTTTTACCCGATCAGAAATGTTTTTTTTTTTTAGGGCTCACGAAGGGTCAGGGAAGGAATACGCGCGCGCAGCGCGCACTGTACTGCCCTGCCGAAGGCAGTGGGGACCCGGTGCGAGTTTTTACCCGATCAGAAATGATTTTTTTTAGGGGGCACGTAGGGTCAGGGAAAGAATACGCGCGCGCACGCGACTGCGCTGCCGAAGGCAGTGGGGACACGGCCCGACTTTTTACCCAATCAGAAGTGATTTTTTTTTTTTTTAATTTCTTTTCTTAACACTAAAAGTTTCTGTTAGTGATTAATTTAAAATTTCAATATTTCAGATTCTAATTATGTTTAATTTTTTTTTTTTTTTTTTTTTTGATACGTCATTCGATACACATTTTAAAGTATCTCAGCTACTAATTAAAATAATTTCATAAGTCACACATCATTGGAAAGCTTTGTTGATTTGGGATCGAACAGTGGAATACAGAAATTTGTACAGCCAGATGGCGCTGTAATACTTTCAAATTTCAATATTTCAATTTCTAATTATGATTAAATTATTTTTAATACATCATTCGAAAGATATTTTAACGTTCTTTTAAATTATCGAAAATTTTCGCCAGATTTATACGTTTTGAGGTCTCCTGAATCAATTTTCTTTTATGGCGCTGTAATATTTTCAAATTTCAATATTTCAATTTCTAATTATGATTAAATTATTTTTAATACATCATTCGAAAGATATTTTAAAGTTCTTTTAAATTATCGAAAGTTTTCACCACATTTACACGTTTTGAGGTGTCCTGATTTCGTTTTCTTTTGCATCTCAAACAAATGAGTTAGATCGTTCAAAATTGGTATACGTAGGTTAATTAAGAAGGCCTGAAAGGGTGGAGAAGAAATAGGCGTGCACCGCGCGCGTATCCCTTAACTTGTGCTCGCGCAGAGCGCACGGGACTGCGCTGCCGGTTCGATCCATGGCGCTTTAATATTTTAAAATTTCAATTTCAAATTATAATTAAATTATTTTTAATACATCATTTGAAAGATATTTTAATGTTTTTTTTTTTTTTTTTTTTTTTTTTTTTAAATATTATCGAAAGTTTTCACCTGATTTACACGTTTTGAGGTCTCCTGATTAGGTTTTCTTTTGAATCTCAGCTAATTGAGTTAGACCATTCGAAATTGGTATACATAGAATTAGAAGGAGCTGAAAGGGTGGGGAAGAAATAGGTGTATACCGCGCGCGATGCGCGCGAAATTTCACTCGATTTACACGTTTTGAGGGGTTCTGATTAGGTTTTCTTTTGCATCTCAGCTACTAATTAAAATAATTTCATAAGTAATACATCATTAGAACGCTTTTTCCATTTGGAATCGAACAGTGGAATACAGAAATTCGTACCGCCAGATGGCGCTGTAATATTTTCAAATTTCAATATTTCAATTTCTAATTAGGATTAAATTATGTTTAATACATCATTCGAAAGATATTTTAAAGTTCTTTTAAATTATCGAAAGTTTTCACCAGATTTACACGTTTTGAGGTGTCTTGAATCAGTTTTCTTTTATGGGGCTGTAATATTTTGAAATTTCAATATTTCAATTTCTAATTATGATTAATTTTTTTTAATACATCATTCGAAAGATATTTTAAAGTTCTTTATATTATCGAAAGTTTTCACCAGATTTACTCGTTTTGAGGTGTCCTGAATTAGTTTTCTTTTGTTTCTCAACTACTAATTAAAGTAATTTCATAAGTAATACATTAGAAAGCTTTTTTGAATTGGAATCCAACAAAGGAATACAGGAATTTCTACCGCCAGATGGCGCTGTAATATTTTCAAATTTCAATATTTCAATTTCTAATTATGATTAAATTTTTAGTACATCATTCGAAAGATATTTTAAAGTTCTTTTAAATTATCGAAAGTTTTCACAATATTTACACGTTTTGAGGTGTCCTGATTACGTTTTTTTTTGCATCTCAGCCAAATGAGTTAGATCGTTTAAAATTGGTATACGTAGGTTAATTAAGAGAGCCTGAAAGGGTGAAGAAGAAATAGGCGTGCACCGCGCGCGTATCCCCTAACTTGTGCTCGCGTAGCGCGCACGGGACTGCGCTGCCGAAGGCAGTGGGGACCCGGTCCAACTTTTTAACCGATGACAAATGATTTTTTAAATTTTCTTTTCTTAAGAATCAAAATTTTATTTGTGAAGGAATATGTGCGCGCAGGGCGCGTATACCTTAACACGTGCGCGCGCAGCGTGCATGGGTCTGCGCTGGCGAATGCAGTGGGGACCCGTTGGGATTTTTTACCCGATCAGAATTTTTTTTTCAGGCACGAAGGGTCAGGGAAGGAATACGCGCGCGCAGCGTGTGTATTCCTTAAGTTGTGCGCGCGTAGCGCGCACGGGATTGCGCTGCCCAAGGCAGTGGGCACACTTTTTACCCATTCAGAAATGATTTTTTTTTTTCAATTTCTTTTCTTAAGACTAAAAGTTACTGTAAGTGATTCATTTGAAAATACTGACCCGCTAGCGGGAGAAGCTCGCTAGTTTATTGTTAACTGTTGTCGAAGCTTATGAATAATTTCTGCAACTATGATTAACGTATTATTAATATTTTGAGGAGAGGAGAATATATCCAAGTGTGGATCTTTTCTGTCAAATTTGATAATAATAATAATAATAATGATAATTTAAAGTTATGAAAGCTTTAAAACAGACAAATTGTATGTTGTATATCAAATGTTATTGCATATGCGAGATGTTTCTCATAAAAAAAAATTTCCTGTACACTGTAAAAAAATAACTATTACCAGCTACAAGAAACTCCTTGTGATTGGAGAAAATAATTATTTTCTCCAATCCCAGAGAGTTTCATGCAGCTGGAAATAGTTATTTTTTTACAGTGTAGCAAATTCCATCTTCCTCTTAAGTGATTTCCAAAAAGTAAATAGGCGTTTCAGTAACTCTTATGTTTTAATTGAAGAGTATTGTAACTATGAATTGATATTATTCTACGGAAATTTCCAAATTCTTATTTCCACAATAAATATCACTGCTCGGCATGAAAATTGCCTCTGACACCATTTCAGATTATTCTTATGTTAATGACTTCCTGAATCCGAAAATGATGCTCATTTTGTCCTATCTATCACCCTCCGTTTTTTTAGGAATGGCCTCCTATTTTGATCATTTTTCGGTGATTTTATGGCTATAAATTTAATTTTTAGGAGGGGGGGAGGATTATTTTTCCGTTAAATATCTTCTGAGGGGCTACAGAGTTGGAAAATTTTAAAACATGAACATTTGCAACAAGGGATTTTTTTTTTTTTTTTTTTTTTTTTTTTTTGGGGGGGGGGATTTGCCACTGAAATTATGCATTATATATCTTATATATATTTTTAATCTGTTATTAATTTTATTTTTTAAACTTTATATATTTTTGTTTTTAGGTGTTAAATTAATTATTTTTCATTCTTCAAATCAAATTCATGGTCTTAAAATTATCGAAGAGGGAAAGAAATTGAGGGAGGGGGTGTATCTAAAAAACGGTGGGTGATTGGGCAAAATGGGAGTCATATTCGGGTTCAGGAGGTCATTTTTCAAAAGAATCAGCAAGAATGGAATCAGATCTTGAATTTTTTTTATACTTATTTTTATTTTTATTATTATTATTATTATTATTATTATTTTTTTTTTTTTTTGTAGAGCAGTGTATTTAAAAATAAAGCTAAATCACATATTCACTTATCCTTTTGAAGCTTTGCAACACCATTTCTTTAAAAAATTGTGTAAATTAATATAACACGTTCTCTGCATTTCCATTAAATTTGTGGTTAACTGTTGTCGATGATTATGAATATTTCTACAAGTATGATTAACGTATTATTAATGTTTTGAGGAAAATATATCCAAGTGTTGATCTTTTCTGTCAAAATTTACCTGTAGCAAATTCCATCTTCCTCTTGAGTGATTTTCAAAATGTAAATAGGTGTTTCAATAACTCTTATACGTTTTAATTTTAGAGCATTGTAATTATAAAATGATATTATTCTCCGGAAATTTCCAAATTCTTATTTCCACAATAAATATTTAAAAATAAAGCTAAATTACATATTTACTTACCCATCTGAAGCTTTTGCAACGCCCATTTCTTTAAAAAAATGTATAAATTAATATTAAACGTTCTTTGCATTTCCATTAAATTTGTGGTTAACTGGGTTCGATGCTTATGAATAATTTCTGCAAGTATGATTAATGTATTATTAATGTTTTAAGGAGAATATATTCAAGTGTGGATCTTTTCTGTCAAAATTTACCCGAAATTCCAAACTTAATTTAGCTTTAGAAAAAAAAAGAAAAGAATATAAAAATTCTCGGTTTATACACAGTAATTTACGGTAGACGGTAGATATGTTTCGGTAACAATTCGGTAAAACAAAATATACTCTTCTCCAAAAATATCCGTTAAATATTTGAATAAACTTAAACATCTATTTACTCCTTCTTCGGAAACTCTTTGAAACGCCCATTTTTTCAAAATGTATTAATATAATACTAATCAAATTTCTATGTGTTTCCATTTAATTTTTGAGTATCTGAAACTGCTATTGATGCTTCTCAGTATCTGCTCTCTATAGTAAACAAAGAAATAAGTTATTTGGACTTTAACGTCGATATTTTAATAGTCGTATTATTTTTGTGATCTGTAATGAATGTAGCTTTGCTCTTTTATATTCAATCTTCTATAAGCATAATAAATGTGGCTGTGAATTTGTGGGTGGAATAAATGTGAACAAATTTTATAATAATAATTAAGAGTTTTGAACTATACTATATCCAATGTTTAAACATATGCGAGATTTTTCCCCTAAAAGAAATTTCCTGTAAAAAATTACTTCCATCCTCCTCTTGATCTTGAGTGGTTTGGAAAGTTAAGGTTGCTGTGTACCCGCCATCTTGAATATTCAAGGTTCCATGTTAACCTATGGGTAAATTTTGTCCCTTAATAATTAATTAAAAAACCAATAGATTTGCAAAATATTTGTCAGTGTTGTAGAGGACAACTTTTCACACCTTTCTACAGTTTTATTTTTTTGAAGAAATGATTTTTAACACATTTAAATTAAATTTATTCTGGGCGAATTTGCGTATGTTTTACTTTAAACATCGATAACTTTAGTTCAATTAGGAAAATTTAAAAAGAAAAACTCTTCAGAGATGTAAAAAATTTTTTTGTTTAGTGTCATACCACTTTTATTCACTTTTATGCATTTAATTTTTTGTAAAACGGCCGAAAAATTAAAAAAATATTGCGATCTTCTTTTATTTTCAATCTCTGTACAGGGGGAAAATGATGGATCGTGATAAATTACTTCCTGTGTCGCTAACTTTTACTCGTGTACCCTTCGGCTATAAATGACAATTGGAAGATGACGTAAGCATTTTTCACTCGTATTTCTTGTAGAAAAAGATGTTTCTCCAGATATAGTGTAATAATTCATATTACGTATTTGTACTATAAGCAGAATAGTGTGTTTTGTTCAAAGGCGCAAACAGAGAAAAATAGTTTTTCACACATCCTTTATATTAAAAAAAATAATAATAAAAATACATCCATTAAATTCTATTTTTGAAATGCAAAATGCGAATTTATAAAATCAATTTCAGGATCTTTCGTAATTCGTCCTCTAAAGTTAAAGGAGGGGGGGGGGGGTAGCAAAGCGTGATTTTTAACACGTCTATTCCCTCTAAGAAGTTTTTTTTTTTTTTTTTTTTTTTTTTTTTTAATGATATGCATAATAATCTTCGTTTAAAATGTAACAAATGCTTTTTCAGAATTAAAATTTATAAATTTCAAGAATTTTCTAAATTAAAATAATAGGATATGGAGCAAGAACTTTTCATATAAGCTTTTAGATGTCAAGAAAAATAAATAAAAGAAAAAGAAAGAAAGAAATATGTATCATTTTTTTTTTTTTTTTTTTAATATTACAGGCATGAATACCTAAATTACCGATTTCAGAGTTTTAAACAAATCATTCCTTCTTTCCCCTCACCCCGAATCTCGAAAGAAGATAAGGAATAAAGCGTCTTTTTCATATATTCATTTCCATCTCCAGGGAAAAAAGATATATATATATATATATATATATACATATACAGTTCTATATAAATGTTCATATGATTCTTATTTTAAAAAGTAACTCATGAATATTTAACAATAAAAATCCTATTTTTATTTATATATTTTTCTTTTTTTTCATTTTCCAAAGGAGTTAGGCGATGTTTTGGTGTTAGGATTAAGGTCAATAAATTTCACGGCTAATTTAGGTTCCTATGCATAGTTGGTACCACCCTACCATGTTTGTACGGGGTACCAGCCCGTATTTACGCGATTTTTGGAGAAAACCAAGGAAAACTCCGAACGGCTATATCGTAGAGCGTGACCTGGTATCGAAGCCAGTACTTCTCTTTTACAAGTTTTGAGCGCAAAATTGCTGGGCCACTGGTGAGGCGGGTAGTGGCAGAAATGGGAAGGTGGGGGGGGGGTAAAACTTGTTTTCATGTAATCCATCATATGTCAAAAGAAAAAAAGAAATAAAACACATACTATATACATAGGATCATTTCATTAAAATGTATTAAATACGAATTTCAAACACTTTAAATTGCTCCCCCACCCTATAAATAAATAAATGAATAAAAAATCACTAGAGTAGAAAAACAAGATGTTTAATATGTCTTTTCATAAATCAAAGGAGAAAATATACCCATAAAACTTTGATTTTTATATGTAACTATATATACCTAAGAATCATATTTAAGATTAAAACCCTTCCCCTCTATCAAGGAAAGAGGGGGCATAACATGTTTTACAGTATCACTTTCAAAAGTCTGTAGTGATTTTGTTGAAACTGGATATGAAATGGCAATATTATTGAGCATTTCCGAACTATCATTTTGTAACAGAACTGTCTTTGAATAAGTTTCCACTGCAACGCTAGATTCTTACAAACACATTAAAATGAAAAAAAAAAAAAAAAAAAAAAAATCAATCAATCAAATCAAATCAAATCAAATAATAGTTTTTAAATGATAACTTTGACAATATATATTACACACTTTTATGATATAAAGGTCAAAATAATTTCAGCAATGCTAGAAAAAGAGTGATCCCACGTTTCGAACCTGCGTTTTCTTAGCATAAGTGCTCATAAACTAAGCTCCCCAGTGCCTACTTAATCTACACTAATCGCTCACACAAGAGACGGAATTTTATCTTAACGACTTTTAAGTTTTTTTTTTTTTTTTTTTTTTAATTTATTAATTTTCCTTTTAATTTTATTTTAAGGCTATAAACTCTTTATTTTTTATTTATTTAATTCATTCATGCATGTAAAAGCGATTTATTACTATTATTATTATTTATACATTATATTTACTGAAATCAAATGGCAATACAGTAGAAAAAACTAAACATATTAAATTTTAAATAAGATATACATACATATATTTATAACAGTTATGTTTATGTATAATTTTTTAATATAATTAATTGTAGTAAAATTATAAATTTATTCTATTTGAATTTTTATAATTCTACAGTGAGGGCAAAAAAACTGAGTGATTGGGTCTTGCTAATACATGGTACAAAAATGAAAAGGCTGGGATATATCCATCTGCGAAATCGTAGTTCTTGAACAATAGCAGCTACATCTGTCGTCCAATAAATAACTAAACTAAAATTTCGGGAAATGTCACTGCGTTAGGCAGTGAGACCTGATTGTATAGACTTGAGCCGACATAACACGAGAGAGAAAGATGCTGCCAAACGCAGCGGGTACGCGAACTAATGCTCAAAGGGATTCATTTCAATGGGATTTATTGTATATTTTTATGTATATAAAGTGTTTAAAAAAACAGTGTTCCATTTTGAGAATTCATTTAAATACAGTGACCAGAAAATCTAGCAAAACCTGCTAGTAAATAAATAAATAAAAAATCTGATGTGGGCACCACATGACTTCCTTATACACTTTTAGAAATATACATAATGTTAAAAAACATTGACATTGGACCCGAAACAGTTGGCTAAAAATATTTTTAAAAAATGAATTATCACCGTGTTCTGAGTTTTCTGAAAGTTAGCTAAAAACCGATTGTAAGATTTGTTCTGGTAACGCTGACGAAGGCAGCAGGGACCCGAAAAAATTGGCTAAAAGTATTAAAAAAAGGAATTTTACCATGTTCTGAACTATTCTGAAAGTTTCAAATGTCTACCTAGTCGGGAAGTTAGTTAAATAATTTTTTTGTTGGACCATATAAACGCTGCCGAAGGCAGCAGGGACCTGAAACAGTTGGCTAAAAGTATTAAAAAGATGCATATTCACCGTGTTCTGAACTATTCTGAATGTTTCAAATGTCTAGCAAGTCGGGAAGTTAGTTAAATAAATTTTCTGTTGAACCATGTAAACGCTGCCGAAGGCAGCAGTGACCTGAAACAATTGGCCAAAAATATTTTAAAAATGCATTGTCACCGTATTTTGAGCTTTTCCGGAAGTTTTAAATGTCTAGCTAGTCGGGAAGTTAGTTACAAATCGATTCCAAGATTTGAACTGGTAACGCTGCCGAAGGCAGCAGGGACCCTATACAGTTGGCTAAAAGTATTTAAAAAATGCATTTTCACCGTGTTCTGATCTAATCTGATAGTTTCAAATGTCTAGCTAGTCGGGAAGTTAGTTAAATAAATTTTCTGTTGAATCGCATAAACGCTGCTGAAGGCAGCAGGTATCGGAAACAGTTGGCTAAAAATATTTAAAAAAATGCATTGTCAACGTGTTCTGAGCTTTTCTGAAAGTTTCAAATGTCTAGCTAATCGGAAAGTCAGTTAAATTGCAAGATTTGTCTAAACCGTTTTTGAGTTATTACCGTTTTTTGGTACATTATGGCCAAATTTTTGTCATTATGAACCTAATTTTCCTAAATATCTCCAAAACGGAAAATCATAGAAAGTCCAAAAAGGGAGGTGCACAACTAGATGTTATAACAAACCTATGTACCAATTCGCAACTTTCTACGTCCAACCGTTTTTGAGTTATGCGACATACCCACACACAGACACACACACACACATACAGACGTCACGAAAAATCGTGTAAAATCCCTTATATCTCTAAAACGAGAGCTCGTGTTAAGATGACACTTGCAGGTGTGCCACTAGACATCATGAAAGTCACACGTATAAATTAGCAACATTCAGCGATCATTTGTTTTCGAGCAATGTGAAATACAAAATCCATTTCGCAAATCGGGATTACTATACTTCCTTATACTTTGTATAAGGAAGTAAAAACATTTAGCTTTCAATTAAATGAATTAAATAAATATTGTAAAATATTTGTGATACACATATTGTGATACACATATGATTGCAATGCAATAAAAAAAAAAAGATATTTCGCATTTATGTGAATAAATTAAATAAATAAATAAATAAACAGTCTAAAACGCGTTGTATTATACGCAGACGACTAAAGTGAAAGAATAAATTTTAGAAAATGAATCAGAAAAGCCAATGGATAAAATCGGAAGCACAGACTGAATCACAAAAACTACTTTCCAGAACACAGAATACTACTGACACATGCAATATTCATTATCAAACCTATAATAAGTCATTTGCTTGCACTGTTGCAATCTTTAAAAAAGATTTACTTTACCGCTTTGAGTATATTCCGCCACATATGTTTACAATGCAATATCCCAAACTTACAATTCACACAATTACCCTTTTCTTAAAAAAAAAAAAAAAAAAAAGAAAAAAAAAACGACTCGGTCATTTTTTAGGTAAACTTATGGAAAATCAAATCAATCTTTGCGGGAAATTGCGTATTATATATTTCTTTTTACTTTCTCTTATCCATAAGGTAGAGAAAGTATTGTTTTTGGGTCAAATTTTCGAACGCGAGGTTTTGTTATATTTACACGTTCTGAGGTCCCCTGAGTACGAAAATCATGTTTTTAGCAAATGGTCTGTGTGTATGCCTGTGTGTCTGTGAGTTTGTGTGTCTGTGTGTGTGTGTGTCTGTCTGTCTGTGTGTGTGTCTGTCTGTTATCAGCATATCTCAAAAACAAATTATGGGAGAAAGTTCAAACTTGGTATTCTAAATGTGCATCATACACGGATGCTACAGTAAGCTTTTCGTTCAGATCAAGAAAATGGTTCGTGTACAGGGACAATCAAGAAAATTCTAATACATTACGTCTATGGGGGAAATTACAGGTAAGTAGAGTTTAACGTCTATAGACTGCACTAAACCAAATGAAACGAATATGTATATTTTGTAATAGAGATAGTCAACTGGGGAAAAAAATTGCGTATGTAGGAGCCTCGCCTCCCCCCCCTCGAGGGGAGTAAATTTTCATGATGGATATCTTTCAAAAGAGCTCGCCAATACCTTTAAAACGAATGGTTGAACCATCGATCTGCGATAATTTAAAACAAAGTTATCGATTTTTTTTTTTTTTTACTTTTAACAAAAAAAAAAAAAAAAAAAACCTTAGAAAAAAAATCTTTTTTTTTTTTTTTAAATATTGAGATTAAAATGGACTTTATTCGAATATTTAGTGTTATACTACTTCTCTAATATGGAAATCGTCTGCATTATCATAAAACATAATTTTTTTAAATAATAATTTTAATAAATTATTTTTTAAAAACAGAATTATTTTTTAATAACCGAATTAAATTTTCTATAAATTTAGGTGCATTAATTAAACGAGGGGTTGAGGGGGGCGGTAGCCCCCCTCACACAGAACTAATTATCATATAAAACTCTTCAGAAGCCTTATTTGAATTGTTTAACACAGGTTTACATAACAGTACTCGTTATCTTACCTTTTAATCTGCAACCTGTATTTATAGTATTAAATTTCAGCGTAAGAGAAAGTCGTGTGAGTGATACGCCAGATTATTTCTTTTGTATAAAGTGCATAGTTTCCGAAAAGAATAAAGATATACTGGGACTGTAGGTCTACTGTCATTGGCAAGCTATTGTTAAAATACACATTGAAACTATTCCCATTTGTAGACTGAAAAAAGGCCATCCTTTGTCATACAGCAGAACAGCTATTAGAATTTTCAAGTTACTGTCAGTATGACACTTTCAATAATGGCATGTTTGTAATATCCATTAATAATAATAAAAGTTATAGTCAGGGTTTTTATAACTCTGTACAAGCGTATGCTAGTGAATATGAATAATGTCTCTATTAGACGTTTGCACTAAACATGTTTATAGACTAGTACATCACATAAAATTTTGTTTTGTTTAAAAAATGCTTATAACTTGAACTTAATAACACAGAAAATTGCTGCCTGCATGAAAATTGACCCAACACCATTTTTGCAAACTCTTATGTAAAATGACCTCCTGAATTTGAATATGACGCCAATTTTGCCCTATCATCAACCGTTTTTTGGGGACGCCCCTACATTTTTATTACTTTTCGGTAATTTTATGGCTATAAATGTTATTTGCGCGGTGAAAAGGGTTACTTTAACTTTTAAATATCTTCTGAGGGGCTACAGATGTGAAAAAATATAAAACATGAACATCTGCCGAAAGGGAAAAATTTGGGGGGGGGGGGGGATTGAAATTATAAATTACATTTATTATAATTTATAAATCAATTATTATTACTTGATAAACATTATAGTTTTTTTGTTTTTAAAAGTAATTCTTTTCCATTCTCCAAATTAAATTCATGGCCATAAAATTACCGAACAGTGATAAAAATTGAGAAGGAGGTGACGTCCAGAAAAAACAGTGGGTGATTGGGCAAAATTTGTGTCATATTCGGATTCAGGAGGTCATTTTACATAGAAAACAGCAGGAATGGCATCAGAGCTAAAAATTTTATTTTATTTTATTTTATTTTATTTATTTATTTATTTATTTGCAGCGCAGTGTACTATATGTCTGTTCGCATTTTGATTTTCGTAAATATTTTCTGCATATCTCAAAATTTATAGCATATTAACAAGTTTCCTATCCAAAATAGTGTGCATATGTAGTTTGCGCACATATACACACAAAACAATTTAGATACGTTAATGTTTAAGAGGCTTTTATACCTTGCATTCTGTAGAGTTTAGAGATTTTGAATGATATTTTTAATCACTTTTCCACTTCTTTCCAAGGCATTAAATGTAATGATGCTTAAAAGCATCTTTTGCATTGAAAATGGTTATATTAACATTGTTTTGGTCACAAAATTCTGTAAAAGGATTCGGATAGATTACGGCATAAAAGTGGAAATGAGTGAAAGTAGATTTATAGTAGTAATAAACATTTCTTATACTTTAAGACATTGTTTGATGAATATAATTTTTTCGATTTGATTTTCTGCCTGTGTGTGTACCTTTTGCCCGTCCGTAATAATCAATTTCAGCTTACACGTAATTGTCTTCTAAAGAAGATCAGTAATTTTGTAAAGGATATTCGATTTCATGGCTATATAAAAATCTGAAAAGTAGATATTAAAAGTTTTGCATAGAAATGCATGATTCCCCCCCCCCCCCTTTTTCTTCTTATTGGACTGGACCGGAGAGAGGAAGGAAGAAGTAAGGAATACTCCAAATCTTCAAAATGTAACCAACAGTACGATTTGAAAATGCCTCGGGGAACTAACTACAAGTAGTTCTTTCAGGTTTCAATTAGAGCCCCCGATTTACATCTAGGGCTCTAGTTTCAATTAGTAATAAGAGAGGGGGGATGGGGAAGCTGTCAGAATGTCAGTGTATACCCGTTTCTCCTTTTTTGAAGTGAAGTGATGATTAAGAAGGACTTTTTTTTGTCACTACACAGCAACCTTAAAACAGGCGTATCAGTAAAACTTAATTTTAATTTCCGTTTTCCAAATTCTTATTTTTATGTTAAATATTTAAGTAAACCTCTGAAGCTTTCCAACGCCCATTTCCTGAAAAAGTTATTTAAGTTAATTATAACACGTTCTCCTGCGAACGAATAGTATTTGCTGCAGTATAATGATTAACTCATTGCTAATGCTTGGAGTGAATATAATATCTTATTTTCGCTACAATAATGAAGAATAATAAAGATATTGCTGATGTTAATGAAAGATACACAGGTATAGTGGGTTTTTTTTTTTTTTTTTTTTTTTTTTTTCGAAAGTTAATCGTATTATATTAATAGAATAGAGATATTTTTTAATTGATCTTACCTCGTCGCACTCTAATGTTAAGAATATATAAGAAAAGAATTTCATTAACGCCATTCTTAAAAAAAAAAAAAAAAAAAAAAAAAAAAAACGTAAAGGTAATCCCTAAAATATTTCTAATTTCACTTCTTTTTCTTTATACTAGCATAGCTGCCAACATTTTAATTTATTACGGAGTACTTTTAGCCCTGCCTTTATTTCGCACCACTTTATTTATAGAAAAAATTTCTCCTCTACATAACTTCGATATAATAAGAAAAATTTACTTTTAAAAAATAAGTGGTATGAAATAAAGGCGGGGGCTAAAAATACTCCCGAATAAATTAAAATGTTGGCATCTATGTACTAGTAGCACACGAAGACAATAAACATAAAGATATTAAAACACAAAATTAGTTTAGTTAAATTATAAGAACAATCAAAACGCTTGCACAAAGTCTCTTTTTTCTGGGGTCGTTTGATAGTTTTTCCTCAAATAATTAAAGATCAAGGTTAAGAAGCTATTTTTCCTGTTCCACTATTATTCCTACGTTCATTGTCATATATAATAATAATAATACATATTAGAACTTTCAATTATTTAATTTTAAGATTATTATTAGTTTAAACAATTACTGTGATCAATCTCTGAAGAGCTAATCAAACTTAAATAATTACAAAATAAATAATTAAATTAGCCTGGGAATGATCATAAAATTAAAATTGTAATACAATGCAGGCTAAAAATTAATAGTATTTTCAATTAGTTTTAGTTTATCATTTATTTTATCATTTATTAAATGATCTTTATCTCAAAGGAAACCATAAAATTATTATAGACTTAATAGATTTATTTAGTGTCTGACATATGCTTGATGAAACTATTAATATAAATATATTACATGAAGATTTAGAAAATTATTTGTCAGTTTTTAATTGCGATAAACTGTCATTAAATAGTCGTAATTTTTTAAAACTGTCTCATAAATCATTTTCTGTCTCCAATGGGCAAATTTTTTGGTGGAAATGTTAATATATATATAATCATTTCGAGGCTTCAACTCCGTAAATTGTATAAAATAAAGTTCTTTGGACGCATTTTACTCTTGTAACGATATGGGGGGGGGGATCTATTTTCTAATTTATGGACAATGTTACGTACCTATCTTTAGTGTTAAAATTAAGGATTAAACTCGGAAATATGCCACAAAGCAACAAGTTCAGATTGACAAGCAGCATTAAAATGATTCTAAATGTCCACACTCAAAAAAAAAAAAAAAATATATATATATATATATATATATATATATATATCTTTAAAATCCTTTGTCTGTATAATAAAATAGATATTCAGGCAACAATTCTTATGGTTATACATATATATATGTATATATATATTACAGATTTAAAATCTTTAAATTGCTTTTTCTCAGTTTGCATTACTTCATGGATTCGAAATTTTCAAAAGGCTAAAACTTATACAGATAATAAAAAATAAATCGTTTTTTTTTTTTTTTTTTTTTTTTTTTTTATGTATAATACTACTTAAAAGAATTAGGGGTGGATTTTGCAATATATTTAACAGAAAAAGAAATTAAAAATTAAAATATAATGAAAATAATATTTTTTGCAAATTTTTACATAGACATGCATTTTCTCCCCCCAAAAAAATAATTAATTTGAAAACCCATCCCCAATTCTTTTAAGAGGGTTCTATTAAGCATCCTCTCCCCCCCCCCCCTTTCTCTCTCTCTCTCTCTATATATATATATATATGTAACGTATCGTTCTTTAATAGATGATTTATGACAGTCACTTCATCTTAAGAGAGTTCACTCAAATAACTAATACTCTAAAATAGTTTATGCAATCGTTTATTGAAGACACTTAGTCATTTTACACTTTATTAACAGTCAAATCATTCTGAGCACGTTGACGTACAGATCCGTAGCCGAGTCGGGCCGAAATCATCCCGTTAACGGCGGAACCGCGAACCAACCCCTCCTGGGACCGCTAAAATAAACTTTTTATTGACGTGCACTAATTAAGCAAATACTTCCATGAAAAAGGCGCCGATTTTCGGGTGCTCCAGCTCACAGATTATCATACAGATAGGACAGTGAAGCTAAAACGCGAACCGGAAATATAGTAGCACCACTAGTGTCAACACCGGGGAACTACAAGTGTTAAGTCTACATGAATAACATCTTTGATCAAAAATTGTTTTTCTATTTCGCGAGTAGTTAGTAGCAGGTTAGTATGGGAAGTTTTCTTTTTCTTCACTTTCGATTGTTTTTGAATTCAGAAAATTATCCTCAAAACATTCACAGCTATTCTTCTAAGAAATAAAAATTAATTTTTATAATGTTTAAAAATATGCTTTGTCAAACATATCCATACTCAAGTACAAATTAAAATTACAAACTGTAATTCTGAAATAGCAGTGTGAAATCATTAAATATTTAACGTTGCTTGTTTTAAATAATACAAATGCTTTTTAATGAAAAAAAATATTTCTGGTTTATATATATTTTCGAAATTTATTTGCTTAATATTTAGTACTTGCTTCTTAAAATAAATTGCTTTCGACAATCAATTTCGTAAACAATAACAAAGTTGCCAAATGTAAACATCGATACAATGGTTAGTTGGTTGGATGTTGGGTTTAACGTTGCACTAATATTGCAATGAACATAGATACAATAAAAATAAGATGAGCGATTGCGTAAGCCGGAAATCTCGAGAAACTTACAGCCGTTGACAATAGGGTCGTTGCAGTCAAATTTTGGTTACCGAAGAATATACGGGAGTGTCCTATCTGTATAATAATCTGTGCTCCAGCTTAAATATGGATATTTGGGGGCGAGGTCAAACTTCTAATATGAATTCTTATTGGATAATTAAGTAAGCTAAAATCCAGCCCACATTCTCTCATTGGTTGACTCGGATATCCATGATTTCGTATTTCGCAATGCATTGCCGCTAATTTCGACTATTGCATAATTTTGATTATGAAACTTCTTCTAACTCCGATTCCCGCGCTACGATGTGTTTTGCTGAAAAACTAACTTTACTGGGGCTCTAAAATAGAATTCTCACAAAGTTGTTCTTAAAATTAAGATTTATTCTGAGCCAATACTATTAAGATATCACTTAATATTAATTTAAATACTAATTTAGAACCTTGCTTATTTTATCCTTTCATATCCCCCCCTCCAAGCCGACGCTCCCCCACACTTGCCTGCAAGTACGTGGGAAGTCACCCAGAGACAGAAGATATTTCAGGGAAAAAAAAATTCTCTAGGTTATCTTTTTTTAAGTAGGAGTTATGGTCTTTCCCTTTATTTATAAAAAAAAATTAATTTTTCTTTTTTGTTTTTTAATTTATTTATTTGTATGTTGGACTGGTCAACGTGCTCGCCTGATACATATAATAGTGTTTACAGAACTTGTTTACAAACATAAGAAAAGTTTAATATAATGTATGAAACCGTATGACATACTGTACGAAAAAATTATAACATAACATGTTTGCCGGCGTAACATATTTGACAAGATATATTCTTTCTTACAAACTAGTTTGTGTTGAGGAAAGTTTTTAAAACATAAAGTTCCTTTTGGCCATTAAAAGTTTTTGAATGTCTTGAATAATAACTTTGATCTTTGACAATAAATAACTGTTGTAAAAAGTCTGATCTTGGTTATTGAGTCCATATATAATATGTATAACAATAATTATAACACTGTAACTTCAACAGCACATTGTAAACAAATGGCATTCTTTGTGTATCTTTTTAATAATGCAAAGATCTTTTAATAAAACATAAAGTATATGAAAAACAATTATATCATAGTACATTTTTAACAATTTCTAGAAATTTTATTTACATACTAACACAAATAATTTTTTCATAAATCTTATACTATTAAGTGAGCAATATTTGTATATTTCACTGTTCTCGAAAACGGTAGCTCGGACAGTCACGAGATTTAACACAAAGGTGCCCCCCGAAGGGTCATTGTGCACATCGAAGTCAGATTTTCGAATTTTTGATTAGTTTTTTCTTAATTAATTAAAATGTGAAAATAATAGCCTTCTAATTTCTGACAAATAAGCCATTTAAATTTTAACATTTTATCCATAATTTAATTGTTGCCAATTTTTTTTTTTTCGACAAAGTAATAATAATTAAAAAAAAAAAAAAAAAAAAAAAAAAAAAAACGTACATTTATTGAAAATGAGGAAAATAAATCAGAAAGATTAGAAAATAAATTAGAAATATCAGTCGCATCGTTACAAATAAGAAAGCAAATGAAAGGAAAAATTTTTGTAAATCCGATGCATTAAACAGCTTATCAATCGGAATATTAGACTTTTTAAAATTAACTAAAGTATGAATTTTAGGTGGAAACAGCAGAAGATTGTATGGAAACCGTTAGGAGAAAAAAAATGAAAAATCTGCTTCGTATTAAGTCACATGATTTTTAAGTGGGATTGAAAATTGCAGTTTTCAAATTCTTTTAAATTTTCTCTCACGAAAACAAAAATATAATATAAAGCCTGTACCCCACAAGACCAATTTGCATTTCAAATTTCATCAATTATTTTGGTTAATAAACAAAAGTTATTATTTTTTTTTTTCAAATTAAGTTTTATTCTATCTTCGAAAAGATTTATGTGATCATAGATATAATAATATATATAGATCTATCATCCCCATATTATCGTGCAAAGATTTTTGATGTCGAAAAAAAAGCTTTGGAATCAGACATTAAGTGGTATTGAAGGAAAAAAAGAAGAATGAATTTGAAACCAAATCTGGAGCTTTTCATTCACCTTTAGTAAACAAATTATTCAGGAATTTTATTTGCTAAAACATTTGTGTGTATTCCCGTGTGTATTCACTCGGGGAAAGACTGCCATATTTTGGTAAAATCGCCGTCTTTTCCCGAGTGAAAAGGAATCACTTTTTTCTCCCAAATGATCAATCTATATATTATTACTATATCTATGTATGCGATACGATACATTAATAATTCGGGTTTTAAAAGTTTTTTAAATAGATTATTTAAACTCTCTGAACCATATTTTTATTTTATCAGTTTCATTAACAGATCCTGCTGGGCGATTTTTTAAATTTTGGTGTTGAAGTACACCGGACGTTTTTCGACAAGAAGTTTAATATAGCAACAGCCATTTTAATCTAAGTAGCGCATCAAATATATAAAAACATAAATGATTTATTTTTACCCAAAATTTACAGAACAAATGCAGTTTTAAAGACAGGAAATTTATTTCAACAAGCAGTATTTTAAACCTAAAAACCATTAAAAATATAAGCAGAATATAAAGGCTTCTTATGTATAAACAAAAAAGAGTCTAATAAAATTATTAGCAAAATAATCTTCCCCTTTTCATACAAAAAAAAAAATCCATCGCTAATATGGCGACAAAAATTCAAAAGCCGCCAATGGATCGACATAATAAAGTTGTGTAACACGATAATGTTTACCTATTTATTTATTTTTCTATATAATAATCACTATGCTAATTTATCATACAAATAAATGAGCCTCTGTGTGTTACTGCACTTGCACGCTGTCGAACAGAAATATTTGAAAAATTCAAATTAATATTTAAATAAATAAATAAAAATATGTTTGATGAAAAATATATCTATATTAATAAAATCAGAGTTTTGTCTGTAAATTTGTCGGAATCGAAAAATTTTGCGATATCTTCACGTTTTACACCCCATGAAAGCCGAAAATGACTTCAGAAAATTTTGCCTGTGTGTGTGTGTGTGTGTCTGTGTGTATGTCATCGTGTCCGAATGTCGCTTTTTTTGTCCGGGCATCACTTGAGAAAGGCTGGACGGAATTCAACGGCGCTTGGCAGGAATTTAGGTCTTCACCCAACTTAAAATTATATATATCAACTTTTCGGAAATTCCCCCCCGTTCCCCCCCTAGGGGGTAAAAGACTAAAACGCGTTTGTCCGGGCATCACTTGAGAACGGCTGGACGGAATTCAACGACGCTTGGCAGGAATTTAGGTCTTCACCCAACTTGAAATTATATCTATCAACTTTTTGGAAATTCCCCCCCGTTCCCCCCTAGGGGGTAGAAGACTAAAACACGTTTGTCCGGGCATCACTCGAGAACTGCTGGACGGCGCTTGGCAGAAAGTTAGGTCTTCACCCAACTTGAAATTATATCTATAGAAATTTTCAAAATTATGATTAGTGTTTAAATTGTGTGTAAAAAACGCCTGCGCATGCGCCATAAATATTTTTTCACTAAAATGCTTTGAATGTAAAAATCTTATATATATATAAATGTGAATGTCCGTGAATTTATTTGACTGAGTTTCACGCCAAAACTGCTTGACGGATTTCGATGAAATTTGTAATGGAGATAGCTTATACCCTAACTTAAAAAGTTGGCTACCTTTTATTCCAAAAAAAAAATTTGTTTTTGCGATTTTTATGCATAAAATAGCAATTTCGTAAGCTAATAATAGCAAAAAATTAGCCATTTAAATTTATCCATAATTTAATTGTTGCCAAAAAAAAAAAAAAAAAAGAATTTATTTATTTTTTTCAACAGGAAAATATATACATTTATCTAAAAGTGAACGATAAAAAATTATAAAAAAAAATTATGCATCTCACAAAAATTGACGTCATTTTTAATTAAAAATTTCTTTTACACATTGATAAAGTGCTAATACGCAAGCGAAGTGATGACGTCACTGGCCATTTGTGGATTCAAGAAAAATATGTTCTATGTTAAACGTACATTGGATTTTTTGTAAAAAATTATTAAAAATCGAGGAAAATTATTTCCCGATTTTAATCCCCATATTTAGGTATAGATATGTATTAGTTATCATGTCCATGCGTTAGATTAAGTTATTTTTGTTGTAAAATTGACAAAATTTGAATTTTTAATATCAAAACTCTAGGAAAAAAAAAATGGCAAACTTCTATATTCGATTGAAAACACAAACATTTCATTTCAAAGGATGATATTTACACAATAAATATCCAACTAATACACTAATTAAAAGGAAAATGATAAATATTCTATCATAATTTGAAGTCAAATTTCTTTCCAAATGTCTAAATAAAGTATCTGATATAAGATACGATATTGCAGCGGAATAGATTTGATATCGGTCATCCTTAGCAGAAAAAAAAAAATATCGACAAATTATTTGGCGAACATAATTTAATTCCTTTCAAAAATCATGGTTATTTTAACAACTTATATTAAGAGAGTAATGAATAATATGAAACAATATTTCGTACAATGCATATTACTAAAGTACATCTGGCATACATATTTTCGTTTTAAGTTTTTCATCGCCAAATATAATAAGCGCCAAGAACGACAGAGTTTTGAAATTTAAAATTAAAATTTTGTCAATTTGATAGCAAAATAACTCAATCTAACACATGCACATGATAACTATAATCTATACTAATATTATAAATGCGAAAGTTTGGATGGATGTTTGTTACTCAATCACACCACAACGGCTAAACGGATCTGGATGAAATTTTGTATAGAGATAGGTAATAGTCTGGAATAAGACATAGGCTACTATTTATACCGGAAAAAATGTAAATTTTTAATTAATCTTCTGTATAATATAAATATTTCTTCTATAAAAATTTTTTAAAATAATTTATTTTAATTTTTAATTGTTGCCAAAGAATATTTCACGCGAATAATAATAAAAAAAATAATACATATTAAATTTGCTTAGGCACATGACAACATAACGTCATTATCAAAATTAAATAATAAGAAAATGAAAGCTAATTCAGATCTGTATTAAAGAGCTTCATTAGTTGATAATCCTGGGTATATTTTTAATTTTAATACTGAAGTAGATAGGACATTTTTCGCCAAGGACTCTGTTTTTGTGACAACAACCTTAAGCCAAGTAGTCCATAAAAAATATAAACAAATCTGTTCATATAAAAGAGTAAACTCAATGATTCACTGACTCAACACTGCCATGACGATTCTGTGGGAAAGAGGGTCACAAATTTTGGATTTCGGAGCCTGACCCCCAACTAAGACGGAATTTTGCAAAATACACCCCCCCCCCCGTCTTCTTGGGGGGCAGAAGGCTTAACTCGGCTCCAAATTACTTAACGGTGAAGAAATTGCAGATGGAAAGACCAGACTTCAGTACAAAAAAATTATTTTCTGCGATTTTGGAATTTTGAATTTTTAAGGGGGGAGGGAATGGAAAAGATTTTGGAAGAAGGGTGCTCAACACACGAGGAAATCGAACTGAACACACACTACAAAGGGATTTTATGAAATTCCACCCTACAGCCCTTTGGAGAATGGGGGGCAAAAACATGTATTCATGCGTAACGCTACACTAAATTATCTAAGGTTGGACATTTTTTATGTAAGGGACGATTATATGTATCTAACTCATAGTATGAAGAGATTTTGCGAAATTCACTCCTCCTTCCCTCCTTTAAGAACGGGAGGAGAGATTTAAAAAAAAAAATGTTTTAAAGCATAGCTCAGCTTTAAATAATTTCATGATCTCAATTTTTTGATGTGTCGGTCAGGTATGTGTATGCAACATGAAATATAAAGTAATTTTGGAAATTTACCCCCCCCCCCTCCTTCCTCTTGGGGCGGGCGGGGCAAAAACCACATTTTGAAGCTTAAATACGTCCAAATTACCTAAGAATGGCGAATTTTGGTGTGTGGATGTTAATTAAGTGTGCGAAATATGCACTTTGATGAGATTTTGTAAAACTTTCAACTGTAACCGCGAGGGAGGGGGAGTAAAAAGCAGGTAAGGGACTGCCGAAGGCATTGGGCAACTTAAAATTAGATTTTGACGGATTTCAATGATTTTTTTTTTTTTTTTAAGATATTTTATTATTATCAATGATATGCTGTTTTGGGGATTCATTTCAATATAATGACCAGCGAAGCGGGCAAAGCCTGCTAGTAGAACCATAAAAAGATTAGTTGTCTAAAATACGGCAGAAATAGCGCTCATAGCATATTGTTACAAGGGATTAAGTCTTATTGTTACAATGGATTAAGTCTAAAATGGTGACAAAAATTCAAAAGCCGCCAAAGAGAACTATATTAAGGCTGGACTATCAGTTTTACAACCCATGAATTATATATAAACACAAAAAATTAATTGTCGACAGACGTAGCCGGTCACAGCATATTGTAATATTCGGCGTGAAATTGCTGTCATTTAATGGTTGATTGGATAAACGTATGAAATAACGTAAAAGCAAATATTATGTTGTCTAAACCCAGTTACATTCGAGTCCAGTCCGAGTTACATGTGAACAACACGTATAGTGTTGTTCACATGTAACTGGGATTCAAATATAAAAGGGAAACTCCAATTTTTTCGATACTATCTATTTCGAAACTGTTATATAATAAGCACCTAAATGGAAGCTCATTGGTAAACTATTGTCGCAGGTAATAGGGACAAGCGCCCGAGTTGCAGTGGATGACCAAATCGCTGCCGAATGCAGCAGGGACCTGGAGCGAGCTTCTGAACAATTTCAGTAATTTATTTTATTTTTATAAAGCTATATAGAAAAGAGTTTCCTTTAAATTAGTGGCCAGCAAAGCGGGCAAAGCCTGCTAGTATAACATTTAACAGACACATAAAACTATTTAATAAACACTATAGTGTTAATCAACTCTAATAATACTAAGAATACCAGTACTACTAGGCATTTTCTTTTTACAAGCTATTTACACAAAATCAACTTAATCACTTTCTGTTAGTAATTAATTGTTTTAAAATACTACATTGGTATCAACATAGTTTGGTTAGCCATTGGCAAGCCAAAAAAAAAAAAAATTGTTTTGTGGGTAACTTGACCTTTAAAATTGTGAGAAGTCAAGTCTTTCTAAAAAGGTGACTTGGGATAAAGGTGGAAACTGGTGAATTTCTACAGAGGGCAAAAACAAATAATTTTTCCCGTGCTCTCTGATCACTTTACAGTGGTGAAGATCAGGAGATCACGAGAATGATTAAAAAAAAAAAAAAAAAAAATACTTGGGGCATGGAGTTGATCCCTAACTAAAATTATTCATGACTTAATTTGAATTTTTGAGGATTATTATAGTAACTTAACTTAGATGAATGAACAATTTCTGACTTTCTTTTAAAATGGGGACTGGGTTTGTCTATTTCAAAATTAACTTCAGATATTTGTTTTAAGATTGTATAAGGACCTGAGTAAGGTGGACTTAACTTACGTGTGTTGGGATATTGGAATTCTTCATAAATAATTTCATCACCAACTTTAAATTTAACAGGGAGAAATCGAGCATCAAATCGGATTTTTTTTTTTTTTATGATATTGTATTGTTTTTTCTTTTGCTATTTTTCTAGCTTCATCAATTGAAGGATAGTAACTATTGTTTACTAATAATGGATCATATGGTAATTCTCCTAATAATAAATAACTAGGTGGGAATTGAGTTACAGAGTGAGGTGTTAAGTTATATTGATTTAAAACTTCACCAATTAATTTAGTCCAGGGAATTTTATTTGAAGAAGAGTTAACCTTACATTTTAGACGCGTAACAATAGTCTGATTGAGGCGCTCGATTTTTGCCGTTGCATTCGGGATGATGGTTACTTGTTAACAAATGTTTCGTATCATAATTTCGAAGGAATTTTTTGAAACGGGATGCTGTGAATGCTGCATTCCTATCTGTTAACAATTTTTTAGGTACTTGAATTTGGAAAAGTTGTTTTAAAAAGTTTGTATAAGTTTCAGTGGTAACGCTTTTTGATGGAAATCCCCACGCATCACGGGTTGCATGGTCCACGACCAAATGCAAATATTTTTTTGTAGAATTATAGTAGTTCAGCCCACCAACAGTGTCCAAAGACAAACATTCAAAAGGTTTATCTGTTGGCGGTACTTCCTGCAAAGAACCAAACCGTTTTTGTCTACATTTTTTATTTATTTAACAGGTATGACAATGTTTTACAAAATGTCAATATCTTTATTAATTTTTGGCCAATAATACTGTGGTGTAATTAAATTTATCATTTTATAAATTCCTGGATGTCCAAATTGAGTGTGGGTTTTCTCTAGGAGGGTAATCTTAATGACATCGGGACTATTATCTTATACAAACCTTTCTTTTTAATTACAATTACATCTTCAATTTCAAAAATTTTCTTAATGTTAATACCTATGTTTTCTTTTTTCTGGTTTTCTTTAATTTCATTTAAGTCTAGGAGGTGTACATGGTGTGACACATTTCCCAAAACAGGCAATCTAGATAGCATATCAGCTTCAATATTTGTTGATCCTTTTTGATATTTAATTTCATAGTCAAATATACTAAGTTTAAGGGACCAGCGGAATAATCTTCCTCTTAAATTTTTAACATTTTTTAACCAAGTGAGAGACGCATAATCCGTATGTATGACAAAAACTTTTGACCGTGCAAATAATGATAAAAGTTATCTAAGGCATCAATAATTGCTAAACATTCTAATTCTGTAATTGCATAATTTTTTTCATAATCTCGTAAATTTCTTGAACGATATGCCACTGGGTGTAAAGTACCATTCACATCTGCCTGTTTAACAACACATCCCACACCATGACTCGAGGCGTCAACAAATAACTGACAAGGAGTTCTGGGATCATAAAGTCTTAAAATAGATTTACTTATAAGAGCATTTTTTAATTTTTGGAAGGATTTTTCACATTTCTGGTCATAAACATAGGGGACATTTTTCTTTAATAAATTATTTAAAGGAGCTCTTGTTTCGGCATATTTTGGAATAAATCTAGCATAAACGTTAACTGATCCCAAAACTCTCTGTAATTCCTTGACATTTTTTGGTTGTTTCAAATTTTTTATTACTTCAACATTTGGATTATCAGAGGTAATTAGGCCATTAGTTATTTCGTATCCTAAGAAATTAATTTTTGTTTCGGCAAAATTGCATTTTGATAATTTTAATTTTAAGTAATTTTAACACATATATCAAAAAGTTGTTGTAGGTGTTGGAAGTGTTCCTCTTCTGACAGTGAAAATGCAATTATATCATCAAAATAATTACAGGCAAAGTCTATTTTGTATTTACTTAGAATCCGTCTAATGGTTCGATCGAAGATAGCAGGGGCATTTTTAAGCCCAAAGGGAAGGTATTTCCACTCATATAATAAGAGAGTTGTAGCGAAGGCCAATTTTTCAGTATCTTTTGGGTGAATAGGAATGTGCCAATATCCACTTGCTAAGTCAAGAGTGGAAAAAATTTTTGCTTTAGCTAGTTTATCTAACAAAGTATCTATTCTGGGAAGTGGTTCAGCATCTGTTTTAGTGATTGAATTGAGTTTACGGAAGTCAATACATAATCGCGTCTTTTTTCCTTCTTCCCGTTTATACACCAAAGTTACAGGTGCGGAATAAGGTGAACAACTTTTTTTTATAATACCGGCCTGTAATAAATTTTGAATTTGGGTTTTAATTTCCTCTTCTTCCTTAGGGGAAGTTCTACATGCTCTGAGTGAAATAGGTAAATCTGAAGTTAAACGAATGCTTTGTGGTTCCATATGAATTCTTCCAACATCATATTTAGATTTTGCAAAAATTTGGACATATTTTGCAAAAGTAGGAAGTTTTCCTTCTCTAGCAGACTGAGGATTTACGTGGTTCTCAGTGGCTTGAGTATACTTGAACTCCCTTACTCTATTGGTTGTTGGAATATTAAAATTTTTCCTTTGACTATTGGTATTTTCACTTTCAGAAGTTATATGTAAAGTTTGTGTACATTTAGATATATTTTTTAACAATGGGAGAATGGTATTATTTTGTTTTACCAGTTTTTTAGCGCAATCAATACTCAATTGAAACAGACAACAATGTGATAAACCAAGGAGAGCATAAGGTAAGTTATTATCTAATATAAACATTTCAATATTTTTTGTAATATTACCAATTTGTAATTTAAAGTAACATTTTTCTCGAATTGTCAACATCCCCTGCGTTTGAATGACATGTAATGGTGAGACCTTTTTCGTTTGAAGTTTAAATTTATGGACAAAATGTTGAGGAATAATGCTTAAGCTGCTGCCCGTATCGAAGATTAAAAGAATGGTAGAGTACGATTCTGGATTTTTAACACCTTGATTAATTTGCTTGTTTTTTCTTTGGATATCCTTGTATATAATGCGACCGGTCGCTGCAAACTGTCAATAGGTGTTATTTGTACCATCTGTTGTATTATCTACCACTATTGACTCTTCTGTGACATGAGTTGGATTTTCTTGTTTAAAAGGGCATTCACTATGCCAATGAAAGGCATTAGGGATGTTGAGTTTCGAACAATATTTACATGGGAGAGGAGGCAAAGTGCCTTGAAAGTGAATGTGTGTATTTGGGTTTGAAAAATGGGGTCTAGGCCCTCTTAGATTGGGTCGAGTATTGTTTGTCCAATTTGGTCTATTTTGATTAGGGTATCCCACATGTGGTCTCTGCACATTAGGAAACCGGTACTCCAGGGTTGTAGTCGGGGAGCATACTGAACTGGGTTGCGATTTTCCCCGTCTTGTGGATAGGTGAACCTTTGAAATTGACCCGGCAACTTGTTTGGAAGGGGATCAGCAGATTTTTCTGATATTTGCAGTTTATTTAATTTGTGGACAAGATCCCTCCATTCATTTAATGTTTTTGGCGCATTAGCCACAACAAGTTGTCTTAAAGTCAGTGGCAATCCGTCGGTTAATCCTTCCATGAGAAATTTGGGCTCTAGGCCTAGTGCTCGCCCTACTTGGAGTTTTTTATGATAATATTCTATGACATTTTCACCTGCTTTAAAGCAAATGCTCGAGAAATCTGTTAAAGATGTTTCACCAGGTGTCGTGAATTCCTCTGTAAAAATTTCAACCAATTCCTCCGAATGAAGCATGTTTAAACTATTGTTTATATACACTGTGAGGGCTTTACCCTTCAAAAATCTTTGTATATTACGGACTCGCCAAACTTCATCTTTTCCATTCTCATCGCACCAGGCTTCAAAATACATTAGCCAGGACGTCCACATCATGCCGTTTTCAGGGCAAAAAGCAATGAGGACATTGTCCTCTCTTACAGTGGGAGATTTATTTACACTTAAAGATTTCTTTACATCATCTGATTCATCTGCATTACCTATTGCTTTTACTAGTGTGTTTGGGGAGGGCAGGTTATTCACATCAAGTAGGTCATTTTCTAAATTTGTGTCCACAAGTAAATTTTCATCTATATTCTTGGGTGGTGTCAATACACCTGTTGGGGTGTCACCTGTGGACATAGTTAATTTTATTCACAATTCAAAATTTTGAAAAAAGAAAACTTTTTTTTTTTTTTTTTTGAAACAGGTAAATTATTTAATTTTGCGAATTAAATTGGGTGTTTATTAATTATCACAGCTTTATTCAATAAATTAAATATCACAATTAATATAAATAGTCTGCCTTTTTTTTCATATATCACAGTTATATCAATTACCTAAATAAATCCTACTAATAAATAAATATAAATAACACATAACAAATAAATAAATCAAATTTATTGACGTTCAATATAAATAGCACACAACAAAATTCCTTTCTGAAAAAAAAAAAAAAAAAAAAAAAATTAACTTTCTCTATAAATTTTTATGACAATTTACTTTTAAATATCTTAACATGAAATATAATAACCAAGTATGAAATTTTATTTTATTTTATTTATTTATTTATTTATTTTATTATTATTATTATTTTACTTATTTATTTATTTATCTTTATCAATTTCAATGCAAGTCATACAATATATCGCGAACATAAAATAGAACTACATTAAGCACTCAGAGCTCCTTCAATATAAGAAGAGAAAACATCATCCATGCTGGAAGGATCACCACGTGACAGAATGCCTACATTGGGCTCAAAACCATATGTCTTGGACTACAGAATGGATATCTGTAGTTTTTTCAGATGAGAAAAAATTTAATTTAGACGGCCCAGATGGATATCAATATTATTGGCACAGTTTGGAGAAAGAAGACGAAGTGTACTTTACTCGGCAAGTTGGTGGTGGTGGCGTGATGGTGTGGCTAGCTGTTGGCTATGGTGGAAGGACAAATTTAGTGTTCCTAAGTAAGAAGCAGACTCACAAAGATTATTTTTAAACACTAAGCAGTGAGTTTTTGCCATTTGCGTGTGATCTTGGGGGAGAAAACAGGATTTTCCAACAAGATGGAGTGTCAATACACACCACTAACAGTGATAAAAAATGGTTTCATGAGAACAACTTCAATGTTTTACCCTGGCCAGGCAAGAGTACGGATATGAATCCTGTAGAAAACATTTGGGCTATACTTGTTCATAAAATTTATGAGGGTGGACGCCAGTATGAATCAATTCACCATCTCAAAGAAGCTCTTACAAACATTTGGGAAATTTTCTGTCAAAAAAAGATTCAGAATCTCATTGATTCGATGCCTAACAGAATATACGAATTTATTAAAGCAAATAGGAGACGAACCCTTTACTAAAAACATTTTATTTTAGAGATACAAGATGTGTCCGTCTACTTTTTTTAAGAAAAATTACAGTGCAAATATGCCCCATTTTTGTTTTCTGAATTTTTCCACTACATAATTCAAAAGGATTGAATCTATATCCAAAAAATAATAATATATGATGTCCGTCTACTTTTTTTATGCAATGTAAATATATTGTATGTGAGTGATAAAACTGTATACTGCATGTTTAGGGGAGAAGTTCAAACAACGAAAAATTCATTTTATGTTGTGTGTAATATTGGCATTAGATGGCAAAATAAAAAGGATAAATCTGGCTTAGAATGAAAATTTAACACGTCATTTAGTTTTCAGCAAGGAAACTTTAGTGAGAATTAATAGATACCTCTTATCCTATTAGAAATATGTAAAATGAAAAATTTGATACTCAAAAAAAAAAAAAAAAAAAGATCTTTACTAGAAAAAAAAATGCTAAAAAGCTTTGTTAGAGGAAATATTAGTTTGTGTTTAACAAACTAATATTTCTATTATTACGAAGATGACTTGGCAAGTAATCAATTTATATAATTTGCAAGAGAGCTGACGATTCCGGTTTGTACTCATCTATATAGCAAATTGCGACCTAATTTTCATACTTTAGTTAATTTAAAAAAATCTAATTGCCCGATCGATAAGCTGTCTAGTCCGACGGATTCAGAAAAATCGCTTCTTTTGTTTGGTACCTTATTTGTAACGAAGTTCTGATTAGATTTTTTAAAATTAATTAAAATATGAAAATTATAACCTGGTAATAACTTCAAAATTGGACATTTAAATTTATAATTGTTACCAAAAAATGTTATTTATTTTATTTATTTATTTTATTTTTTTTTTTTTTTTTATTTATTTTTTATTTTTTTTAGCATAAAATGAAATATACTTTCACTCGAAAAATAAAAAAATATAAAATATTAAATTTGCTCATGCATATGAAAATATGAAAACATGAAAATGGAGTAAAAAAACAACCATAACATTTTTTAATATACTTCAATTTTAGATTTCTTTTTAGTTCCCCATCATACTATAGGTATGGGGAACTTAGGTAATCGTGAAAATTTTCGACCTCGGTTTTTTGACTTTTCTACACGTTTTCAGGTGTGAGGAATACGAAAATGACAAAATTTCTATGGTGTCTGTCTGTAGGGTGTCTGTTAGTGTGTCAGTGTGTCAGTCCGTTAGTATGTCAGTCCGTTAGTGTGTTAGTCCGTTAGTTTGTTAGTCTGTTAAAACGATATCTCACGAACAAATGATCGCAGAGAGGTCAGATCAGTTTTAAAACATTACTTTCGACACTGGCAAGAACCCTATTCATTTGCAACATTCGAATTTAAAAACTTCGTAAGTTATTAGAAATTTACGATTTTCTTAACATGGGAGAATAGGACAAAAATTCACTTAAACGTGCATTTAATGGAAACTTTTTACTGTAAAAATGTCAGACCAGTTTTAAAATATCAGTTTTGATGCCGGAATGAACATCAGTAACTATAAATATGCTACTTTGGAAATTTCGCAAGTTATTGGAAATTTACGAATTTTTTAAAATGGCAGTATAGAGCAAAATTTCACATAAACGTCAATTTTGAGAGATATTTTCATCGTAAAGATGTCAGACTACTTTTGAAATATTATTTAGGACACTGGCATGATTATTAATGACTATGAATTTTCCAATATAAAAGATTTCGTAAGTTATTGGAAATTTACGAATTTCTTAACATGGCTGAATAGAGCAAAATTTCACATAAACGTCAATCTTGAGGGATATTTTCATCGTAAAGATGTCAAACCACTTTTTAAATATTATTTTGGATACTGGCATGAATATCATAGACTACGATTTTTCCAATTTAAAAATTTCGTAAGTTATTTGGAATTAACGATTTACTTAACATGTCAGAATAAGGCAAAATTGAGCATAAATTTCCATTTTGAGGATCGTAAATACATTAGACAACTTCAAAATTACATTTATGATATTTGTTTGAACATGATTGAATACAAATATTTTAATAGGAAAATTTCGTAAATCATTCGTAATTTACGATTTTATCAACTTAGCGAAATTGCAAATTTTTCATATAAATATGAATTTTAAGGATTATTGCATTGGAAAAAGTAGGATGAAAACTAAACAACGGAATTGACCCTGATAAAATAAATTAATAGATTAGAATAAGATATATATATCGAAGTGAACGGTGGATAGCCTATTAGGCGGGGATTTCATTCTGTCATAATATCAAGCTTTGGTCAAATTCATTTTTTTTAACATGATTATAATATGTCTCGCACTAGAAATTTATGAGAACATAAATATGATGGGGAACTGAGCAGAGTCCACCTATGCCAACTAGTTTCTTTTGTTTAAGTTAAGTAGTATGTTTTTGGCACGGATGAATCGCACTTGGCATGGAAAGCTAATTCATTGATAATCTTGGGTAATATTTTTAAATTTTGATGCTAAAATAGATCGAACATTTTTCGCCATTCACTCTACTTTTTTGAAAGCCACTTTAAGCCAAGTTAGCGCATCAAAAATATAAATACATTATAAAATATTGAAAAACAGAAAAGGAAAGGAAGAAGAAAAGAAAAGAAAGAAACAGAAAAAATAATCGCATACATTATATATTTTTGTCTAAAATGGCGATAAAAATTCAAAAGTCGACAAGGGAAGCTATATTAAGGCTGTACTACAATCAGATTTACATATTTATTTATTTATTTGTCTATATACCAACTACTATTAACTAACTCAACGACTATTATAACTAAAAAAAAAAATTGTCTCATGCGGATAGATGTAGCCGATCATAGCATATTGTAACATTATATTTGGCGTGAAATTGTTGTCATTTTTTAGTTTATAATATAAATCAAATAAATATAGAAAATAACGTGAAAGAAAATAATATGTGCACCACGTATAGTGTTGTTCATATGTAACTGGGATTTAAATATAAAATTGCTACTTCAATTTTTTGGATACTGTCCGTTTCGAAACTGTCATCTGATAAGCACCCAAATGGAAGCCCACTGGTAAGCTATTATCACAGGCAATAGGGACAAGCACCCGAGAGTCTGCAAAAGGTAGGTAGCCGAAGGTAGCCCACTGCCGAAGGTAGCGGGGGCAGGAAACGAGCTTTTGAGCAACTTCATGATTTTATTAAATTTTATTTTTGTTTATAAAGCAATATAGAAAAGAGTTTCCTTTAAATATAGTGACCAGCGAAGCAAGCAAAGCCTTCGTTGATTCACTACCTTAATTGATTTCACATTCCGTCATTTTTGACGGGGTTATATACTAGTATAAATATAAATAACTAGCAGGCTTCGCCCGCTTCGCTGGTCACTATTTCTAAATGAATCATTATAGTTAATGAATTCTCAAAATTACATCAATTTTTATCATGCGAAAGAAAAAAGAGAGAAAAAAAATGTGATTGGAAAAAATGTCGCAATGGGTCCCCACTGCCCTTGGCAGCGCAGGCAATTGTGCGCTACGCGCGCGCATTTATGTTCAACACTCTTAATGAATAACTATATTATCGTAAGGAAAAAACATAAATAAACAACAACAACAACAACAAAAATTCTCCCATCAGTGGAATAATCGGTTCGGACCACCACTGCCTGCGGCTGCGCATACAGGCGCGAAAGGCTCGCATGCTCCTTCACCTACCGTTCCCGTCCCTCCTAATTATTTTAGACTTTAATAAATACTCGCAGTCGTTCTCTCGGGCTTTTAAACCTAATAATACTAATTTCCAACATTTTATCTGAATTTCTTTATTTTTTACCCCTGCGCCCGATCCCTTCCCGCCCTTCGTAATAATTGTGTACTTTCGAAAATATCCGCAATCGATTTATCGGGCCTCAAAACCTAACAACACTAATTTTCAGCGCTCTAACTCTTATTTATATATTTTTGCCCTCTCACCTCCCCTTCCCGTCTATTCTAATAATTTTACTAATTTGAAAATATACGCAATCGATTTGTAGGTATCAAAAACCTCCATGTACCAATTTAATAACTTTACAAATTCAAAAATATCCGCAATCGATTTGTAAGTATCAAAAGCCTCTATATACCAATTTTGAACGACCTAACTCTATTTTCATTTTTTGCCCCTCCGTCCCCTCCTCCCGCCCCTCCTAATAACTTTACAAATTCGAAAATATCCGTAATCGATTTGTAGGTATCAAAAACCTGTATGTACCAATTTTGAGCGGTCTAACTCTATTTTTATTTTTTTGCCCCTCCGCCCCCAACCCACACCTTACTGACCCTCCTAATAACTTTGCACTTTCAAAAATATCCTTATTTGACTTGCAGATCTCTAAAACCTATCTGTACCAATTTTGAACGGTCTAACTATATTTCTATTTTTTTACCTCATAGCCCCCCTTTCCCGCCCCACCTGGGACAAATTTCTAAAATTAAAGAAATTAGTTTTTATGTATTTATTGGAGCTATATTTTAGAGCAAAAATATCTTACACCTATATTTTTTTCTGTTTGCAATATAAAGGATTATTTCAATTCACGTTTTGCCCCCTCTCCTCCCCACTTGGGGGCTGAATTTCGAAAATTCCAGAAATTAGTTTTTAGGTATTTGTATTAGCTATATATTAGAACAAAAATTTAACATATACCTGTTTTTCTGTTTGAGATATATAGGAGTATGTGAAACCACGTTTTGTGCATGTGAAATCACGTTTTGCCCCCTTTCCCCCCTTGGGGACCGAACTTCTAAAATTCCAGAAATCGGTTTTTAGATAATTAAATTAGCTATATTTTAAAGCAAAAATTTTACGTATATCTGTTTTTTTCTTTGAGATATGAAGGTTTTTGTGAAATCACATTTTCCCCCTACACCCACTTGGGGGGCGAATTTGGCATAATCGCTTCTTAAGGGGTGCTTCCACTATATGTTCTATAATCTGACACAGTTTCGAGTCAGTGGCTCCAGTATATTTTGTTGTGCATTGATGAGTCAGTGAGTGAGTGAGTGGAAGTACTCTTTTATATGTATAGATTAAATTAAATAACAATTTATCGTATTTGTTGCCGAATAAACCCTATCCGCGATTGTAATGAAATGCCCGCCCTCTGGTGGGCTAAGGTGAAATTACAATAAACATGCTTTAATTAGAATTCCATCCAGCCGCCATTGCTTGCCGATATTTAGTTTCACATATATTTATTGAATAAAAATGAATAAATACGGTAAAAAAGATAACACATACTTTTGTGTGCCACAGTGTAACTCCAAAGGATCAAGAAATCCAGAATTAAGCTTCCATTTATTTCCAAATGACAAATTTAAAATTTCAGTTGCTTCGCCTAATGGAAGTAAAGAATTAATCCGATGATTTGAAACTAATATTTGTTCAACTTCAGTTAAAAATCTACTTCCGATCGAACTTTGAATAAACTGAAGTATTTTTTTCAAAAGCAATCAATTTTCCATAATGTAATGGCGGAGAAATTATAGTACAAATATTAAGTAGAATAACAAAAAGAACAATAATGAATACATGTGGCTATTATATTTACTAACAACTGCAGTTCACAAAGCGCCGTCTATCGATCATTACAAACGCGGATTAAAAGGCAAACGCTCTAAAGGACCAATATTTCTAGGTCACAACGAGGCTATCTTTTTAGTGAGGATTTATCATAGAATAATAATAAAGGAAGAAGGAGCATAAGTGTTTCTACATAAGCTGTTGTGTTGCCACAACAAACAGCGATAATAGTGCTGAGGATGGGTGCCCTACTTCAAGGTTGAGAGGAGCAAAAGTAGCTTTCGCTGGCATTTCACTAGAAGGGGTTTGTAAGCATTAAGAGTATTGGCGTGCTCCTTCTTCCTTTATTATTATTCTATGGGATTTATACGCAAGCGAAGTGTGACGTCACTGACCGTCCGTGGATGCAAGAAAAATATTTCCTATGTTGATCTCCCATTGGATTTTTTGTAAAAAATTATTGAAAATCGAGGAAAATTATTTCCCGATTTTAATCCCCGTATTTGGGTATAGCTATGTATTAGTCGTCGTATGCATGTGTTAGATTGACTTATTTTGCTGTCAAATTGACAAAATTTTAATTTTTAATTTCAAAACTCTGTCATCCTTGGCGTTTTTTTGTATTTGGCAATCAAAAACGTAATACGAAAATATGCATGTCAGATGTATATTTTCATAATATGTATTTACGAAATATTGTTTCATATTATTCATTACTTTCTTAATATACGTTGTAAAAATAACCATGATTTTTGAGATGAATTAAATATGTTCGTCAGATAATTTGGCGATACTTTTTTTTTTTTTCCGCAAAGGATAACAGATATGAAATCTATTCCACTGCAACATATGAGTATCTTATATCAGACATTTTATTTAGACATTTGAGAACAAATTTGACTGCAAATTATGATAGAATACTTATCATTTTCCTTTAAATTAGTATATTAGTTGGATATTTATCGTGTAATTATCATCCTTTGAAATTAAATGTTTATGTTTTCAATCGAATATGGAAGTTTGCTATTTTTTTTCCTAGAGTTTTGAAATTTAAAATTCAAATTTTATCAATTTTTCAGCAAAAACAACTTAATCTAAAGCATTACACGATAACTAATGCATATCTGTACAAAAATATGGGGATTAAAATCGGGAAATAATTTTCCTCGATTTTTAATAATTTTTTACAAAAAATCCAATGGGCGATAACCTTGGAAATATTTTTCTTGCATCCACGAACGGCCAGTGACGTCATCACTTTGCTTGCTTATTGCACTTTAGTATAATATTTCGATCCCTGTGATCCATGTATTAAATGAATGTAACAAACACTGAAACAATCTATGTATGTTCTAACTCATTGTTTATTTTATTTATTTATTTATTTATTTTTCACGTATGATTAATCACGAGAGAAATGAAAATGTTAGTTTTCTAGAACAAAATAAAATAAATTTGCATAATTTTGAAAGTGACTGGAATTGCTAGGTAAAATTTTATTCAATTTATTTCAAATTTTCATTAATAGAACTTTTTTTTTTTTTTTCTTTTCAAACAATTTCTAAGTTTTTGGTTTTTGATATTTTGCATTGTATAAAAAAATCACCAATCTAAGTAGTATGTCTCAAAAATTAAAAATCCCTGCAAAAATTGGAACCACTGTTAAGAGAGCCATCCGCCATCTTAATGAACCTAAAGGATCGTCTTTTGCGGCTATCAAGAAGTATTTGATGTCTGTTTACCACACCAGTGGCGATGTGCCTGATTCATCAAGTATCAAACTGTATTTAAAAGATGCAGTCGACAAAGGCGATCTGTTGAAGCTAGATAATGCCAAGTATAAGGTTAAAGAGACGGCAAGACGTAGGAGATCACGAAGATCCAAGAGCAGATCTAGATCTAGGAAACGTTCAGGAGGAAGACGGCGCTCCCGATCTGGTGGTAGGAAACGTAGACGCTCTCGATCTGGAAGTAGGAAACGCAAGCGCTCTACCAGCGGAAGAAGACGTAAACGTGCCACTTCCGGACGACGAAGAAGGTCAAGACGATCAAAAATGCCTGTTGAAGATGAATAAGCATATCTGACAGCTTTGTGAAAATTCCAGTATGACAGAACTCATTAAATTTATTTATAATGACTTTTAAACAAAATCCTATTGATATGAACCAGATCAGTCAAATAACAGAAACTAAGTAATAAAAGAAAGTTAATTATTTAATTATCATGTTTTCTGTATTTTTAATGTAACATAAATTAAAATTAAACAGTAGTAGGAATTTAAATAATTAAACAGTTAAATATTCAGATTTAAATTTTAAAATAGGTGTCCTGTGAACTAGTCTAGTTAAGAAAGCGCGACGGTCGCCAAATGGGCGATAAGCGCGCAGGAGAAAAACAAGACGTCCTGTAAATGTCGTTGAAATCTGAAATTGCGCCAAGGCCATCGCTGATTCTTCATCACTCCCAATCAAGTTATCTATTTTCAATGTGTCATCAGATCATTTTATAGAAGAAAAAAAAAATGAATTTTTTTTCATTTTCAACTTTACATAAGCGCTATTTTATCCTAGCCGCATATGATGACAAAAATAATTATAAGATAAAAAAAACTTTTTATATACAATGTTTTTAAATTTTTTGATGAATCATTAATAAAATACGCGAGGGGAAAAAAAATAATATTTAAGCATGCGGACTGAGTTCAGTGAAATAATAATAATAGTGGAAAAAAAAAAAGGTTTTAAAAATAAAATATTACTCCTTTTAAAACAACGTATATTACCATCGTAAACTACTTAAGCACTTATCAATGTGTATAAATTTTTTAAATTGATAATAACGTCAATTTTTGTGAAATGCATAATTTAACTTTTTACATTTTTTTAACGTTCATGTTGTTTTAAGTGTATTTATTTGGAACAACTTCAGCATATCCCCACAACGATATTTGGCGATTTTTTGTTGGCGATTATGGCTAAATCATATATCTAAAAATCATAAATGATAAAATCATAATCTAAATCATAAAACATAAAATCATAAATCCAAAATAAACAACATATAGGGTGCCATATTATATTGCAAACAGTCCAGAACGACATCGTTATCTTCAAAATGGCGCCAAAGAAAAATCGCCAAATTCAGCTGTGGGGATATACTGAAGTTATACCATTTATTTTTATGTCGAAAGAAAATGAACTCTTTTTTTTTTTTTTTTTTTTTTTTTTTTTCAACAATTAAATTGTAGCTAAGATTTTAATGGCTATTTTATGGCTATTAAGAGCTTATTATTTTCATATTTTAATTAATTAAAAGAAAACTATTCGAAAATTCGAAAATCTGACTTCGAAGTATTGTGTTGTCACCGGGTTCTGAGCTACTGTGAAAGTTTCAAATGTCTATAGCTAGTAGGGAAGTTAGTTAAAAATAGATTGCAAAATTTGTACCGGACAAACAAACAAACAAAAAAACATACAAACAAACAAGAATAGAAGTTATTAAAAACATGGTAATAACTGAAGAACAGGGTATTTTTTTTTTCTCCAAACTGGTAGAAAAGACGCCAAATGTGGTGCTACTTTAATTTCTCATATTATCGTCAAAACTTGTTTAAATTTCGGCAACCCCTTAAATTTGAGCACGGCCGCGGACCCCTTATAAAAAAAAAAAATACCTTGATTTGTAGGCCGCCATCTTTGATTCTGACGAAAACAACCCCTTGGCATCGTGACCAACGAGATATATAAAGTAGAGTGATAAATGGTAACCCTTGAGAAGGTCCAAGATGAGTCATGTGACATGCTTTCCTTGCACATGCGTATTCGGTGGTTTCCTTGGTAACAGCTCATTTTCAGTACATTTCTATGGCAACGGTTTCAATGTTTTTGTTTACTTTACGTAGTTTAATATTCTTTTGTTCTAAACCATTTTGATTTTGATTTTACTTCTTTTTTATTTCGTGTAGTTGAACTTTAACCGACAAAATGCTTAAAAATAGTTGAAAAATTATTATTTGTTGTTAAATTTAGCTCTTTAAAAGTTTAAATTTTGTTTTATAAACACTTTTAAAGTTTGTTGAGAAACGATGAAAAGAAAGGTATTTTATTATTTATTAAAATGTGAAATATGTGTAAAATTATTTTAAAAGCAATTTATTTCGGTCATAGGACTGTCATGTTACTTAATAATAATGATAATTTGTTGAACTGATATTTTAAATGCCAAAATAGCGATAAAGGGCCAAACACAGCAACCTATTCGAGCATGTCATGTGATTCATCTTGAACCACAGAAAGCTAATCCTTCATCCATTGAATCAGCACTCTAATTTATATATCTCGTTGATCGTGACACCGAAATTTTGGGTTGGTGACAGGATCGTACCCTGTTCTTCAGGATTCCTTTTATTTTTTATTCTGTTTTCACCTACCTGGATATAAATGTGTGTGATTCGGTACAAATTGCAGGTTGGTCTACAACCCTACTTGGCGATTTTCTTATCGCGTCGTTTTAAACGATAACGATGTCGTTCTGGATTCTTTGCAATATTTGTTTATGTTTGGAACCCATGGCAACCATTTCTGAAAATCACATTTCGCCATAATCACCGAAAGAAAATTGCCAAATAGAGTTGTGGACCAACCTGTAAGTTGTTCCCATATTTTTATCTATCCGCGTTTGTAATGATCGATAGATGGCACTCTCTGAACTGCAGTTGTTAGTAAATATAATAGCCACGTGGATTAATAATTGTTCTTTCTCCGCCATTACATCATGGAAAATCGATTGCATAATATGATGATATGCAGTGGTGTGATAATTTCACCTTAGCCCACCAGAGGGCGAGCATTTCATTACAATCGCGGATCACCTTCAATGAAAGTGCAAACATTTTTTTTTTTTTTTTTTAATCTAAATATATAAAATTGAAAAATCCGCGTTTGTAATGATCGATAGATGACGCTTTCTCAACTGCAGTTGTTAGTAAATATGATAGCCACGTGTTTTTCCTTGTTGTTCTATCACTGTTTCAGCGTGAAAGCTATCAGTGGTATATAGGTTGCGTGTAGTTTGCATAAATAAGACTTCAAATCATGAAACTAATATTATTTACATACTATTTACAATCTAAATGATACAAAGGATGAATTAATTATTTATTGCAGTAGAATGTATAGAAATATAAGCTAGCATTATTACAAATATTCTAGCTCAGAGACAAAGTAAACATTGTTCCACGAAAGTTTTGGTTTCTTATCGCTACATAGGAAACAAAACGTTTTTTGTTGCCAGATGCGTAAAGTCTTTTTTACTATCGGCAGTGTTGCCAGTTGGCTGCAGTGGTATGATAATTTCACCTTAGCCCACCAGAGGGCGAGCATTTCATTACAATCGCGGATTGTCTGTGTATAGGGCAGTTCCTTGTTTGTAAACAAACATCTCAACTTTTATGAGTGGTTGGCAAAAAGGCTTGGGAAAAGCATTGCGATGGCGGATCACCAACGGAAAATCAATGGTGGGCGGGGCGCGGGAAAGTCGAGCGCGCTTTTTTGCCAACCACCAGACGTCACGAAGAAATGCTCTATCCGCCCCGAACGCATTTTTTATTTCAATCGAATAATTGGTTAAACGATATTAAATAACCACATTTTAACTTTAAAATAATTAAAAAGAAAAACCGGCAAATTGATGCCAAAATAAATAAGCAATTATATTTCTTTTTATGTCGAAAACAAATGAACCTGCCAGAAAATCCGTGCTAAAGAAATGGAATACTATCAGTATAGAACCCCTTGGCGAAATTTAATATTCGGCGTCGAAATAGCTCGGACGTTTCTCGCCAAAATCTTTACTTACGCAATTGCAATAGCCATTTTAGTTCATTGCCAAAATAACAATAAAATTTAAAAGCCACCATTGGGCTCCCATGCTAAAGCTGTACCAAAGGAATTTTTAGAAATTAATATAAGGTCATTCCATATAACTTCAAGAAAGTGTGTTGCTCAACTATTTTTGTTTCTTTTCATACTTGTGTGCATTATAGACACATATATGATAGATGTTCAAAACAACTTTTATTTTTCTCTACTATTAACCTGGTGTCTTCCCATATGCGTGATTATCATTTGCGCGAAGTGGTGTAAAATTCAAAGTAAAAATACAAGAATAGTACGAGTCGCATACGATCTCAGATTCGCACACAGCAAAACAGCGGTGTGCAGTTTTTTTTCTTTTTTTTTTCTTAGTTTTCATGTGCACGAAGCGTATATACGTTTGCGATATTGATTGCTGTGAAAACGAGTTACGAGTATTCTCAGATTCATGCACAGCGTGGTAGGGGTGTCCAGTGATATATATATATATATATATATTTTTTTTTTTTAAGCGCGTGGTAGTGATGGCTGCGGAACCGAGCTACAGGCGTTCTCATATTCAGGCACAGCGAGGTAGGGGTACCCAGTGATTTTTTTTTTTTTTTTTTTTTTTTTTCGGTTTTTACGTGCATGGTAGCCCAGTTATGGGCGTCCTCAGATTATCAAGTCAAAAAGGAAGAAATCACCTGCACGCCTGGTCCTGCAATTTCCGGTCGTACAAATGGGAATTTTTCACCCATTCGCGCAAGTGGTACTTATTCGGTGTCTTCTCATATGCGTGAAGTGGTGAAAATTTTCCATTTGCGCGAACAAAGTAAAAATACACGAACAGTATGAGTTACACAGCGAGGCAGGGGTGTCCAGGGTTTTTTTTTTTTTTTTTTTTTTTTTTCATGCGCGCGTGATACTGATTGCTGCGAAAACGAGTTACCAAAGTTTTCAGATTCATGCACAGCGGGGTAGGGGTGTCCAGTGACTTTTTTTTTTTTTACGTGCGTGGTAGTGATTGCCGCAGAATCGAGTTACGGGTGTTCTGAGATTCATGCACAGAAAAGTAGGGTTGTCCAGTGATTTTTTTTTTTTTTTTACGTGCGTAGTAGTGATTGCCGCGGAGTCGAGTTACGGGCGTTCACGGATTCATGCACAGCAAGGTAGGATTGTCCAGTGATTTTTTTTTTTTTTGCTTGTTTTTTTCCTTTTAGTTTTTACGTGCGTGGTAGTGATTGCCGCGTAATCGAGTTACAGGCTTCTCGGATTCATTCATGCACAGTGAAATAAGGATGTCCAGGGATTTTTTTTTTATGTGCGTGGTAGTGATTGCCGCGGAACCGAGTTACGGGCGTTCTTAGATTATCAAATCAAAAAGGAATAAATCACTGCTTATCCGGACCTGCAATTTCCTGTCGCGCAAATCGGAATCGCGCAAGTGGTGCTAATTCATTAACCTAGGATTTTATATAGGTCATCAAAAATCGTTCTCCTCGTCAAAAATTGGATTAGACCTTTATATTTTGGCACAAACCTCTTTGAATTAAATTTATGTGTTCTAATTTTAAATATTAGTATCAAAGTACGTAAGGTAAAAGTATCACATCCTTAGTTATGCTGCTGTAACTTAATAACCAAATAATTACAATAGGTCAAAGTTCAAGGTGAAATGTAAAATATTCGTTAATTTCGATAATGAATAACTATTTTATATACAATATAATTATTTATTGAAAGAAGTGATATTTTACATAATGGATCCAGAACAATTTCAAAAATTGCTTGATACTGTAAATCGGGGTCAACAAATGCTTATTGAACAGTTGTTGTCAAGAGACAAATCTGAAATGGCTAATGATAGTAGTAATACTAATTCAACAAAAATTCCGGTTGTTAACATTTCCCATATTCCTTCTTTTGAAAGTTTTGACAATAAGAAAGAAAATTTTAAATATTATCGACAACGTTTCGAAAATTATTTCATGACGAAAGATATTTTTCAAGATAAAGCTGAAAGCGCAAAATTTTTTTAATTCTATAGGAGTTTCAAATTACAATATCTTGGCGGCTCTTATTGCGCCAAAGGCTCCCATTGAATTAAAATATGATGAACTACTTAAAGTGTTAGAAAATCACTTGAGCACCAAAGAAAAATCGTTTAGTTTCACAATATTACTTTTTGTCAACTTATCAAAAACAAGACAGTTCTATTTCCGATTATGTGGCAGAATTACGGCGTGATATTTCCGAATGTGAGTTTACTGTTGATCAACGAGATATATAAATTAGAGTGTTGATTCAATGGATGAAGGATTAGCTTTCCATGGTTCAAGATGAATCACGTGACATGCTCCAATAGGTTGCTGTGGTTGGCCCTTTATCGCTATTTTGGCATTTAAAATATCAGTTCGACAAATTATCATTATTATTAGGTAACATGACAGTCCTAAGACCGAAATAAGTTGTTTTTTAAATAATTTTACACATATTTCACATTTTAATAAATAATAAAATACCTTCTTTTTTCATGGTTTCCCAACAAAGTTTAAAAGTGTTTACAAAAGAAAATTTAAACTTTTAAAGAGCTAAATTTAACAACAAATAATAATTTTTCAACTATTTTTAAGCATTTTGTCTGTTAAAGTTCAACTACACGAAATAAAAAAGAAGTAAAATCAAAATCAAAATGATTTAGAACAGAAGAATATTAAACTACGTAAGTAAACAAAAACATTGGCAGTTATGACCACGGAGTAAAATGACTTATGCGAAGAACAATCTCCAAACCGTTGCCATAGAAATTTACTGAAAATAAGCTGTTACCAAGGGAATTACCGAATACGTAGGTGCAAGGAGCGCATATCACATGACTCACCGTGGACCTTCTATAGGGTTACCATTTATCACTCTACTTTATATATCTCGTTGCTGTTCATTGTGAATGCCGTAAAAAGGTGTCAGTTGTTGATATTTTCCTTAGAACACAATTTACTCGTGGCATTAAGGTGCCTGCCTACCTTTAAAATGCAATTTTCGGTCAAAACTCTGATTTTCTATTTTTGGGTTAGTATTACAGGTAACCTGTACACTACCCAAGCTACCTGCTTAAAATATTTTGCTGAATTTATGTGCAACCATGAGTTAAGTAAACTAAGGCAATCTCCTAACGAAAAACCTTTAATTTAAACAAGATAAAAATAAAGTAAAAATATTAGTTACATCCCGCGTAAAGTCGGGAGAAAGAAAACAAGCAGCATGCTCGGTGAGCAAGATCGAAGATGATTATCTAGGTAGAAAACAAGTTCGTCAGTTCACTTCAGTTCTGCAACCGCGTCGGTTGCCGTGAATACACAGTTAGCAGTGCCAGGGAGTTCGGGGCAGTAGAATGTTCTGCTGAATCATAGAGTTTGTGAAATGAAGAAAAGTTTTATTTTCCAGGTAAGGGATACCACCGCAGTACCCCCCTCCTAGTGGAACGTTACCTGGTCATCTAAATCGTGCAGGAAAACGAACTTTGCGTCCACAACGAGTATGTTTCACGTCATCCTCCGAATGTTCGATAGTAGTTTCAGTTGTAGGCTTGCTGCTGTTGGAACTTTTTGTGCAGCTGTCAGTTGCATCGTCTGGGTGGGATCCGGGCATGATGAATGCTGGTTTAAGGCGGTCGATGGAAACGAATTTTGGTTTGTCTCCAATCTGCAGCTTGTAGACTTTGTCAGTCCGTTCGAGGATTGTGAAGGGGCCATCGTATGGAGGTTTCAACGGGGGTTGAACTGCATCGTGGCGCACGAAAACTTGTTTGCACCGTTTAAGATCCATAGAAACAAAGGTACGACTTTTGGTGTCGTGGTTGCTAGTTGGGGCTGGAGATAATCTGTGCATAGTCTCTTTGAGAGATTGGACAAATTCAGCTGCGTTGAAGTCCTTCGGCGAAGGTGTGAAAAATTCTCCTGGTAGTTTGAGGGCTGTACCATAGACCAACTCGGCTGTAGTGGCTTGTATGGTCTCACGGAATGCAGACCGCATTCCCAGCAATACTGTGGGTAGGACTTCAGTCCAGTGATCAGTTAAGTGAGCGTTTAAGGATGCTTTCATAGTACGATGCCAGTTTTCAATTAAACCGTTAGAAATTGGGTGGTATGCAGTTGTGTGAATGTGCTTAATTTCTAACAATTTCAGTAACGAAGTAAATAAATGAGATTCGAATTGCCTTCCCTGATCCGTTGTGACGGTTCTGGGAATGCCGAAACGAACAATCCAATTTTCATAAAACACTCTAGCCACAGTATCCGCTGTAATATCAGAGATTGGACAGGCTTCAACCCAACGCGTGAAACGATCGATCATTGTTAGACAAAGTAAAGTTCCATGACGTCATGAAATGGTTTTTAGACAGGAAATGAGTGGCAACAGGCGAAGAAGAGAACGGAGTTGGATGGAACGAGAAAATGGCATGTTTCTAGTCATTCGAGAAGATTTTTATTTATTTATGTTTTAAATGTTTATCTATGTTTTGTGCGTTTTTTTTTTTATTTAGTAATGTCTTATTAAATGTTTTCGTCTTTAAGTACGATGTGTTTTTATTCCAAAGCTACGACTGAATTAATTTAATTTTAATGTGTCGGTGTCTCCAATCAAGCAGAGACCAGGATCCGAATTTTACTGGCGCAGCCTTTTTGTAGGATAGAAAAGGATACATAGAAAATGGGGAAGGTAAGAGCTTTCGTGTATATGCCCAAATATTTTACGTGTACCTTTTAATTTTTTTTTTTTTATAACATAAAATGATAATAGAACGCCAGTTCTAAGTTTTTGTTCTCAAATATATTCGAACAAAGTTCACGTCAGTGAATGTCAATTTTAATACAGTGTGAATGTATTAAGTGTATTATATTTTACGTTGGTAAATAACAGCATATGATGTCACGCCAGTGATTGTTTAATTTTAATACAGCGTATAAGTATTAATTACATTTATTTACGGCAGTGAATAAAGGTTTAATATTTCACCTCAGTGAACATTAATTTTAATACAATGTGATTTTTTTTTTTATTTACTTCAAAAAATATAGAGTTTGTTTATCTGTTAAATATCTACAATTGTAGATCTTGATTATTTTCCCCCTCAGTTTGATATATATACATATATATATATATATTTTATTTGTTTGCTCTCAGAAATTTAGAGTCAAAAGTATTTTGTGTGATGAAATAAAACTATTTTGTTTCTGAAATTAAAAAAAAAAAAAAAAAAATTTTAGAATATTTATATTTTAATGAATGTACCTAATATGAAATATATATATATATAAGGATTCATTTTAGTTATTAAGTGCTGAAATTACACAAATAGTGTTTTGTTTATTTCATTTAATAACGAGCCATAATAAATTAGTTTGTCTTCGAACGAAATAGCTAATGCTGACGAAAATCGTCTGCGTTATTATTATTTTTATTTTTTTGTTCCATTTCATTATTCTATAGAAAGAGTAAAATTTTTTTTTCTTTTCTGTGTTTATGCTTATGACAAATGGTAATTTATATAAAAAGTGTTAAAGAATACATTTTTTTTGTTTATTTTTTTTTTACAAACGTTGAAGTAAGCTTTAGATAGAATTATTTGTTTATTCATTTCATATGAAATAAAAGTGTTGGTTTCAATAAAAAATAAATTGGATAAATAAGAAAAGAAATTTTATTTTATATTTCATTGCTTAAGGAAATGTAAATATGCACGACAGTGTGTTTTAAATTATTTCTAATGTGTGAAAATATCATTCATGTATTTTTAAAGTCAAATTGATTCATAAGCTAAGTAAAGAAATTTATATAGATATCAATTGCTTTAGGTATAAATTATGGGTTTTGCATATGGTATATAATTTTATTTCCATTAATATTTAACAAAGTGTTTTAATCAGCACCACCTTGAGGAATTTTGCTAAGTTTCTCGTTCAGAAAATTTTAGGTGTATAAGATGGCATATTTGGGTCGCGCAAAGAAAGAGGATTTGAAATTGTTGGCTGTGGAGTTGAATCTTCAGGTCACGAATGAAATTACTGTAAGCGATTTACGAAAATTAATTACCAAAGATAAAGAATATGACGAAGAATTTACTAAGAATCAGCTCGAGATTATTATCGAAGATAGGAAGCTCCGTGAGAAACAAGATGCTGAAAAGCAATTCCAAGAGCTAGAGATTGAAAAATTACGTGAACAGCAAGAAAAACAAAAACGCGAATATGAATTTGAGTTAGAAAAAATCCGTTTGGAAGCTGAAAAGTTTAAAGTAGCACCGATTTCTGAAGCTAAGAGTAGTACGCAAGATTTAACAAAAATCGTTCCAAAATTCGAAATGAGAGATGGAGATATTTTAGACTTTGTTTTAGACTTTGTTTGAGCGTCAAGCCAAGAGAATTAATCTAGATAAATGTAACTGGGTGTCAGCTCTTTTAGCTCTTATGCCAAAAGAAATCACTCAATTAATAGCTCGGGAGTCAGAAGAAAAATTTGACGATTATGATTATATCAAAGGTTTATTATTAAAACGATTTAAATTAGGCCCTAAACATTTCAGACTAAAATTTGTGAAACATCAGCGAAACCCTACTCGATCTTGGCGAGACTTTGTTTTCGAAATAACAAGCTACTTTGAGGAATGGCTTGAAGGAGTTGCAGTAAATGATTTTGAAGGATTGAAGAATCTTATGATTACGGATCAGTTAAAAAGACGCGTTCCAGGTGATATCCGAGAACATTTCGTCGATGACTGAGCTAAGTTACTTGTTCCGGGTGTTTTAGCTGATAAGTTGGATGAGTACGAAAGTGTACGATTGAATGCTAAGGGATCCGGTTTGGGTGATATGAAACATAGAACAACTAGTAATTACAAACCTGATTTTAAAGACTTTAGCAACAAACAAAAAGGCGAACAGCCATCTCGGAAATTTAGGACATCATTTCCTCCAAGAACTGATCAAAATACAAGTTTTAAACCTACTTGTTTTACGTGTGGATCTGTGGGGCATTTTTCTAGAGTTTGTTCCAAGAATTCCAAGAACACATCAATTCGTAAGGCCGTAAGTAATGTGGTTGAAGCCAAAGACAACGAACGAAGTTGTAACTGCTAAGGTGTCAATCCCTGTGTCAACCTCTATGCCGATTAAAGATGGAATTGATGATTTGAAATACGTAAATATCAAATGTGGAGAAAAAGTTTTGAAGGCAATAGTGGATACTGGAGCACAAATTTCAGTCTTACGTGCAGATTTGGTCGATACCGACTTTGGAGAAGGGGATGGAACAATCCAAATTATTTCGGCTTTCGGTGAAAAAGAAGTAGCTGCTCTAAAGATTTTTAACCTAAAGATAGATGATGGGAAACACGGCAATGTACCTGTAACTTGTGCAGTGTCGAAGAAACTTGTGAATGATATGCTAATTTGTTCAACTGCCTATGAAGTTTTAATGGAGAATGTAGAATTAAATGGATGTATGAATCATGTACTTGCAAAATTAAATGAGAGCATTGAAAAAGAAAATCAGGAAGAACATGATGAAAAGAAAAACATCTCAACGTCTCTTCAACTTAATGCTGAGATTACCAATGATGAAAGCAATGGAAATAAAGAAGATTTTATAAAATTACAATTAGATGATGAAGATTTAAAGAAATCCTGGTCTTATGCCGAAAATGGGAAGAATTCATTTAAAATTAGTAATGGAGTTCTTGTCCATTCAGAATGTTTATGTGGAGAGAATGTTGATCAAGTAGTTCTGCCCACATGCAAAAGAAAATAAGTTCTTAGGATGGCACACGAAATACCATTGGCTGGTCATCTAGGCGAACAGAAAACAAAGCAGAGAATAAAATATTCATTTTATTGGCCAAGTCTCAAAGAAGACGTTAAAAAATTTTGTGAAAGTTGCAAAACCTGCCAATTGCGCAGAACAGTTTCCTATAGGGATCGTATACCAATACAACCCATTGTTAGGCCAGAAATTCCATTTGAAGTCTGGAGTTTGGACTGTATTGGACCTTTAGAACCCCCGTCTCGAAGAGGACATAAATATGTGATTTGTGCAGTTGACTTATGTACTAGATGGGCTGAAGCTATTCCCGTGACTAACATCAATGCTAAAACAACTTGCAATAATCTGATGAGAATATTTACACAGACAGGGTTCCCCAAAGTAATATGTACAGACCAAGGTACTAATTTTACTGCTAAATTAAGTGAAGCATTTGTGGAACTTCTTGGAGTTTCTCCGAGGTTTGCAACGCCAGGTCATCCAGAAAGTATGGGTGCAGTGGAACGTTGGAATCGAACATTGAAAGATATGTTAAATAAAAATATACAGGAATATGGATCTAACTGGGATTTGCATCTTCCATATCTACTTTTTGCTTACAGAGAAGTTCCTCATAGTACGACAGGTGTTTCTCCGTTTCAGTTAGTTTATGGGCGTTTGCCTCCTGGACCATTGTCACTATTGAAAGACGTATGGACTGGTGAGAGGAAAATTCCCACTTCAGCTTCCGCCTCAGTTGAAAAATATATATCAGAACTAGTTGAGAAACTAAGAAAAGCACATGAAATTGCATCAGAATATGCTCAGGATTCTCAAGAAAGATATTCTTCGCGGTATAATTTGAGAGCAAGAGATAAACAGTTTAATGTTGGTGATAAAGTACTAATACTAGTTCCTTCATCTTCGCATAAATTACTTAAAACTTGGATTGGCCCAGCTACTGTCGTTGAAATCACTAGACCACATCCAGCCTTAGTTGAATTAGAGAATGGGTCCAGAAGAGAACTGCATTTTAATAAGCTCAGACCATACGTTGCTCGAATTGACCATGTTGGCCTAATATTTGATGAAGATAAAGATTTTGGTGATATTCATTACGCACCATTCGGAAATGGATGCTTAACCCCTAAAGAAATAGCGGATCATATTGATAGTTTAGATTTAAATTTTGAAAAGAAAAATGGTTTGAAAAATGTAATATGCAAATATAATAATGTTTTCAGCACTAAACCCGGAATAGCTAAAGTAGAAGGACACAGTGTCCGCGTTACTAGAGATTGCTGTCTTAAAAGACTACGTCCATATAGAATACCGATAGTTATGCAAAAAGAAGTGGATCGACAGATTCAAGAATTACTTACACTTGGACTAATAGAACATAGTAACAGCGAATGGGCTCATCCTGTCGTTTGCGTTGCCAAAAAGGATGGAACTGTTAGGTTATGTGTTGATTTTCGTTTATTGAACAGCTATACCATCCCAGATGCATACCCCATGAAGATTGCCAATGATCTTATTTACTTGATTGGTAATTCGCAGTTTATTTCTGTTCTAGATCTCACGAAAGGGTACTGGCAAATACCTATGAACGAAGACAGCAAACATTATACTGCTTTTACTACCCACTCAGGGCATTTCCAATGGAATGTCATGCCATTTGGTATGAAGAACGCTGGTAGTACATTTCAAAAATCTATAGACAAAGTTTTAGAGTGTCATAAAGATTATTGTCGTTCCTATATCGACGATGTTGCAGTATTCTCTACCACTTGGAGTGAACATATAACACATTTGAAAGCAGTTCTCAAAACGTTCCAAGAAGTTGGTCTTACAGTTAATTTAAAGAAATGCGATTTCGGAAAGAATGAAGTGAAATTTTTAGGCCATATTATTGGATCAGGAAGACATACACCCGATCCCGAAAAAATCGAAGCTATAAGAAAAATTTGCAGGCCTATCACCAAAAAAGAACTTCGTAGTGTAATTGGTTTGGCTAATTATTACCAGGAATACATTCCAAATTTTGCTTTAGAAATTCTTCCCTTGACTGAATTAACAAAGAAAAGCGTACCTAATGAAATTCCCTGGTCTGATGCCCAAGAAACAGCCTTTCAAAAATTGAAACACCATTTAATGAATATGCCATATCTATATACGCCTAATATAGCAAAGCCATTCAAATTGTACACTGATGCTTCGAGCAAAGCTATAGGAGCATGTTTATCTCAGTCGGACGATTCTGGCAAAGAACATCCGATTGCTTTCTTTAGTAAAAAACTTTCTCCGTGCCAAGTCAGATGGTCAACGATCGAACGAGAGGCTTACAGTGTGCTGACTGCTCTACGAAAGTTTGATACTACTTGGCTCTTCGGTGCAGAAGTCGAAGTAATTTCCGATCACAATCCTCTGACTTTTCTGACCCAAACAATGCCACACGGTGCAAAGTTAGCACGTTGGGCTTTAGCTGTGCATAGATATAATCTAAAAATTACGTATAGGAAGGGGAAAAATCATGGCAATGCCGATTCTTTATCTAGACTTCCTTAAAATATTTTAATAGTATTTCAGTTATATCTAATTATTCAAATTTAATTTACCTCGTGATATACTACATAAGTCATGTGCATATTATAAGGGTTGTTTGTAAGATATTTAATGTTAGATCAATTATTTGTGTATATTGCTGTTGTTGTTTATTGCTGAATATACTATGCATTTAATTTTTTTTTCTCTTTGGGCATATGCAGAAGCTCTTCCTAAAGATTTTATGATATACGCATTTTTTTTTTTTATAAACTCTTGATATAAACTTTTAGGATTTACATATATGAACATTTATTTTATAAACTTTTTCTAAAAAGAATTTTTGTGGTATCTACATGAACATTTCCTAGAAACTCTTAGTATTATCTGTTGGTGTTCTTCCTATATGAAAAACTTATATTAAAAACTATTCAGCATTATCATGAATGTGAACATTTGTGTAGAAACTCTCTATATCATGAAACAGTATCTAAGTTTGGTAGCATCATAGTCACTCCTGTGACGTATGAGCTCAAAAAGGAGGGACGAGTAAAGTTCCATGACGTCATGAAATGGTTTTTAGACAGGAAATGAGTGGCAACAGGCGAAGAAGAGAACGGAGTTGGATGGAACGAGAAAATGGCATGTTTCTAGTCATTCGAGAAGATTTTTATTTATTTATGTTTTAAATGTTTATCTATGTTTTGTGCGATTTTTTTTTTAATTTAGTAATGTCTTATTAAATGTTTTCGTCTTTAAGTACGATGTGTTTTTATTCCAAAGCTACGACTGAATTAATTTAATTTTAATGTGTCGGTGTCTCCAATCAAGCAGAGACCAGGATCCGAATTTTACTGACAATATGTGTAACCGCGAGAAGGGGGTAGAGGACCTACGAGATCAATGTTGATGTGCTCAAACCTTTTGTCTGTAACGTGAATATTTTGCACCGGACTGTTAGTATGGCGATAAATTTTTGACCTCTGACATGGTATACATGCCCGTGTCCAAGTTGTGACGTCTTTTCTAATTGAAGGCCAAACAAAACGGGATGTTAGGAGATTCACCGTAGCTCTAATACCTGGATGAGCGAGATTGTGGAGAGTATTGAAAGCAGCTTTCCGAAATTCTAATGGAAGGTATGGCCGCATATTTCTCGTTGAAATGTCGCAAAAAAGTGGAGCTTCAGTTCCGTCTACTACCATAGGTTTAAATTTTAAAGTAGTGTCGGAGTTCATAAGATCATGTAACTCGTCATCTGTGTTTTGAGCATGTGCCACGGCTGAATAATCTAATGCGCTCGGAACCTCTAAAGCCTCGATTCGCGATAACGTGTCGGCCGGGATATTATTCGAACCTTTAATAAACTGAATGTCTGTACTAAATTGGCCAATATAATCTAGGTGGCGTAGCTGTCTGGGTGAACATTTATCCGATTTCTGTAAAAAGGCATATGTTAGTGGACGATGGTCCGTAAATATTGTGAATTGCCGACCTTCAAGCATATGTTTGAAATGTCGAATGGCAGCATAAATCGCATAAAGTTCACGGTGGAAAGTAGACCATTTTTGTTGGGTCGGGGATAGTTTTGAAGAGAAAAACGCTAAGGGTTCAAAATTATGATCACTGTTAAGTTTTTTAAACTGATTGAGTGAGGCGCCCACCGCTGTGTCACTGGCGTCTGTGAAAAGCGTTAAATGGGCTTCAGGGTCAGGATGTGCCAATATAGTAGCCTCAACTAGCTGTTTTTTGCAAGATTCAAATGCAGACTTTTGCACCTCAGACCATTCGATTAATTGATTCTTTTTATTTTTCTTACCTTTTAGCATATCATTAAGAGGAGCCTGGATATGAGCGGCGTTTTTGACATTTCTACGATAGTAGTTTAATAACCCAAGAAAACGTTGGAGTTCTTTTACAGTTTTTGGTAACTCATATTTCAATATTGGTTCGTCGTGTTCTGGCTGCGGTCTAATCCCGTGTTTATTTACCAAATAACCTAAAAACGATAGCTCTTGGAACCCCTAAGACGCATTTTTTTAAATTAATACGTATGCCATAGTCTGAGAGTCGTTTCAAGACACATTCGAGGTGTTTCCGATGTTCTTCCTCTGAGCTGCTCGCAATTAGGATATCGTCTAGATAATCAAAAACAAAATCAAAACCTTGTAAAACTTCATTAATGAATCTTTGGAACGTTTGGGCCGCATTGGATAATCCAAATGGCATGAATACAAATTCGAATAAGCCAAATGGAGTTGTGATGGCAGTTTTTGGTATGTCTTCCGGGTGAACTGGGATTTGGTGATAAGCCCTGACAAGATCTATTTTAGAAAAAATGACTTTCCCATGTAGTTGATTTGAAAAGTCTTGTAAATGAGGCAAAGGGTATCTATCTGGTATTGTTATACGATTAAGGGCTCTATAATCGCCCGTAGGTCGAAAATCTTTTCCCGTTGCGGAATCTTTAGGTACCAGATGTAATGGACTAGACCAGTTTGAAGTGCTTGGCCTACAAATACCATGTTCTACCATGTACTCGAATTCACGCTTAGCTGCCACTAATTTTGCTGGGTGTAACCTACGTGGTCGAGCAAAAACAGGTTGTCCGCGAGTTAAAATTCGATGTACAGTATTATGCTTTATCTCTTTTACTTTGGGATAAGGACGCACTACATCACTGTATTTATTTAAAAGATCCCGGTAAACCGAATTGTTTGCGATTAACGATATCTGTGGTGTATTATCGATCGATTTTTTTCCATTGCTGGCCAGTTTAGTAAGTGGATCTTTAAGACGTCCATTTTTAAGATCTATAAGTAGTCCAAAATGTCGCAAAAAATCTGCACCGATGATAGGTTTACTGACATCAGCGAGAACAAATGGCCACTGAAATTTACGTCTTAAGTTTAAACTTAAAGTAATCACCTTAACACCATAGGTATTGATGGCTGAACCGGATGCGGAATACAAATTAATGTTATTGTTTTGTTTAAAACTTTTTCCTCGATGAGGTAAAACACAGACATCACTACCGCTATCAACTAAGTAAGTTAATTTTGAAACAGGGTCGGATATAAAAAGGCGGCTTTTGTTATTAGGCTTGAAATCACATTGCGCCAGTGTATGCGATTTCCCAATTAGTTTTCCGGTTTTTTAAAACGACACGGAGATTTACATCGTTTTGCTTGTTCCCCAAATTTGAAGTGATACCAACATAGATCATGTTTCTTTGGCGTTTTTGAACGAGGCCTGTGCGGGGTAAAATCGCGCTTTTGACGTTCACGACTTAGTGAAAGGCGTTCGACCTGTTTAGTAAGCTCAGCAATTTGCATGCGCAATTCGCTTACCTCGGAAAATGCATCATTTTTATTTTTACATCGTACTTCATCGATGCTAGAGCTTGCCGTTTCATGAATTTTATCGGCCATTAATGATAATTTGTCCAAATTGTCCTCGGAAACTGAAAGGATAACTTGAGCCTGATTAGGTAGGCGCTGTAGCCAGAGTGTCTTAAGAAAATCCTCCCCAACTGTTTTGCCTGCTAATTCTCTCATTTTCCTTAATAAATGTGAAGGTTTGTCATCTCCTAAAGTTAATTCAGAGAGAACGGCTTTTAATCTCCTCTGATCAGAATCGGAAAATTCTGCTATTAAACGCGACTTTAGAGTTCCATATTTGTCAGTTTGGGGCAGTGTTAATACGATATCGCTGGCGTAACTCAAGATATCGGAAGTTAGGGTGGAAACTACACAATAGTATTTAGTAATGTCTTGAGTTATTCCCGAAACAACAAATTGTGCTTCAATACTTGCAAACCAAAGTACGGGATGTTTATCCCAAAATGGCGGTAATTTTATCCCAATTTTGTTAACTTCGGACTGACCGTCTGGCATGATTATTAAAGCTCAAATAACTAACACTGAACAAAAATATGAGGTCCTACCTTGTTATTTAGATGAACTGGAATCGTCGTTGTTGCTTGCCTCCGGAGAATGCCGATGGTGTAAATCCACTTAGCACATAATCCGTTACACATGGGAAAACACACGTGTATAAAAACATAGCACTTGAAAAATGACGAAATAGTGCACAAAAGAGATTTTAAACATCATTGTCGATTAAATTCATGCTGAATCACTGAATATTTTTACCGATGGAAAGAGATTGAAGAGGATTGCCTGGCTGCGATTCCAAACTTAGGGTCACCACTACAAGTAACCTGTACACTACCCAAGCTACCTGCTTAAAATATTTTGCTGAATTTATGTGCAACCATGAGTTAAGTAAACTAAGGCAATCTCCTAACGAAAAACCTTTAATTTAAACAAGATAAAAATAAAGTAAAAATATTAGTTACATCCCGCGTAAAGTCGGGAGAAAGAAAACAAGCAGCATGCTCGGTGAGCAAGATCGAAGATGATTATCTAGGTAAAAAACAAGTTCGTCAGTTCACTTCAGTTCTGCAACCGCGTCGGTTGCCGTGAATACACAGTTAGCAGTGCCACGGAGTTCGGGGCAGTAGAATGTTCTGCTGAATCATAGAGTTTGTGAAATGAAGAAAAGTTTTGTTTTCCAGGTAAGGGATACCACCGCAGTATTAAAGCCTGGCATTTTAGCTTTCTAAATCAGTTTGAATTTTGCTTCTATCTTGCTTAAAACTTGAGTTTTACAGGCATTTTAATATTAGTCACTCGCCAGTTTTTGAAACCGGAAGTGACCGGAAATAACCCGTAAATGTTTGTTTACATAAATGTTTTACTCAATATAAGCATCAAAATTCGTTACTGAATATAAAATGAATTTTAAAAAGAAAATAAAAAACTTTGAAATAAACCAGGAACTTACTAAAATTATTTTTTATTTAATAGGTAAAATCTGGTTTTTAAATATGTTTTCTGCTTTATCTCAAAATGAGATTTTTAACATTTTGCTTTATCCCAAAACATCATAACTTCAAAAGTTATAATTGAAACGTTATGAAACTTTGACAAAATACTCTAGAGGAGTTGTTTTAGGGGTCGACTATCAACTGCACTCGCTTATTTTTCCCCTACTTTAAAAAGTTACCAACTGCACTCGGACATGCAAACGCCTCCTGCTACCTGAAACCCCCGTTATGAATTTAGACGCTTCCACTGAAAGTAATAAAATAGAAAACAAAAGATGCAATGGGACTCCCCCCCCCCCCCAAAAAAAAAAAAAAAAAATCACTGGAAATCCCTACCTCGTTATGCATCAATCTGAAAACATCCGAAACTCGGCAATCACTACCACGCACGTAAAAAGCAAAAAAAAAAAAAAAAAAAAAAAATCACTGGACACCCCTACCTCGCTGTGCATGATTCTGAAAACGCACGTAACTCGGTTCCGTGGCAATCACTATCACGCACGTTAAAACCAAAAAAAACATCACTGCACACCCCTACCTCGCTATGCATGAATCTGAAAACGCACGTAACTCGGTTCCGCAGCAATACTATCACGCACGTTAAAACCAAAAAAACATCACTGGACACCCCTACTCCGCTATGCATGAATCTGAAAACGCACGTAACTCGGTTCCGCGGCAATACTATCACGCACGTTAAAACCCCAAAAAACATCACTGGATATCCCTACCTCGCTATGCATGAATCTGAAAACGCACGTAACTCGGTTCCGCGGCAATACTATCACGCACGTTTAAGCCGAAAAAAAACATCACTGGACACCCCCTAAATCGCTGTGTGTGAATCTGAGAACGCCCGGAACTCGCTTCCGTGGCAATCACTATCACGCACGTTAAAACCAAAAAAACTTCACTGGACACCCCTACCTCGCTGTGCATGAATCTGAAAACGCACGTAACTCGCTTCCGTGGCAATCACTATCACGCACGTTAAAACCAAATAAACTTCACTGGACACCCCTACCTCGCTATGCATGAATCTGAAAACGCGCGTAACTCGTTTCCGTGGCAATCACTATCACGCACGTTAAAACGAAAAAAAACATCACTGGACACCCCTACATCGCTATGCATGAATGAGAACGCCCGTAACTCGCTTCCGCGACAATCACTAGCACGCGCATATAAAAATAAATAAAAAATCACTGGGCACTCCATCCTTGCTGTGCATGAATCTAAGACGCTCGCATCTCAGTTCCGCTGTAATCACTATCAGGCTCGTAAAAAACAAGAAAAAACTTCACAGGACTTCCTTACCTCGCTGTGCATGAATCTAAAAACGCAGGTAACTCGGTTAAATTACAAATAAAATTATAAGCTTCCAGCTAGGGTAGTTAGTATAATTCCACCAACAAAATTCTGGGTTCTTTCTATTCAGAGCGAAGGGGTGGTAAGATAGAAACTTCCAAGAGAGTAAGTGAAAGGAGTTTTAAGACTTGCGTGTGCAGTTGGATAACACCCGTTTTGGGGATTGAACTACGACAGTGAATCTAGCTAAATTATTTTTTGTTTTTTGTCGATAGAAATTATGAACTGTCATGTATATTCATGATTTTTTCAGCATGTAAAAATGTTATCTCCTCTAAAATATTAAATAACATGGTTATAGTTTTGAGAGTAGTTCACTCCGTTAAGGACCTTTCAATAATCTAAATAAAATTTACAGAATAAAAATATCTTTATTTAAATTTGACTTATGATGTTTTGTAAAAGTGCTTTTTTTTTTCACAAATTTTATGCATATTTTGAGCCTAAATATCAAAATATTTTAAAATTTGCATTTTTTTTTTTTTTTCAGGTTATTCACTCTTTTTTACTATATTCTATTATATAATGCACATAAATAGGCAATTTTTCAATTTAAAAAAATCACCTCCGACAGTAGGCAGGCACCTTACATTATATTGTAATGAAAAATTAAATGAAATAAGAGTAAAATTATTCAATAAAGAAAAGGAACAACTATAGTACTTCCCCACAGCTGAATTTATTTTTGGCGATTATGGCTAAATCATAAATCTAAAAATCACAAATCATATAGCATAAATGATAAAATCATAAGCTAAATTATAAATCATAAAATCATAAATCCAAAATAAATAGCATGCAGGCTGCCATATTATATCGCAAACAGTTCAGAACGACATCGTTATCGTTCAAATCGGCGCCAAAGAAAAATCGCCAAATTCAGCTGTGGGGAAATACTATAGTTGTACCCACGGAGTAATATTAATAGGAGTTGAAGGTCCAAGGGAGAAAGCTACGAAACTGTGATCTAAATTTTTGGTAAATATTGAGGGCGCCACTTGTCATTCCTCCCTACTTCGGCGCGGATATACTGTTGTTTTCAATAGAATTTTGCTGAAGTACATTTAAAATTTTTTATTTTAAGCAATTTAATTTGTTTGTAAGTTCTTAAAACTGCATAATTCATATGTTTCAAATAAATGCTTCGTTCCTAGTTGTAAAACAGGCTATGATAGTGATAAGAAAAGCAAAAAAAAGCCCTAGGAGAAAAATAAAGTCCGAGTTCGTGTTTTCTGGACCTAAAGTAAGTTTATTTTTTTTTTCTTTACAAAATTTCATCCATTCTCCTTCCTCCCAGTTGTCTGTTTTAGCTAGCTTCGGTTCATAAGAATCGTCATTTTTTAAAAGCTTTCTTTCAAAGTAAAATTAGTATAAAATGACTCTTAAAAAAAACATGTTGGTTAGAATACTCTATTTAATGAAATTTGCTTTCATAGAAATTTTTTCAGCTTGATATTATTTTTAAAAAAATAATTAAAACGAGACATTTCCCCATTGAATAACATTGCGGAAGCTGGAGAGAAGGAAGGATTGCACGCTGGCGCCATCTGTAAACATTAGAAAACAACATCACAAAATTTCAGCGTTACCTTCTTCTCCTGTTGTACCCACGAAGCATTTATTTGAAACATCTGAATTATGCAGTTTTAAGAACTTACAAACAAATTAAATTGCTTAAAATAAAAAAAAAATTAAATGTACTTCAGCAAAATTCTATTGAAAACAACAGTATATCCGCGCCGAAGTAGGGAGGAATGACAAGTGGCGCCCTCAATATTTACCAAAAATTTAGATCACAGTTTCGTAGCTTTCTCCCATTGGACCTTCAACTCCTATTAATATTACTCCGTGGTTGTACCCACGGAGTAATATTAATAGGAGTTGAAGGTCCAATGGGAGAAAGCTACGAAACTGTGATCTAAATTTTTGGTAAATATTGAGGGCGCCACTTGTCATTCCTCCCTACTTCGGCGCGGATATACTGTTGTTTTCAATAGAATTTTGTTGAAGTACATTTAAAAATTTTTATTTTAAGCAATTTAATTTCTTTGTAAGTTCTTAAAACTGCATAATTCAGATGTTTCAAATAAATGCTTCGTTCCTAGTTGTAAAACAGGCTATGATAGTGATAAGAAAAACAAAAAAAAGCCCTAGGAGAAAAATAAAGTCCGAGTTCGTGTTTTCTGCACCTAAAGTAAGTTTATTTTTTTTCTTTACAAAATTTCATCCATTCTCCTTCCTCCCAATTGTCTGTTTTAGCGAGCTTCGGTTCATAAGAATCGTCATTTTTTAAAAGCTTTCTTTCAAAGTAAAATTAGTATAAAATGGCTCTTAAAAAAACATGTTGGTTAGAATACTCTATTTAATGAAATTTGCTTTCAATCGAAATTTTTTCAGCTTGATATTATTTTTAAAAAAATAATTAAAACGAGACATTTCCCCATTGAATAACATTGCGGAAGCTGGAGAGAAGGAAGGATTGCACGCTGGCGCCATCTGTAAACATTAGAAAACAACATCACAAAATTTCAGCGTTACCTTCTTCTCCTGTCTTTTTACTCCGTGGTTGTACCAAAGAAAATTCTAAATAGTAAACAAAGAACGCCAAAAGTTGCCAAAAAAAAATTTACGAGTTCATTATCTTTCGACATAAAGATAAATACATTTAATTAAACGTGAACATTAAAAATTGTAAAAAGTTAAATTATGCATCTCACAAAAATTGACGTCACTTTAAAAATTTTATTTGCTATAAAATTGATAAAAATTTAATTTTAAATTTCAAAACTTCAGAAAAAAAAAAAAAAAAATATGTCAAACTTCCATTTTCGAACATAAACATAAACACTTCATTTCGAAGGTTTATATTTACACAACAAATATCCAACTAATGTACTAATTAAAAGAAAAATAATAAATACTCTATCATAATTTGAAGTCAAATTTGTTTTCAAATGTCTAAATAAAGTGTCTGATATAAGATATTAGTATACTGCAGCGGAATATTTTATATTTGTCGTCCTTGGCAGAAGAAAAAAAAATATCGCCAAATCAACGTATTTAATATACGTTGATTTGGCGATTTTTTTTTTTTTTTTTTTTTTTTTTTTTTTTAGCAGTCAGAGCAAGGACAACCCAACCTCCCGCCTACCCGAAGGTTTATGGTGGCCGAAGCCTGGGAGGAGGTGGGAGTGAAGGAACCCATCCACAACCCGCCGACCGGAGCCGCCGAAACGAACTCGGAGAACAGCGAGCAATAAACAGAAACTAAACTATTACAAAGTCACAAACTAGCAAATTACAAAGATAGAACTAATGTAGCCGCGAAAAATAATAAATAAATAAAATAATCAGAGCAATCAGTAATATAAAACAATATATCGTACAATGCATATTACGAAAATATGGCATCTGGTACGTATATTTTCGTATTACGTTTTTGATCGCCAAATACAAAAAACGCCAAGGACGGCACAATTTAAAAATTTAAAATTAAAAGCTTGTCAATTTTACAGCAAAAGTAACTCAATATAACACATGTAGACAATAACTTATATATAACTATATCCAAATACGGGAATTAAAGTAGGGAAATATTTTTTCTTAATTTTTAATAATTTTTTACAAAAAAATCCAATGGATAATTAACATAGGAAATCTTTTTTTTTTTTTTTTTTCCTTGGCGTCACTGACGGTTAGTCACGTCCACGGAGTAATATTTCCGTGGTCACGTCACACTTCGCTTGCGTATACACAAGCGAAGTGATGACGTCACTGGCTGTTCGTGGATGCAAGAAAAATATTTCCTATGTTAAACGTCCATTAGATTTTTTGTAAAAAATTATTAAAAATCGAGGAAAATTATTTCCCGATTTTAATCCCCATATTTAGGTATCCGCGATTGTAATGAAATGCTCGCCCTCAGGTGGGCTAAGGTGAAATTACAATTAACATGAACGGCTTTCGGCTTCCGTTGAGACGCCATTGCTTGCCGATGTTTAGTTTCACATATATTTATTGAATAAAAATGAATAAATCCGGTAAAAAAGATAGCACATACTGTTGTGTGCTACAGTGTAACTCCAAAGGATCAAGAAATCCAGAATTAAGCTTCCATTTATTTCCAAATGACAAATTTAAAATTTCAGTTGCTTCGGCTAATGGAAGTAAAGAATTAATCAGATGATATGAAACTAATATTTGTTCAGCTTCAGTTAAAAATCTACTTCCGATCGAACTTTGAATAAACTGAAATATTTTTTTCCAAAAGCAATCAATTTTCCATGATGTAATGGCGGAGAAATTACAGTACGAATGGTACGAATATTAAGTAGAATAACAAAAAGAACAAAAATAGATACACGTGGCTGTAATATTTACTAACAACAAGAGCTGAAAAAGCGCCATCTATCGATCATTACAAACGCGGATTTTGATTATTGCAAAGCTGGATAGACAAGTAATGTAAATATAAATCATTAAAAATGCATTAATTAATGCTGAATTATTATTTTCTGAATAACTTCTATTAAAAGACAACCTCTCTTAATTGCTTTTTTTTTTTTTTTTTTTCATAGTGGGGTTGCCTTTTTACAGAGGTTTCACTGTACTTTAATATAATATTTGATCCAAGTGTGAAATGAATGTAGGTCCTAACTCCATGTATTTTTCCCCCGCATGTGATTATCCACCACGAGAGAGTTAAAAAAATTAGTTTTCTAGAACAAAAAATAATTGTATATAATTTTAAAGGCGACTGTGCTTGCTTGGCAAATTTTTATTCAATTTATTTCAAAATTTTAAAGAATAGAACTGGTTATTTTTTTAAAAACAATTTCGAAGATTTCGGGTTTTGATATTTTATATTTAATAATAAAATCATTAATTTAAATAATATGTCTAAAAAATTAAAAATCCCTGCAAAATTTGGAACCACTATTAAGAAAGCCATCCGCAATCTTGATGAACCTAAAGGATCGTCTTTTGCGGCTATCAAGAAGTATTTGATGTCTGTTTACCAGACCAGTGACGATGTGCCTGATTCATCAAGTATCAAACTGTATTTAAAAGATGCAGTCGACAAAGGTGATCTGTTGAAGCTAGATAATGCCAAGTATAAGGTTAAAGAGACGGCAAGACGTAGGAGATCACGAAGATCCAAGAGCAGATCTAGATCTAGGAAACGTTCAGGAGGAAGACGGCGCTCCCGATCTGGCGGTAGGAAACGTAGACGCTCTCGATCTGGAAGTAGGAAACGCAAGCGCTCTACAAGCGGAAGAAGACGTAAACGTGCCACTTCCGGACGACGAAGAAGGTCAAGACGATCAAAAATGCCTGTTGAAGATGAATAAGCATATCTGACAACTTTGTGAAATTTTCAGTATTACATAACTCATTTAATTTTATTTGTAATAACTGCTGAACAGAATCCTATAGATATGATGAACCAGGTCAGTCAAATAACAGAAAATATGTAATAAAAGAAATTTAGTTATTTAATTATGATGTTTTCTGTGTTTTTAATGTATTTTTAATGTAACATAAATTAAAATTAAACACAAGGAATTAAAATAATTAAACAGTTAAATACTTCGATTTAAATTTTTTAAATAGATGTGATCTTTTAAAATAAGATACACTTTGGCACTAAACTTTTGGAAGAGATATGAGGTTTTCGCGTGGAAAGAAAATATAATGACGCCAAAGCTGCCTTTCTCCATCGCCAAGCTCGCCAAATTTTGTCGTCAGACAACGAAATGTGTCGCCAAGTCAAAACTTTCGTCGTCAACTATCAAATTTTGCCGCCAAATCACAAATTTCATTGTTAAGTCGCAAATTTTGTCACCAAAATCTCGCCAAATCATACAATTTACTAAATTCATAACAATTAACATTGAAATTCAGCGGTGCCAAATGGTCCAATGTTAACTAATGTTAATGTTAATGTTCCAGCTTATGTCATCCAAAACAATTTCACTTTACAATTTTTACTCATCTGACAATAAGAATCACAAAAACACAATACAAAACTTTCAATAATTCAATAAAAATTACAATGAAATAACTATCCAAAAACCGCTACCACTTAACTGTATTTGACTTGACCATAGCAACGCCAGGCTTACCAGTGCTTGACCATAGTAAGGTCACAAGTGCATTTTCACGTTTCTATTATTTTTTCTTTAAAATAAAGATATTGATTGAACAACAGCGTTATATGGAATTTAAATAAAAATTACAATTTTGATTGAGCTTGGGTAGGGAGGGGGGGTGTAGACCAATAGCCCCCTCCAGGATTCACCATTGCTGGGATTGTATATCTTTAAGACTTCTATTTGTTAAATAATTATGAGCTTGAATTCTAAAAAATTGAAACATTTACAGACCAATAAATCTAGCCTAAAATTTTAAGTAGATTGAATAAAACCCTTTTGTAATTGAAAATTAAATTTCTTGAAAACAGAATAGCGGTTTAAATAATACAATGTGTGAGAACAAAGTCATTGGTTAAGTATTAATCCATATGTAAAATTTCTTTACATTTGTAATATTAACGTAAAGGAAGCTACCTTTGCCTTTAAGCTTGCCGAAAAGGGATTTTTTTATTATAGCTTGGGCTTTTAGATGTTCTTTTTGTAAGTTATATTCAATAGATATACTTTTGCTCTTTTAATTGGCATCTGAAATCCATATCAAAAGCTACTCTTTTCTTTTTAAAAAGGCTCGAGTGTATTTTATTAGCAACCTACTGGCGTGCTTCATTTTAATATTCATTTTAACATATTTTCCAGGTGTATACCTTACTGGTGTCACTACTTTTCTTACATTTTTTATTTTACCCTAACACTATTAATGTATGTAATGGAATCTTGCAATTTAATTTTCCGCCACTTCTGGCCTTCCGATTGACCAGAAATTTTGTATACGACTTCATAATCAATGACAATACAAGTGTTTTCAGACATCTATCCCATCAGAGGCAGGTTCCAAGGACAAACAAAAAATCTATAGATATAAAACGTTATCTTATGCGGCACAGGATTTGGCAGTATTTGTATAACTTCGAGTGTCAACAATTATTTTTTTAACATTTAAAAGTATGTAAATAATCTGGTGTGTCCCTCACACGACTTTATCTTACTCTTAATTTCAGTACTATAGATTCCTGCAGTTATTGTTTTTAAGTTATGTTAATAACAGATATGAATACAGATCAATCCATCGCTAAAATTTGGACTTTCGTATTCAGGACACCTCAAAACGTGATATTATACAAAAGACCAGAGTTGAAAATAGAACTTCGAAAAATATATCTTATTTGCAGTATGGATATGAAAAATTAATTTCTCTTCCTGAACACTGTCCTGTCCATCGACATAGTAAAATGTAGCAAAGCACTTCCATCAGTTATATTCCATAGAAAAGAGCGTTTAGTTTTTCTGTATATTTTGAGTAGCCTTGTATATTGTACATAAACTATATGCATATCACACTGTGTACTTAAATTTAGTTTCATATGAAAAACACCTAACAGAAAATAAAATAAACTTCTAGTAATTTCTAAGTATAGACTCAAGATATCCAAGTACTTTGGGTAGCCCTGTAAACGAATGATGAATGGTTTCCATACCACAATCTACACAAAAAATGGTTTTATGCATATAAAAGAATAACTTAATTCCGTTATGTTTAGGGCGGCTTATAGATGTTACACTGTACTGACCAGAAATTTCTCCCATACATGTATTTTAATTGTCTTGGATGTCCCTGTACACGAACCATTTGCATGATCTCCACGGAAAGTTTAGTGTAGCACCAATATATGATACAGATTTAGAATACCGAGTTTTGACTTTTGCTACTATAAGTTTTTGAGATATACTGATAACAGACACACACATAGGCAGACACACAGACACACATAGAGACAAACCGCTAAAAATATGACTTTTGGATTCAGAGGACTTCAAAACGTGTAAATATAACAAAAACTCTATTTCGGAAATTTGACCCCAAAATAATATTTTCTGTATATGGGTAAGAGAAAGTAAGATTAACACTGAGAGTATCTGGCCACTCTTCCAACGCAATACGAATATTCCATCAGTCCGTGTTGATTTTAGTCTCGACGGTATGCATGTAATTAAACCAATACAGACATACTTTTCTGCTAAATACAGCTATGGTGCCGCTGAAAGACGAATGTTGTCATTAATTTTGAGCTGGGCATCTACTTACCACGGTAGATTATGCGGTATATTTGAGACCACGTCTCTTTGCTGCTGGCCAAGCTGACCAAGCTTACGTGTCGATCAGTCGCGTAAAGTCACTGAATTGTCTTCAAGCAGAAGAACATTTCTTTTTATTTTAATGCAATAGTTCTTAGACATACGCCTATACACTATTATATGCTATTAAAACAATAGAAGAATAAATATCAATAAACAAAACAAGGGTGACATATAGAAGATTTGGGAATACAACAAAAGTCAACCGTGAACAGGGAAAACATCAATTAGGCCGATGTTCTACCGTCCTCATTAGTTCTCTGGCCTCCCAATATCTGCCAGCAATACAACTACTTGATAATGCAGAGCACGGCATTAAGTGCTGAGCATCAAAAACTACATCATCTCCGCAAATGAAGCAGGTTGTACTTTCGAGGATTCCAAATCTGAACAGATAATTGGGCAAACAGTCATGTCCTGTGGAAAGTCTAAATAGAGCAACACTTATTCTTCTTGGCGTCGAAGGAATATGAGAAATTGCATTTTTCCATTCTTTATTTTCAATTTCTCTTAGTTTTCTCCTTTCATATTCAAAATCCATTTTTCTCTTTATGATTCTTGATATTGATTTGAAAGGTATATCGCGTTTAGTTATCTGTAGAATACCTATATAGTTATCTATTTATATCTATATAGTTACATAGTTATCTCGCGTTTAGTTATCTGTAGTTATCAGAAGAACTTGGCTGCTCAAAGCTAGCTGGAAAGATTGGTGTAATGGTGACGCATTAGATGAAATGGTTAGATTGCGAAGGTATGAATGAAAAAATTTTGACCTTGATTCATTGTCATACTTAAATTGTAAAAACATAAATGCCTTAACTTATAGGTTCAGTTTTGATTTAATGCTAAAAGAACAGTAAAATTATAGTTTATTAAAATGAAAATATTTAAGTGTATTTACTTATAGAATCATTTAAAAAATATGCTTTTATTGAAATCTGAACTAAAAAGCATAAAAAAGTTTGTAAGTGTAAAATTTTTATTAGATAGCGGTAAGATGCCCCACAACTCGATGTAACTTAATCCTTGAACTAAGCTTAGAATAAGAATAAAATTTTGATAAAAATACAGATAAATAGAACTTACTTTAATGGGAAAAAGGGAGGTGTGCTCGATTTCAGTTGTAAATTTTTGATAGCTGACTACACTGCTCTGCAATTTTTTTTTTTTTTTATTTTATTTATTTATTTTTTTTATCTAATACCATTTTTGCTGATTCTTATGTAAAATGACCTCCTGAATCCGAATATGACTCCCATTTTGTTCAGTCACCCACCGTTTTCTAAATACCCCCCCCCCCCCCCCGCCCTCCTTCAATTTCTTTCCCTGTTCGATAATTTTATGACCATGAATTTGATTTGAAGAATGAAAAAGAATTAATTTAACACCTAAAAACAAAAAAATATAAAGTTTAAAAAGTAACATTAATAACATATTTAAAAAATATGAGCTATGTAATGCATAATTTCAGTGGCAAATCCCCCCCCCCCCAAAAAAAAAAAAAAAAAAAAAAAAATTTCCCTTGTCGCAAATGTCCATGTTTAGAATTTTCAACTCTATAGCCCCTCAGAAGACATTTAACGGTTAAAATAATCCTCTCCCCTCCTAAAAATCAAATTTATAGCCATAAAATCACCGAAAAATAATAAAAATAGGGGACCATTCCTAAAAAACGGTGAGTGATAGGGCAAAATGGGCGTCATATTCGGATTCGGAAGGTAATTTTACATAAAAATATGCTGAAATGATGTCAGAGGCAATTTCCTTGCCTAATTATAAAGTAATAATGAGATAATAAGAATGTAAATAAAGAGCACGCACCACGATTTTTTTTCCCCATTAACGTTAGTTCTATTTATCTGTATTTTTATCAACATTTTATTCTTATTCGAAGCTTTTAGTTCAAGGATTAGGTTACATCGAGTTGTGGGGCATCTTACCGCTATCCAATAAAAGTTTTATATTTACAAATTATTTTTTGCATTTTTGTTTTCAATAAAAGCGTGTTTTTTAATTTTTACTTTCTTCTATATTCCATTGAAAAAAGTATTGGATTCGTAAAAGTTTTCAACTTCCAGTTTTCGATGGATTTATAAGTTTTGAGAGGTCCAGAACACGATTTGACCATTTTTAGAAAACGTCTGTCTGTGTGTGAGTGACATAAAATCTTGTGACGACTGTATCTCAGGAACTACTGCACAGAATTGCATATAAATTTATAGGCGGATGTACTTTTATCTAAATTAATGCCTACCAAATTTTGTTGTTAGTTGCTCAACAGGTGCGCTGCTAGACCGCGATTGTCACAATTTCAGGAAAGGCTATATTTCAGGAACTACTGCAGAAATTTCATATACATTAAATATGCGGATGCACCTTGATCTAAGTTAGTGCCTACCAAATTTTAGCATCAACTGCTCAACAGGTGACGCTACTATACAATGATTTCCACAATTTAGGGAAAGGCTATGTCCAGGTCCAGGGCCCGACTTAGACTACCTGGAGCCCCGGGGCAAGCCTATTTTGGGGGGCCCCCTTACAGTGGCATAAGAGCTCTTTAGGTTGCAGAATTTCTGCATACGCCTGTAGGGGGGCCCAGGGCATTTGCCCCGTATGCCCTGCCGTTAGTCAGGGCCTGGCTATGTCTCAGAAACTACTGCACAGAATTGCATATAAATTTATATGTAGATGCGCCTCGACATAAATTAGTGTCTAACAACTTTTGGTTCCAACCTCCCCACATGTGGCGCTGTTATACGTCGATTTCTGCAGTTTCAGGGAAGGCTATATCACAGGTTCTACTGCATATAATCAAGCAAAACTTGATATGTAAAAAGGCCATTACATAACATTATGCTGATTCAATTTGGATGCCTATCAGCCAATAAGTGACGCTGCTATACTGCCATTTTCCCGAGAACAGGAAGGTTATATCTCAACTTCTATGGCATATATTTGTACGAAACTTGATATGTGAGATAGCTATTATGAAAACGCATTTTTTAAGACTTTATATAGAGAGAATAAGACTGTATTTCTTTTCTTATATTTAGTGTTAGTTTTTTCTAAGATTAAAATCTTCTGCATTCATTATGGTAGATAATTTTAATAAATAATAGTTTTAATAAGATATTTTTACTGAGTGAATTTCTATAAGAAAATATAAAAGAATGTTTTGTGGTGGCCAGAACATACTAGTTTTAAACAATAATTTTATTACATTTTTATTATTGATTTTGTTTAAGTATGGTTTCTAGTCTTACAAGGAAACATTCAAAAGGTGTCATCTTCAAAAAGTATTGAAAAAAATATATGTGATTCTACTCTTCATAAAACACCAGTAAATGAAAAAAATATCGGCTGAAGTTAATTACAGCGACCACAAAAAATCCCTTTTCGGCAAGCTTAAAGGCAAAGGTAGATTCCTTTACGTTAATGTTGCAATTGTAAAGAAATTTTACATACACTGTAAAAAAAATCTGTAGTTTTTACAGAAAACATCTGTATTTTTTACATTAAAGAGCTGTTTTAAAGAACAAACATATTTTTCTGTTTTTTATCTTTTTTTTTTCTGTTTTTTCCTCCCCCTTTTTCTGTTTTTCCCTCTTTTCTGTTTTTCAGCACGCTGAAAACAAAAAATCTGTATTTTTTACAGAAAAAACTGTATTGTTTACAGAAAAAATCAGTTTAAAGAAAATCAGTTTTTTTTTTTTTTTCTGTTTTGCGGGTGCAAAAATTTGTAAACTGTAACAGTAATATGAAGTCGTGGCACCAGAAGGGGGTGTGCCCACAGAGTTAAAAGGAATACGCCAATTTTCTTTTGTAAACCAGAAATCACATTTTATGTCATCGGTTTATGTCAGAATAATACAGATATACATACACACATACATACATACATGCACACATATAAATTTATAGGGTATTTGATAAGTCTCATTACACCAAAATTTCTCGAAAGGAAAGTAAATTCGCTGAACAGGTTAATTTCAAAAGTTTCTTGGATTCAAATAATGTCACATGAGGTATCACAAATGGGCCCCCTGGTAACCTGAGGGCCCCACGTGACACAAACTCCATCTTTTTTTTTTAAGTAAAACATGTCTTTTTTTTTTTTTTTTTTTTTACAGAAACGTGTTAAGCGCAAAAAATCTGTTCAAAAAATCACGTACTGTTTTTTTTTATTTTGCAGCGTACGGGCCCCTCTGGCCTTTCAAAAGTTTCGTGCATTCGAATAATCTATAACTTAAATTATCATAAATTATCATAAAATGTAGAAAAGGAACGGGAGTTTCGGAGAAAACAACGAAAAACCCATAACGCTTTTATTCTTTTATATTTTGCAGTTTCGAATTCTGATACTCCGTTCACATTTCATACTAAGTATTTTTAACAGTATTTAGCCCGGAATTACGCAAGTTTCGGAGAAAACCACGAAAAAGTCAGACATAAATCTTTTTATAACGTTATTTATATTATTTTTGTATCTCAGCTTAATTAGCATAATTTCAAAATTAATATATCATTTTAGAACTTATTTGAATTGGATTTCAAGAGTAGACGTCGCAAATCACTGTCGCCAGATAGCGCTTTGATATTTTAAAATTTCAATATCTCCAATTCCAATCTTCTATATATATAAAAATGAATTGCTGTTCGTTAGTCTCACTAAAACTCGAGAACGGCTGAACGGATTTATCTTATCTTAGTCTTGAAATGTTCGTGGAGGTCTAGGGAAGGTTTAAAAGGCGAGAAAAAATCGAATAATTTCCGGGAAAACCCTAAAAACAGCCCTTTTCTATTTCCCATACAAACGTTTTCTAGAGTCAATTTGAACTTTATTGCTATTCAATAAAGTTTAGGTGTGTTCCTAACGACTGATGGCTGAGCTACAAAAATTTGCATGTTGATTCGTAATGACCTCCCCTGATGCACCTCGAAGCCGGATTTTCGAATTTTGTTTTAGTTTTCTTTTAATTAATTAAAATGTTAAAATAAAAACCTTCTAATAACTGATAAATTGGCCATTTAATTTTAATCCTTAATTTAATTGTTGCCAAAAAAAATTATTCTTTTTTGGACAGAAAAAAAGAAAAAAAAACGTGAACAATAAAAATTACATTTATTTAAAATATTTAATTTTATTCCTTAATTTAATTGTTGCCAAAAAAATTATCATTATTTTTTCGACGGAAAAAAAAAAAAAAAAAACGTGAACAATAAAAATTACATGTATTTAAAATGAGGAAAGTAAATTAAAAAAATTAGAAATATCAGTCGTATCGTTACAAATAAGATACCAAATGAAAGATGCTATTTTTGTGAATCCAACAGATTAAACAGCTTATCGATCGGACAATTAGATTTTTTAAAATTAACTAATGTATGTATTTTATAAATTTTCTTTCACAAACACAAACGTGTAGTATACAGCCTGTACAACACTAGACCAAATTGAAGTTCAAATTTCATCAATATTTAAATAAATAAATGAAAATAAAAATATGCTTAATGGGAAATATATATAACCATTAAAAGTTTAGTTGTCTAAAATATGTCAGAAATAGCGCTCATAGCATATTGTTACACAGTATTAAGTCTTATTTTTACAAGGGATAAAATCTAAAATGGTGACAAAAATTCAAAAGTCGCCAAAGAGAGCTATATTAAGGCGGTACTATGATCATGCTTACAAACCATGAATACTAATAACCACAAAAAATTAATTGTCTCATGCAACAGACGTAGCCGGTCATAGCATATTATAATATTTAGCGTGAAATTGTTATCATTTTTATGGTTGATCGGGGATAAACAAAATAAACATAGGAAATAACGTAAAAGCAAATATTATGTGCACCACGTATAGTGTTGTTCATATGTAACTGGGATTCAAATATAAAGGGGATACTTCATTTTTTTTTTTTTTTCGATACTATCTATTTCGAAACTGTTATCTAATAAGGACTTAATGCAGGCCTATTGGTAAACCATTGTCTCAGGTAATAGGGACAAGCGCCCGAGTTTTAGCGGATGACCAAATCGCTACCGAAGGCAGCAGGGATCCGAAGCGAGCTTTTGAGCAATTTTAGTATTTTATTTTATTTTTATAAAGCTATATAGAAAAGAGTTTCCTTTAAATTTAGTGACCAGCGAAGCGGGCAAAGCCTGCTAGTTATGATTAAATTTCTTGGGTAGATTAGATCGTAGCCGCCACCGGATTGGGGGTTTGCCACGATAATAATTTTCAAGGGTCGTTTGCACGAGGAACGAATAGATTGTTTCATATCATGAAACGCAGAGGGGCGTCGCAATCGCCATAGAGCGGATATTTGCAACAATTAGAATTTTCAAAGGTATTTGCACTATGAGCGAGCAAGATGTTGTAGGTTCTAAAACGGGGAGAAAGCGCCGCAGGCGACACCAAGATGAACTTTAATATGGTGAGATTTTTCAAGGATCGCTTTCACGGTGAACGAACAGGCTGTTTAGATCATGAAACAGAAATACGGCGCCGCAGGCGCTACTAAGTGGGAATTTGCTATAGTTAGAATTCTCAATAAAGGTACTTAACAATAAGCGAATAAGATGTTGTATGTCCTGAAACGGGAAGAAGGTGCCACAGACGCTACCGAGCCGGACTTTTCAAGCATCGCGAACCAGCTGGTCGCTGAAGGCGGCTAGTATACAGCTTTCTTGTACCATTTTAAGTGCTAAATATTCATGCACGTTAATGAATTTTGGTGTTCTGATATATCTGAATGTCTTATTTATAAATACAATACAAAACTTTCTACCTAAGGGGGGGGGGGGAAACTACGTTTAAAAAGGTAAAATACAGCGTGACAGACATGACAAAAAGGCATATTTCAGTGACTCATCTTTGTCATTCAGTTGCTCTAAATTAAGACACATCCGAAGTCCAGAAATTTTAATTTATACAAACAGGCTTTTCACCCCATATGCAATTTTTAAAAACGTTCTTAAATTTAAAAAAAAAAAAAAAAAAAAAAAAAGTAAGTTTAATTATGTGACAGAAATGACGTAAAAAATTTTAGAATTATTTTCTATTTCAATTTTTAATTATTTGCTGCTTTTTATTGTTTTATTTTAAAATTAATTATCTATATTTTTATAAAAAATGTGCTCTATTATTTGATAGACTTTTTTTTTTTTTTTTTTCTTTCTGAATCAAGAAAAATTAAGTACATGGTGTTTGATATTTTTGGTTTTCTTTTTCTTTTTTTTTTCCCCCCATATTTTAAGTGTCCTAATCCATTGCTGAAATCTTTGAATTGTTGGATAATGATAGAAATTGTTTCTATAACCAGAAAAAAAAGAAAATGCAGTGTGAGTGCCCCACCAGATTATAATCAACAGAGTACCAGTAATTATTAGAGTACTATTTCCTTAATTCACTTGTTATTATTATTCACAACACCATTTTTGAAATTAGTTAATTTTCAAAAGAAAATATATTGTGAGCTTTAAAGGGTTAAGTCACTTTTTGACACATTTTTTTGTTATCTTTATCAACTCTGTCACCATTTTACACTTATACACCTGCCTTTCTTTTTATAAACAAGCAAGAAAGCACAGCAGCGCCACCTGTTGGGAGGTTTACTCCCAAGTGTTATTAGGATAAATTCTCATGAAGGTCCAACTAAATGTGAAATTTTGCGAAATTATGCGCAACAAAAGATGATATATAGCTATATGGGGATAATTTGCATCAGCGCCACCTGCTGGGCATTTACTCCAATTACAATCAGCATCAACTCATATGAAAATTTAAAATTTTTCGGAATTCCGGCCATTATTTAATGAGATACAGCGCCCACAGAATTTTGATAAACCATACACAGACAGGCATGCATTTTTAAAAGTGGTCTAATCGTTTTCATGACTTTTCAAAGCGTATAAATGCATCGAAAACCAGAAGTAAAAAATTTTCACGAATTTAATACTTTTTTCTTGTGAATAGAAGAAAAAAATGATTGTTTTTATCACCTTTATAATTTCAGATAGAAAGTAATCTAAACTATATTGCCAATTTTTTCTTTTTCTTTTTTTAATTTTTTTTTTTTATTTGAGATAATCTTAAAGAATATTTCTTATAAATTTTTCGCTTCAACAACTTCAAATAAGAAAATTATTCCTGAATTCTATGTAATGTTGCCGAAGGGGAAAAAAAAAAAGTGAAGGAATATTTAAAGCTAAAATTATTCTTTATTTTATTTCATTGTAAAAAAGAAATGTTAAAAAAAAAAATAATAATAATAACAATAATACTTAAACAAAAAATATTTCTCAACGTTTTTCAAGGATAAATCATCATGATTGTTTTAATTATTAACTAATTATCTTCCTGCTGTGGATGAAAGATTAACATTGACCACAGAGATAGAAAACATGGAAAGATTGCTTCAGGTCAAAAGAAGAGATGACCCTTCATCGGGCGAACAAAGTAAACTGGTGCTGCAAACAATGCATTGCTGCTTTGTTTGCAGCACTCATGCGTACTTTGTTTGCCTGATCGAAGGTCAACAATTATTTTGACCCAAAATAATTGTTGTGAATTTTTTTGTATTTTATGGTGTTTGTTTCAAGTTTTGTACTTATTACTTTAAAATGTCAGTTTTTTTTTTTTTTTTTTCTTTTTTTAATGACGTCTAGTTGTAAACTTCCAACTCTGGTCTTGGCACAAGCAAAATTCTATACAACGCAAAACCTCTGGTCCCAAGGTGTGCCTTATAAAAATGCTCTACTGTATTTAATTTCTATGTAGAAATATTAATATGCAGTCACCTTGCTAGGACTCAGGACCTTAGTGTAGTCAATCAACCTTATTCTCAAACACCAAACAAACACCTTTTAAAATGAATTTTTTAAAGTTACTCCTGTAGTTAAATTTCACTTCCTGCTTCATTTCTTATTGATGTTTTACTTATTACATAGATGATATAACTTTTTTTTTTTTTTTTTTATCAATTTGTGTTAGGTTTAAGTTGATGCAAAAGGGTATGATGCCAGCTTAGTATACCAACAGCCAGTGCTCAAAATTGACAGTGGTATAAACTTTTCAATTATTTTTTTATTTTTTGCTTTTTTCTAAAATTGCCTGTAAATCTGTCACAGAATAGTATATTATAACAATATTATAATAAGCGCACTACTTTTTTATAATTGTCAGTATCACATTTTCTCTATAATTTTTCATTTAATTTCACTTCCATAACTTTTTTTTTTTTTTTTTTTTTACTTTAAATTCTTAACAGTAAATGCATGGCATTAAGCTCGTTTATTAAAGAATAGATTTTTTTATTTATATGAGACTTCATTTGTATGTTTTAATTAATTTATGAAACATTATCCTATTTGATTTGTAAATTTATAAACTTCGGAACTTCTAAAAATATTCCATAATTGTAGTATTAAGTTTTCATTAAAATGGTGTAAATAATAACAGGATTACTGTGAGTTGACAGTTTTTTTTTTTAGTGAATGTTAAACCTAACATGCCTTTCCTACAATTTAATGACAATAAAATTCTTAATTTAATGAATTAGGGGAAAAGAAACGATTTAAGAAAAAAATATACTTATGGATTATGTAATGGAATATTGCATAAAATAAGTTTTATAGCTTTTATTGAAACTAAATTTTCTATTTTAAGAAAACACTCTTCATCAGATGTAAAATCTTTTGCGATTATAATTATTCCATCATTTTTCCATACTTGGATATTAAAATTGTCATTTTCTTAATTCTAATGCTGTTACATTTTAACAAAATAATTCTCAAAATGTCCTTGAATGGAGAACTTTTTGCATGAAATTTTAAAATCAAAGTTTTTTTTTTTTTTTTTTAACTGCTTGGACAAATTCTAATGCAGCTTCTTTTTTATTTGATAATTCAAAATCAGTATATCTTGCTTTTGGATTTAGTATATAGATAATAAAATGGGCTGCTA